>JAODKN010000021.1:16442646-16465152 GCA_026774425.1 Petrocephalus zakoni
TGAAATGCAGCGTTGAGGTAAGTTCAGGTAAGAAATAGTTGCAGCGTTGTCATTTCAGGGATTTTGAGTCAATCTGCGCTGCAGATGGGGTAAATGCATTAATATATTTAATCAGATTAATCACAACGCTGGATTAATCCGCGTAAACGCGTCAATTTTGACAGCCCTAATATATATATATATATATATATATATATATATATATACACACTGTTCATGCGATAAGAATGTGTTGCAAGAATGTGTTGCAAGTAAATTTGTACAGTACCTGTTGCATGTTAATTATTTGACCAATTAATTATATGTTTTCCCAGGGCCTGCTTTATCTGAATTGGCATGAGCCAGTACTGTATAGAGTGTCACGTGGAGCAGGGATATTCTTACGGCTTACTGTGGGCATTTAACGAAGCACCACATCTAGATTCCCTGATTCCCCTCAGCAAACGGGTCCTTTATTAGTGTGACATTGTCTTCCAAAATATAGTCTATGGTGTTTTTCTTTAAAATAAATCTGCTCAGCCAGCCTCCAAACAAGCGCCTGAATAATTCAGCAACTGTTTGTTGAACAAACGACGGCAAACAGCTGCCTGTGCCGGGCTATTGCGTCAGGAAGTGTCGTAGAGTGGCGCCCAGTAAGGGTGGAGCTCAAAACAGCAGAATGGGGGGGGGGGGGTCCATGCTCAATTTTCTGGGGCAGCTCTGCAACTTTCTTTCTGCAAATTAATTGTGCCAATTTAGGCAGATTTCAGGTGAAGTTTCATACAGATTTTAAGAGATTTTGTTAATAAAAAAAATGGACTTTGGCTTCTGAAATTTCTGTATTGCTGCTTATTGTTCTTGTTACTTATAACTATTAGTTAGTTCAATTTAAAATTTTCACAATAGTCTACCCAGGAATCATAAAAACAATCTTTTTGAACACCAAAACAACAATTCAGTAATTCCAGAGTTTACATAACCTCATTTGAATCCTCTGTAAACCTTGCACTGGTGGTGGATCAGTTGGACCGAGTTTGTACCCTGGTGTAGATGAGAATGCCATTCTGCTGTGTGTATGGGTCATTTATATTTTACATTGTGTGGACCAAATGTCCTGTTATTTTGTTTAAATCTGTTATTTTTATGTTGTGGGGAGTACATGTTCAGTCCCCAAAGGGGAAACTCAATTTTATAGAAATCTGTGACTGCAATCAAATAACTAAAAATGCCAAACGTCTTGTATTTTGTTTGGTTACTTATGGTTAAGGTTAAGGCTGGGTAGGGGTTAGGGGTATCACTGATGGGATTAGGGTTATGCCGATAGAAATGAAGATACGTGTGCGTGTGTGCGTATGTGTGTGTGTGTGTATGTGCGCGTGTGTGCATATGTGCGTCCGTGTGTTTGTCTGAATAAATTAGGGTCAGACTGCGGTTGACACTGAGCTATTCAGTAAACATCCACCCTGAGGCCTGGGAGTTAATTAGATAATATATAATTGGATTATTTTTGCTAATTAAATCCACATCCATACTGCTGATTGACTAGCTGACTTCTCTGTTTTTGTCAAAGCTGAGAATGTCCTCATGTAAAAATGCATAAAGATGTCAGTTTGGATGCTGGCCAGCAGCAGAGTCAGGCCACATTTTGAGACAAGGCCCTTTATTTTTAAGAGAATTTCACCTGTGAAGCATCTGCACTCTATTGTTTTCTCTCCCAGTTTCCTCAATGTCTTTCTTATCTGTTTCTCTAATTAGCTGTTAAATTGAATCCCAGGCTCTGTGATGGTGGTCATGATACCTCTATCATCAGAAAGGTAGAGGTGGGGGTTATAACTGATTATCTCAGGGAGATACAGTTATGTGTCTCATACCTGGTCAGCAGGGGTCTCGGCAAGGTGGTGCGGCGATGCTCCGGAGTCATCCATTACATTCTGTAGAGAGGCCTGGAGAAGACAAGAGTGGACTCCTTGATGTTTCCAGAGTCTGAGTTGGATTCTGCTTCTTAACACCAGTTTCCACAGACATACTCAGACCTTATTGACACAGCAGGAATGAGTTCATATAGGAAAGCCATGGATGGATATTTCCAGGAATTATGTTTCTGGAAGGCCCTTTCAATTGGGCCCAGAATTCCCACTTTTAATGTCACTATGCTGTGGGGACATTTACAGCGCCTGACCTCGGGCCATTCGAAGGTCATAGAAGGTCGTTTTTATGGAAAAAAGAACTACTAATCGGATGGTTCAGAACACCAAAGCCTGATAGTCTATGTAAAAACGGAACACTAACTAAGGAGATACTTGTGCCTGTATAAATAAACACTTAATTTGCTCGAATACACCACAACTGGGTACAAACAAAAGCCCTGTCTTTTTCATTAAATTAGACGTACTTTCAAACAAATCTGCATTCATTCTTCTAACTTATTGTACTAATAAAATAATATTTTATGTACATTTCTCATAAGGATCCTTTAATTATCTATATATTTTGAAATGCCTTTACATAAACAAAGATCTGGCATTTTCTGTCAACATGGCCATTCATCACCCAGTCTGACCTCTGTACTGCCACGTGACTGGGCTGCTGGTTTCTACAGTGATCAATGTGTTTTATCTGTTGCTAGGCATATTTTCACCTTCATTACGTTAAATTTGTCTGGCTAGCTGGCTTATAATGGGATTATTGTGTCCATCACAACACAGTGACCCATGGGTAAAACCAGAACTAGGTCAAAGGTGAACGGTATATACATTTCAGAGATTTGCGTGCTAAGGGAATGCATGCCTACATTCAACTCTATTCATTTATCATTCTTGCGTTTCACTGATGATGGATTCTGCATTCCTGTCAGCTGTTGAGAAGACAGTTAATCAACATTAGCATGAAGGCTTTGGTAGCGGCTAAGACATGCCATGTGATAGCAGTAATCTCACCCAGTGAAAACTGTGTGATGTTTCCGTGCGCAATGCTTGCGGTGGGACGCCCCTCACTCCAAAGACGGTGAAGCCAAAAGTGCCAGGCGGAAGCCAGGACGTTTTCAAGATTAGCCGAGATGTCCTGAAACCAAAGGTGGAAAGAGGAGAGCAAAAGAAATGTGCACCATAAAAAAAAACAAGGAAAAAATAATACAGTGGCTATGGGCCGAGGCTAATTAGCAACACTGCTGAGGAATATGCTTCGGTTTCTAGGTTGCTATGACGTCTACAGTAAAATTATCCAGGAACATTTTGGAATTTGTTCAGGAGCTTGGAATGCCTGTGTAGACCCTGGGTGTTCCTCCCTGGATCCCCTGCTGGGTTGGGGATGTTGTCACTGGCTATCTGCTAACATCCAGCAGATGTGTCATTCACAGAATGGGCCGGGCATATTTGATTTAACAACTAATCATCATAACTGAGTCCCTGTTTCTCTGATACCTTTGAATGTGTTCCACGGGTTGTGAAATCTTCCAATACAGACTAAGAAATGCAAAGGTTTCTAAATGAGTTGAGGCTGCTACTTATGGTAATAAACTTAAATCAATTTTAAATCCAAAATCCATCCCACTCGGCTTCACCTTTGGCTGTGTCATAAACTCTTTACAACCCTTAAAACAGTGCAATTTAATTTATGTGATATATATATAAAGGATGATTACCTTCATTGCCTTAAAATGCAGATATTGCCCGAAGTTTATATGGCGTTTATCTCTGCAGTCCACATTTGACTGTGAGACAGAACATAGACTACTGGGTTATCAGAGGAGATGTGGTTCTGTAGGAGCAAAGTCACTTTGGACTGCATGTCTACAACAGTCAGTGCAGATGTGTTTGTCTGGATATGTATCCAGTGTGAGGCGATTTGCCTCATGCCTTCCGCTGCACTAGCATTGCCCTGCAAACGCCTGTGCTGGTTTCTGTGTTGCTATAACATTTCCATGGGGCCTGCTGTTGGTGGCACAGGTAACACTGTGGTACCACTGCCCCGTCCTCATACTTTATTGACCATTTGTTCCCTTGATGCCCAAAGGGTCACTGGGTAATTTTAGCCCTCCGAAGGTGCTCAGGGAGTCATGTGATCAGATAATCATACTGATACAACACATCTGTGGTAAGTAGTTAAGCAGGTTATAGGATTCTAACCACATGTACCATGCGTTGGCATCTCCTAAGCCTCCGTGTGTATGGTGCAGTAGCAATGACCGTTGTTTTTCTCTGGCTGTGAAGCGGAAGGTTTGCCTGATCCTCGGCCAGCACCGGCAGAGAGGGCACCACCCCCCACACCCCCCTCCTCTCGCAGCCCGGTGCTGCTTCCTGTCTCCTCCATCTGCCTCCTGAACCGCCTGCCGCGGGCCCCATGCCAGCCACCCCCTCCTCTCCAGCCTTCGGCTCTGGGTGCTCCACCCCCCCATCACCCCACCCCACTCACTCGCAGATCTGGTGACCTCGAGCCCCTCTCACGTAAGACATCTGCGAGAGCGAAAAGCAGATGGTCACCAGGGCCACTTGAGTGACCAGAGGCCATTTTTGTGGGCAGGGGGAAGAGAGTGATGCTATTTGGGGGTGGGGTGATGGAGAGCCAGGGGGCCAGGGAGCTGTACGGGGAGGGGGTGGGGGGATAATTGATTTTACTTAGTTCTCCCCCAAGCACAAATGGCCGTTTAGAAGGCTTCTGCTCGGCTGATCCGGGGAGGCCGTGGGCCCGGCTTGACTCGCTGTGTGCTCACTCCGCATACAAACAACCCGCTAAAACGTCAGACTGCCCCTGCAAACTCACAGCTGTCTGCACGCTCAGGGCACAGCATCTGCTCACCTCCACGGTGCGAATGACAGTGTTAAAGCGCTGCCACTTTTCAATCCTAGCGTCGCTCAGGCTAGCTGCTTTTTGTGTATCGCTTAAGAATGATTGCAGCAGAGGGTTGACAATGCAAGTCAAATGCATTCATTAAATTCTTTAATTGTATAGGCAGGCAGAGAAAAAATCTGTGCTGAGCGTGCAAACGGCTGTGAATTTGCAGGGGCAAGCTGATTTTTAGTGGGTTGTTTGTCAACGCTACTGTGTCAGCTTCATTGAGCTTCTCTCACCCCAAAACCCAGTCCCAAAGCGAAGTGCTCATTCTCACCTGCGGAACTGAATAGAGGTCGAAAGTGCTCTGGGATTCACACGGTAAAATAAGCGAGCATCCCTCTAGGGCCAGCCACATATGTGTCAAATGGGAATCAAGCGGACCAGCTGGGAGATGCAACACCACACAAGACGGGCTCTCTCTGATGGTGGGGTGTAGTCCATCCCAGCTAGCTCAGGACAGGAGGCACAGGATTTCCTGCATGGGATGCCAGTCTCCTGTAGGCCTCATAAACTCACACTTACAGTCACACACTATGGGAAATTTAAATACACCGATTCACCAGAATGCATGTTTTGTACCTCAAAAATAATGTTATTATGCAGACTGCGCCACTCACCCACATGGTGAGTAGGATTCAAACTCACAACCTCTCTGTTATTACTGCTGCCTTTTGAATGTTAACACATTAAAATGTATATGAAAAACAAGTATAATGATTAAAAAAAAGATAAGATAATCCTTTATTAGTCCCACAAGTGGGAAACGCAAACACACACAATGTGTATTTTTCCCAAATCCACTAATTTTATATTCCTGGTCTTTTATCACTCTTTTATTATTTGTGTTCTTTTCCCACCTTTGTTATTTATTTATTTATTTTTACCTAGGTGTTTTGCTGACTTCTATAATATACAGTATTATATTACCAGTTTTTAATGGCCTATATTTCTGTATCTTTGACTGTTTCTTTCCTTTTACTTTTTGACCCATGCATTGTATTAACAGATGTACAGTAAGAAAGCAAATTTATTAAGTACTGTACTTAAGTACATTTTCAAGTATCTCTCCTTTACTTGAATATCTACTTTTTGGGAAACGTATTACGTTTATTTTTGTACTTCATAAATTTTCTATGTAGATTGTCATTACTCATCAGTTTGAAGCCTAGCAGACAGATTTTCTTTTCTAATGTGGGATAGTGCATATTGTGTTTGTACTGGAGAAAGACCAATTAAAGTAAATGACTCCTACACTCCCCATCAAGTTGCTGTTGGGCAGTTATAAAGCCAGAGGTGTGTAATTGTGATTTTAAGGTAGGTTGGTTGTTTTATTTATTTTATTTTTTGGGGAAACCCCATGACGACAGGATGAGAAACCTGCAAACTGCACACATGCAGCCGTGGCGGAGACTTGAAGCCTGGGCCCAGAGGCCACAATGCTAACTGGGACACCACCATGCCACCCCAACTAAGGGACCTTAGTATGACAGTCAAGTTGCATTCTAGTAGCTTAGCTGTCAGGGCTGGGCACCGGGTTCATAAGGAGGACGCGAAAGCGGATCAGTCCAAAAAGGGAAAAACCCGGTTTTATTTCCCAAACACAGGCAAGGGCTGGAAATCCAGGGACAGGCAAGAGTCAGGCGATAAGCGTTGGAATCCGTAGGGAGCAGGCAGAAGTCGAAGTCCGGGGACAGGCAGGGGTCAGGCGATCAGCGTTGGAATCCGGGGGAAAAAGGCAGGGCTCAGTGTCCGGGGACAGGCAGGGGTCAGGCGATCGGAGTCGGCAGTAGGAGGGCTAGACGGAGAATCGGTGGTCGGGAGAGAACAGAACTGAGGTCAGGGAAACAGGCAGGCAGAGGTACAGACGGGGAAATAAACGCTCGAAATTCGCAACAGAGGCTGAAGATTAAAAAGGCTCTCTGATTTCCTTAGATAGGCTTCAGCTGGTAGAGGAGGGCAAACGGTAACCGGTCCTGCCGGTTCTTCAGGGTCGGTGTGGGGAAATGCTCCGGCCGCCGCTCGGCTAGGGAACCCCGGGGCGTGGCAGGGGAACCCCGCGTGACGTCCCAGAGGCTTTCCCTGAGCGATCCATGACACTTACCTGGATAGGATGCCAATACAGAAAAACACAGGAAAAGCTTATTTTCGGAAAAGATAAACAATTACCCAGCTATTGCCTAATACTATAACATAATTGTAATGTACTGGCTCGTTAATTTTATAGTGATATTTGTTCATTTGTAAATAAATAAATAAATAAACAATATATATATATATATATATATATATATATATATATAAAGCACAAGCTGAATACCCTGGATCCCTTAGGAGTGAGAGCTGAGAGACTTTGGGCTAACAGATCTGACCTCATAAGTGTCCATCAGCTCACTCGAATGGAGATTTTCACATTCATAAGGGCCCAAGTTATCATCAAATATTAATGGTAATTAACTGATTTAACCAATAGTACTGTATAACTACATCAAACAAAGTCATTTTTAACTGGTCTTTGGAACTGAGGCCTTATTGACCCTATTTCAGATAGACTTTTTGGTGGTAAAATGTATTTGTTTTTCATAATTTTGTAGTAATTTACAGTATCTGTGTATAATAGGATTCATACCAGGGGTGTGTTGGGGTTGGGGAGGTAGATTTGTTTTAATGAGCTTCTCACCAGGGGTTTCAGGTCAAAAAATCTCCTAACGCAGTGAAAAAACCTTCAAAACCTGTAGCAATATCCGACAGATTAAAGAAAATCACTGCTGCACCCCTCTTACAGTGTTTCTTTCATATTTTTTACTGTGGTTTCGATGTATCTATAATCAGTAATTAAGTGGTTTTAAAAAGTGTCAAGGCATTGAAATAGCTTTTCGTTTTTCCTAATTTTTCATATTGAACTCTGAACTGAAGTAATCGTTTTAAGCTAATCCATACAGATAATGAATTTTTCCTTTCTAAAAATACTTTTTATTTCTTTTATTTTTTTCTTTAAATGAGAAAGGTATAAGATTACAAACCTATTCTCATGTGATATTCTCAGTTCCCAAGGGGCATACATTAAAATCCTATAATTATAATCCTATAATGTATTTGTTTTTATCTATTTGTGTATCTGGTATGGCTATAAGTTTACTGCCCAATTAATTTACAAAGCAGGACACAATGGAATTCTCTGCAAGTCGCCTTGCATGGTTTACAATTTTTCACAAACCACACGGGTTAAATGCCTCATGATTCAACAGCAAAAGCCCCCAGAGATTCACTTTGGCTACCCTTTAATCAAGAGCCGAAGTTCCTTTCTTCTGCTGAACTATCCACTGAACTTGCTATCTGGTATTCTAATATATGCAAATAACGGGTGTTACTCTACTTAAAACATCTAAACTATGAAAACAGAAGCCCGGTGATACCTTCAGAATTGTGTCACTTCTGCGATGCTTTGCTCATGTGAGCCATTGCCAGCTTCATCTAGGGCCACAGGAAGAGTCCTTGCCATCTGCATTTACACTTAAATGATTAATCAGTTGCCTTCTCAAAGGTCTTCCCTTTAACCCAAACATGCCAGCTGTTCAAGCACTTGCTGAATCGATTTTCCTGCTGAATCTGAGCAGCAGTATCTCCTGGGGAGATACAAACTTTGTCCAGCATTTATATAATGTATTATTGTGTGCAGAATGCTTGGAAGGAGCTTTGCACATCCCCTTTGCCGTGGCCCCCAGAGCTCTGCCTTTCCCATTATCTCCTCTGCCTTCTCTCCTTTGCCATTTCTATTACGCTCTCTGCGCTCTGCCCTCTAAGGCACAGCACTCCCGTCGCTGGCTCTACATTATGGTTCCTTACGCATTCCTGTCATGATCCCTCAGTGCCGCACATGGCTTGCTGGGCTCTTTCCAGGCTCATCTCTTTGGGGTGCTGTGGAGTTTGGATGGGAATTATGCAGAGATGGGGAGATTATGTGGGGGAGGAGGGGCTTTAGAGAACAAATCTGAAGTACGAGAAACTGCAAGTAACTCCCAGTAGTGGCCAAAACATAGCAGTACAGTACAAGTCATTGGATAGTCCTGTTACATTTAACTGTACTCTACACTTTCTCCCTGAACATATATATATATATATATATATATACTTGCAGCAATATGGTGTAGAAGAGAGTCATACAGCAAGTCGGCCCGCAGCTGTTGCTGGCCCTCAAGTTTCGGCAGATTGGGTCTGAGTTCATGTCTGAGCTGATCCCACACATGTTTGATTGGGGAAAGATCAGGGGACCTGGCTGGTCACGGCAGGACCTCAGCATGATGTAAGCAGTCAATAGATACACGTGCCAATTGTGGCCGAGTGTTGTCTTGTTGAAAGACTGTACCAGTGTACTGTCTCAGGAAGGGTAAGACATGTGGATACAGGATGTCACTGACATAGCACTGTGCTGTCAGGGTCCCCCAAATCACTACCAGAGATGACCTGAAGTCATATCCTGTGGCACTGGTGTGTCACGCCTCAACCTTAGCAGGATTGGTCCTCTCCCCTCAGCGCTGGCATATAGGATGGTCGTCTGTGGTAATACAGTACCGAGATTCATCGCTGAACATGGTATGGACATGGTAGACTCGTTATTAGTCGATGCCAGCTACAGCACCACTCCAAACATAGCCGTCTCTCCGCTGGTGTTAACGATTCTTCATTGGTGCAGCGACGATCCTCCATTGGTGTGGTCTGTCTTGGGTGACCGGAACCTTAATGATGTGTGTGGGTGCCCTCACATGCCCATTGGTTCCAACATCGGGTGACTGACATCTGCATGCCCCTCATGCCAGGCAATTGCACGATATGTCCACCTGGCCCCATGCAAACCCACAATGCAAACGCCATCAAATGCGTCTAAGAGGCATCCTCTGTGTCTGGTGAATAGATATATAGTATATACATACACATACATATATACATACACAGACATACATTTATATATATGTTATGTATGTTAAGTGCCCCACGTCACCAAATAAAGGTGCTGTTTATTTCTTGACTTTCTGTTTGCGGTTCTGGCCCAGCAGGAGTATTCAGGACCGAACACCAACACGCACCTTTCTCTGAACTGCTGGGGATTCAAACGTAAGGAATATAAAATGTGCTCTAATGAGAGAGTTTTACCACCCAAACAGCCGAAATAGTAAGAAACACTCATTTCCCCTTGTGAATTTCCACTGCACAAGAAAATAAAGCAAAAACCAACCAATAAGACCTAAAAAAAAGTAAACAATCTACACAATAATAAAGTCCAATTCTTGGTTTAATTTCAATACTGCTTCTGGTATGTTTATTAAATTATATATTGATTAGGCCATAACATCCAGGTGAGATAAGCAATTACAAACAGGTAATTTAAATAAAAGAGTTTGTTGTCAATCAAGCCAAATTATTATTATTATTATTATTATTATGATGATTATTATTTGTTTTGTGTACTGTGAAAATACTGCACGAGCCTAAATCAGAGACTATATAAAACCACCTGCCTTATGCAGGACTTTCATACTCTCAGTGGATGTGAGCTCCACATATATTTATAACCTCAACCTAACTTGCAAAAAGAACTCAACATTATACTATTAAGAACTTGCATGGCTTAAATGAATATGCTTTCATAGAATTATATGAAGCTAGGCTAGAGTTCCACCTGAACCACAGTTTAAATTGTGCATTTGCAGCTTAATTCAAGGTCTGTGGGGCTTTGCTGTGCAAGCAGTGGTGTCCAAGTTCTGTCCGAGTTCTGAGTGGTGAGTTGTGCTTGGGCTTCAGTTGAATTGCTCTTGCTGAGTTTAAGTTTCAGTCTGCTGGGACAGAGTTAAAGAATATAGCTTTGTTAAGAAGACATGCTGACAAGGCAGAAAGTTCCATGTGACCAGATCTTCAGCTTGTCAACCATTTTATCTTTGTCAGGACAGCCTCCGAGTACTCAGAACTAGGCTGACTATACAGTACTTAACCACAATGACTAAGCTAGACTAAACCTCTGCACGCCATGGCTATGAAAGCTATAAATCTAACCAAAAAAGGATGGGCATATCACAAACAAGAAGTGAGATGCTCAGCCAAAGTGTGAGAGCAAAGCAAACCAGATCAAAGTGTCAAAACCAATCCAAATCAAGCAAAGCAACCCAACCAGAAAGCTGGAAGAGGAGCAAAATAATCAAAAGATGGCAATAATCGGAGCGAGCCTGTCTGATGATTTGATTGATCACAGACAGAAATCTGCTGTAGGTGGGAGCGGCCATGGATGGTGACTGTACCCTTAGCAGGCAACTTCTGAAATGGATTCTGGACCAAATGTGGCAATTAAGCAGCTCAGGACACGATGCTGGGGGACCCTAAATGAGATGCCAGCGTGAATTAGAACATGAAACACCATTTGCAATCTATACTTAATTTATGGACTTATTCATTATTTTATAAACTGCCTGAAAATTTATGATAAACACAAAAAAGTTCTCATTTATTAATGTTTTCAAAGAACATTTAGACAGAAAAAAAAATCTGAAAGGGAGCTATATAAATTGTCAACTGATGCATTAAAAATTTAGATGGAACTTGTCTGGCCATAAATGCTTTGGAGCAGATAATGTTAGTTCCTGTGCTCTCCTCAGGGACATTTAGACAAAACTCTTAGTGGGGGAGGTGGGGTGGGCTTGTTTTGGGTGAAGATGTTCTGTTCCGCCGAGGCCTCGGGCTCCATCATTTATTCATAGCCGTCTGATCTTTGGTCTTGAGCCGTTGCCATGGGCGTCGGAGTGGGTGGAGAGAGGCTTTCTGCTTACCTGGCCACCCTGAAACGCACAAATCAGCCAGAGGGCGGGGCTGTTGGTTCCAAGGTCCCCAGCGATTGTGTCTGCTGCTATATATATACAAATTGAGCCTTGCAACAAGAAGACTTACACCAACATATTGTTACCTGCAGTCGATTGTTATTTGCTGCTTAACTTTAATCACCACCCCCACCTAAAATAGTCTGCTAAACTCGATATTTGAAGACTCAGACAGAAGACAGAACATATTGGAATATTTTGTTTATATGGTCACCTGGAAACATAGACTTCATGGCACCTGTTAATAAAATAAAACTCCACATATATGTGTCTTGTTTTAAACCCTTTAAGTCTTATTTTTATGGCAAGTGCATGATCTTTGGTTGCCTCGGGAGGGAGGGTCATGTAACTGGGATTATTTGAATTGATTGGTTTCTTGCTCCTTTGTGGCAGTGCTCATGGTCTGTAACCACCATTGTGTAGCACCAGGATTGGTTCATTCATTTTCCCTCCTCACCAATCAAGCTCTGTTGTTTTCCTGTTTATATTTGTGTTCATTTTGCCTCACCTCATTGATCCCACCGTGGTGTCATGTGGCTCTCTTTGCTGCCCAAGGCATTGCACTGTGTTGCTATTTTGTAGTGAAAACCAGCTATTTATCAAGAGTAACCTCACATTATTACTGCTTACAAATCCTGGGTTTATTTCATTAGAAGGTCCACTGAGGGACCGCAAAGAGAGAGAGAGCCCCTCACCAGTGCGGTCGTCACCCAGCACAGCCTGGCATTTACGGCCTCTGCAATGACAGCTATGGCGGAATGAGTCATCGGCACCTGGCAGATTAATGGTTATCCTACCCATTCCCATCACACATGACAGCGAGTAACAGTTACAAATCAGGATAATTTGTTTGGGTGTCAGCTTACCCCAATTTATGAAAGGCTGTAAACTGAAGTAAATTGTCCATAATTGCAAAAGTTTAAGGCAAGGCTGGTGCATAGTATTTATCCATCCATCTATCCATCCATTCATCCATCCATCCATCCATCCTCCTACTGGCTTTCCTGGTCAGGTTCACTGCGTGTGTGTGTGGGGGGGTTGGGGGGAACTGCAGTTCTTTGACAGATGAAGGGAGCAGAAATCTACTTCACACTCTGTGCTCCAGAGCTTGCCATAAAGGGTCAATGACGCTTGGGTCTGGTGAGCAGAGAGGCCTGGTCAGGCGGCTGACTTCATCCCGGTGTTCCTGAAAGTGCTGCTTGAGCTTGTCTAAGCCCCTGGCATGTGGAACACTGTGAGGGAGCAGCAGCTACACAGGGAGCGCCTGGTGCTGTCAAAGTGCCGCATGTCGCATTGGCCATTAACCCACAATGCAGAGCCATCATCAAGCCCGGAGGCTCCCACAAAACTGCTGCTCACAACATTACCGGGGTCCAGCCAGTTTGCTTTGTCTAATTTTAAACCCATATAGATGGAGAGAAAAGAGTGAAAGACGACCAATCAGACCATAATAAGTTTGCCATTGCTTTCGGGCTCAGGTACTGTACTCATAACACCAGGTTATGCATCTTTATGAATGGCTGATACAAGCAAATTCCAAAGGGCTTTATGAAGCTCACAGTATAGAATATAGAGTGGGTGACAGGGGCACTGAGTCAGTTGTGAGGCAATTTGTGAGGCTATACTTATGCTATGTGTTCGGTTATGCTATTTTGTTACGTGTCCGTCCATCCCTGTCAGCAAACTTCAACTTTCGAACACCGTTCCACATTGCCAGTGCAGTTTGTCTATGTTTAACATAAGCTGTCGTGATTATTGAGACTGTTGCTCTCAACACATTAAATAATTTAGCAGATTTCATGACTGATGCACCCGTCATTTGAGCAGCGACTCTCTGACCTCGCTGCTTCTCTGCTTTCTTTTGAAATCTCACGTAGCAAAGTGCTATGTGTCAGACCTCCTCAAAATGAGATCCAGCATAATATGACTCACCTCTGTAGCTGTGTTTATAATTGTAATTTAATTACTTTACATTCCATTTCCTTGAGGAGTTCCCATTGTTTTTATCTATTCCCTGCAGAGTATCCACCGAAATAAACGGCTGATTATTTGCGGCTTAACAGAGCATCTTTTATAGACCCTGAAAAGAACAGGATGTTGAAAATTTGGTTGCAGTAAATGCTTCAAAATAATAATTTAAAAAGGCTCCATATTCTGAATGGAAAATGTTTTTTTTTATACAATATGAGGAATACTGTGCATAGCTTAGTATGAATCACTGTAGCCTCACACACAAGGCTGGCCTTATTTCCAGGGTCTTTCCTTGCCCTCTACCCTATGCCTCTGGGATAGACCCTGTATTCACTAAAATTGTGTTTAAATTTTATGAGATGTATAAGAAATAGATAATTGTTATGTCACTATATGCAATAAGTCGACAAACACAAATACTATAATTGTCTCCCCCTCAGGTGCTCTTGTCCCCCCCCTCAGGTGGCCCTGATGGTCCGCACCTGATGCTTGTTGCCCCGCATTAGTCTTTGTATTTAAGTCCCTGTTTTTCTCATCCTCACTAGCCCTGTCATTAACGTCCCTTCCCCCGTCAGCCCACGTCCATCCCCGTACCAGTCTCTTCATTTTGATCCCTCGCGATCCTGCTAATTTACACTCCTTGTCTGCCTAAGTCCATTAAAACCCCTTTTGCTTCACCATGCACTAGCCCATGAGTCCTTCATCCCTCATAACTTGACAATAATGTTCAGTATTTGACTGGGCCTTTTAAAATCTTTTCTGGTGGCCTCATAAGTAAAAACTTTCCGTGTGACAAGCCATCACACTGACTCACTGACTGTTCCGGCCTCGGCTATGTACTCCACGGTTCCATTGCAACCTTAACCCTGTTTAAACATTCATTCAGCAGCAAAAATGGCAAGAAGCAGCACTTCGAGCTTGAGGCCACTCACCGTCAGATCTGGCATCAAATCTAAAGAAAACTGAACAGGTAGCTAAGATTGTTAATTTTCAGTTTTGTTTGTCCGGAACTTGTGACCATGCTCATTTCAAAAACCTTCGTAAATAGAAAATAGGAAGATACCCACAGGTTTCCTAAAATCTGACCTGAATAGCACACACTAATGATTCAGAAGAAATTGTGTTAATAGGCATTCACACAGTATTCACACATCCATATTATACAGCACAGCTAAATATAATTCCTCTCTCATACATATGCACTCCATTATGTCTGAAGTCAGACCCTTCCTGTTGTTGGTTTTGTCCCGGTCTGATTTACAGTGCTGGAGTGTAACACATTCACAGATTGATTAAAGGCTGTACACGGCTGCACCGTCTTTCACAGACCCCAGAGGTCTTCTTGTATTCCTTGCAAAAGGATTGGGTGTGTCTTGCAAACAGATGTTCATGTGCAATAGAGGTAGCAGTTCTATATGTCCAGGTAGTAAAACAGGAATTCCGTCACAATGGGGCATTCCAAACAAATTTGAATGAACCAGTCCACTCCCATGTGTTCCAAATAGGAATATAAGTTACATATCTATTTCTTTTTTTCTCCCCAGCCCCAGATGCAGCAGGCAATGCAGCATGCATTGTGTCTTCTGAAACCTTTCTATCATAGCCAGAATTAACATTTTCAGCAATTTGTACTGCATTATATCCTGTGGGACCGGACCGTATGGGCTATCATTCGCTCCCTATGCACATCAGTGAGTCTTGGGCACCCTTGACCTCGTCGCCAGTGTACCAGTTGGCCTTCCTTGGACCACTGCATACTGGGAACTGCCCACGGAACCTGACGTTTTGGAGATGCTCTGACCCAGTCATCTAGCCATCACAATCTGGCCCTTGTCAGAGTCCCTCAGATCATTATGCATGCCCACTTTTCCTGCTTCTGACACATAAAAGACCAGACTGGTCACTTGCTTAATATATAATACCACCCTTAATACAGTATGTACCATTGCAATGAAATAATTAATGCTATTCATTTCACCTGTAGTGGTTTTAATGATATGCCTGATCAGTGTATACACACACACACACACACGTACACTGATGAACCCAAACGTCATGGCCACCCCCATGAGATGTGAATAATGTTGACTATATAGGAAATATAATACATGACTAGGTTTGGGATATATTAGATGATAAGCCAACATTTGGTACTTGCAGTTGACATGTTGAATGCAGATGAAAAGGTCAAGACCTGAGTGACTTTGATAAAGGATAAATCATTATGCCCCGCTGACTGGGTCAGAGCATCTCCAAGACAGCAAGACTTGTGGGTGCTCACGGTGAGTACCTACTGAGAGCTGTCAGGGTGTTGGGCGGCCAGGACACATCAGTGCAGAACGTGAATGAAGTCTATCCCATGTAGACCAGCAGAAGGGCTGCGGTGGCACACTGGCAGGTCATTTTAATGATGGTCTCAGAAGCGAGCTGACAGGACACACAGGGCACTGCGCCCATATAACTGAGCTTGGTATGGTCAGGATAACTCTATAATGTGTTTCTATGTATATGAGGCAGGAGACCAGCAAATGCATTTCGGATAAAGAACACCTGACATTATTTAAAAGAAAGCAAAAGAAAACCAACATCCTTAATGGCTCTGCCATCAACCACCCCAACAAACAGTAAGTAAATAAAAGCAAGAGAAAAGAATGAGAATCATGGAATCAGTCCATAATAGGTATATTGTTTGTTTTTAATTAAAAGAAAGGACTGATTGCAGTTATAGGTGAACATAAGATATATTTTTTTCTCATAAAAATGGGTATGATGAAATCCTGAAAATGGATTTGTCAGACACTAATCTTAGAGGAATACTAACTGACAGCTCTACCTGAGGCTCAGCAAAGCAAGGCTTAAAATGCACATTTCCATGTGCGAAGAGAGCATATTCCTAGCAGAAGATTAATGATATTCTGTATTTTATTTATTTTTCATCACTGGCTTGCAGTGAGGAAAAAACATACGATTAACACACAAATCCTGTGGGATTTCAGCTAACAAAGCAGGTGACGGAGATGTGTGTTGGATTTGACCTGGATTGTCATGGATTATAATGTCCTGTGTGTCCTTGGCATTGATTCCAGGGATCATCTCTACAACTTTACTACAACTTCACAACATCTAGCGTGGAAGGAAAATTTAAAGTAATGGTAAGCCAGGGTTGGGAGGGATTGTGGTATTGTTGTTATGTCTGTGGTTCTGTTGTTTTGGGGAGGGTGCTGTGTGTCCTTGCCTCGCAGCCACCTGCACAGAACCAGCTCTGCAGGCCACAGACCTTGGAGAACTTGGCTGAAGGGAACATCACCGGTGGGAGAAAGGGGGCCTGCAGGAAGGCCTGGAATGTAGCTGCTATACTATGCTATACACAGTTTGTTATATGGTGTTTGAACAAAGAAGCACATTATGTACCCATAAGGGTTGTATATGCTTGCGCTGTAGTCCTTATTTAGGTAATGTGGGGTTGTACTTTCTCCTACTGATTTGTAGTGTTGTGAGCCATGCCAGCCACGCACTCCAAGGAGGGGCCACACCTTTTTGGTGGGTTGGGAGTGGAATTTCCCTAATGCTTAGGGGTTTTGCCCTCCATCCTAGGCTGGATGGACAGGCTTATGTGTGGGACCCATAGGAGGCCTAGGCCTAACGGGGATCAGAAGCTTAAGATCCTAGAAGTAGACCAATAGAGGTGGCAAATTATGTTTGTTGCATGTTCAAAGCCTCTATATATATGTCCATCCATCCATCCATCCATCGTCCAACCCACTTATCCTAACCTTAGCCTATCCCGGAAGCCACGGGCAAAACCCAGGATGGGGGGCCAGCCCATCGCTGGGCATACTCAAACACCAGTCACACACACAGGCAATCTAGCAACACCAATCAGCCTCAGCATGTTTTTGGACCGTGGGGGGAAACCGGAGGAAACCCCACAATGGCACGGGGAGAACATGCAAGCTCCGCACACTGGGGCAGGACTCAAACCCCGGTCCCAGAGGTGTGAGGCAACAGTGCTAACCACCGCACCACCATGCCGCCCTATATATATATATAAAATGTATTATTTATAATATAAATTATATTATATAATATTTTACATATACTTTCCCAGAGACCAGTGGGACTCTCACATGTGGCCCAAGTATCAATGTCTGTGTAGCTCTAGTGATCTGTCACTGGAGATGAAGCAAAGTTATTAATGAACAGTCTGTGTTTTTGGATGGAACTGAGAGATTCGATGATGGTACAATTGAGTATATGAGAAACACATTAAAAGTGTTTGGCACTGGACAGGCTCAGGCAATGCCTGAGTGCGACATACAGACAAGCAGAACTTCAGCAACCAGAATAATGTGCAGCTCTCAAAAGCATTGAAATCAAGCAGGTTCAGAACCGGGGTCACTTGATATCTCCTGGCATCACACTAATTATAAGGGTCCTTAATAGCCATTGGGTTAATGTGGATGAGTTTTTAAAGGTGTTATTCTACTAACTATGGTGCTGTATCTCCATTGATGAAAATGACATTATTCATATTCATTCATATTATAAACACATGGACACCAAAAGCATCAAGGAAACATACACAAGCCTTGTTATTACACTGGTTTTGGGCAACTGATCAGGGCAAAATAATTTTAAATGTTAATTGCATCCTGGACATCAACATAAGTGTGAATTACGTCCAGCATTCGATTTGGCAAGTGCTTTGGGCCATCCCATGGGAAAGAAAACCTTCACAGCTATCCATCCAGCCATCTTCTAAGTGCTTGTCCCAGTCAGGCTTGTGAAAAGGGCCTGTCCCAGTCAGCACAGGGTATGAGACTAGGGACACCAAGTGTAGCTCAACACGTCTGGCTCTAGGGTTTCCCAGACCAGGCAGAGGATAGGGCTGATAGACGGTAACCCATCATTGACCATACCAGCCTTGTTTCTGTGGAAACACACATTTTAATGGGCAGCACTTTGCAGTAAGCTGCTTCTGAATTTGATTTGAATGTAAATCAAATTATTAACACTAGTACCCCTAGCAGAACACCTGAATTTGAATGTGAATCTAGCGACCGTTACTACATTCTGGAAGTGGTCAGTTACTTTTGAGTCTGAATGACTGTGCATTTTGGGGGTGGGGGGGTGGCTGTTGGCACAAGAAATTAGTGGGTCAGTACTGAGACTGTGGTGGGATCACAGTGCCAGGGTTTACACAAAGCTCTGAGTTAGAGTTGGACAGGCAGGCAGTTGGCCACATCTACTGATGATACTAATGATCCATTACATCTACAATGGGCCATTGCTGTAAAGACCAGGCATGAGAACATTGCCAGTGTTAAAGCACTCGTCTGGGGTCTCCCCAGCTGTCTGCCACAGCTTCCTCTGGCTAATATGGCTTCCTCCCTCAGAATAGAAAGTATTTTAGATTGTTATCTCGAAATAAATAGCATGTGATTTTTTCTCTCTCTTTATGAGCGCTGTGATGCATTGGCATTTCCGTGCAGGATCTCCCCTGTACCCCAGGCTCAAGCGGTTATAGATTGTCGTTATATGATATTACATGTCATTCTCCTTTCACAAAGAGCAGAGGGAGGTGGGGGGGCATGTGCTGACGCAGCGGGCTCCTTAGGCACGCGGCCGGAAGCAGAAGTGAGCAATAAGGATAGAATAGTCCCACCGGATATCGGCCCTCTCTGCAGCCATCACCTCACTCGCTGCTCTCTAATTAGGTTTTTTTCGTTAACATTTTTGCCGCTCTTGTAGAGGCTGAGAGACAAGAGTAATAGACCTTCTGCCAATCAAAAGCCGCTAACAAACAATACAAAGGTCTGTGGCTCATTGCCTCTCCCAGAAAGTCATTCCCTCCGCAATGAAGCCGGCTATACAAGTGGACTACATCACCCCGACTTTAGAAGCAGATGTCTAATGTAGCCCGTGACAGGCCGTAATAGACTCTGGACCCGAGCCGAAGCCGCTTTGCACACACTGACGCCACTTTGTCAGGGGAGAATAATTAATCAAGTTCATCCAAATGTGATTATCGCTCATTAAACATTTCCCCGTGAATTGGCTGAGGTATTGAGGATGAGCAAAATCAGCACAATTAATTCAGTTTTGTGTTTTTTTTCCCCCTGATCTAATTTATGTCTGTGTGATTGCATCCAAAGAGGAGCTACTCTCAGTTCCGAATTTATAAAAAAAAATTAGATTGTAATTCCAATAGCGTTGCGGCTGGGGGGTCGGGGGGGTTATCTGAGGAGTAATTTTAGGTGTGAGCCATTTGTAGCGATGGCATCACACTGTCACCTCATTGCTAACAGACCCACCTGAGCTGTGCACCTGCTGAAAGGATGTTTGTTTGTGAGCCTATAATTATCCACTCGTCAGTACTCCCGTTGCTCTGGCTGTTTCGGGTGACCTGCCGTGACGGTGTGGGACAGAGGTGGAGCGTCGGAGTGAGACTCGAGAAAGCTCGACGGAAACGAGTTTTTACCATTAGCCCTCGACCTGAAAAAAGGGGCCAGTTTTTATTACAATTCATCATCATTTACGGCACGGCTCCTGGGGGATGTCACCCTGGCGATGGAGAAAAAGTAAGTCATTATACCTCCAGCTTCGCAGGACCTCGCCGAGTAGCGCTGCCCACCATGTCTAGTGGGCGGGAGCAAGGTCACCGTGGGGCGGGAGGCTGGGGACCGGGCTCTGTTCAGGAGGGAGGTGGGGAAGTGAACAGGGACACGGGCCTGGCTGGGGACCGGGTTCTGTTCAGGAGGGAGGTGGGGGAGTGAACAGGGACACAGGCCTGGCTGGGGACCTGGCTCTGTTCAGGAGTGAAACGAAGGCTTTGAGGAGAGTTCATAGGGCACTGCCCTGTTTATCCTCCATCGGTTCAGAGCAGCATCTGGCCTATGGTTTTCATTTCCACCACATACCATGCAAGTAAATAGGTATTATATATTATTGATAATATAATAATAGCATTTGTCATTGAGGAACTTCCTGTGTTATCCTGAAACTGGGTCTGTGGGAACAGGTCAGTGTTAAAGTCAAACGGCAGGCTGGTGCATCCAGGCTCTATCCTCAGAGATAGCACCTCAGCACCTTCAGCTGATGCCGACCCCTAGTTGCTTTTATGAACTGGCTGTTTTCATTCGGCAGCAGCTCTGGGCTCCTGTGAAGAGGCTCCTCCCCCATGGCATTCCTGGACTCCTGTGATTGGCTACAAAGCTTGTTGCCTCTGTTCTGCCTTCTTCTCAGGTTTGGCCTGTTTACATGCTGATAAATTTAGAGAAAAGGTGGCCTCTTTTTAGCAAAATTGTAAAGCAGCGTCATTTTTATAATTCCACAATTTTGGCCTCAGTCTGTGGTAATATATATACTGAAAAAAATTCTAAGCTATTAGAGTAAAAATATATTTTAATAATGTTGTTCCTATTCCAAAACCAAAAAATGAAGAAGTAAAATTCTGTTACTTTACTGAGGTAAAATGGCCACCTCATTCTCAGTTAGGTTTTCTGGATAAAGACCATCCTCTTTGTCATCATGCAACGGGAATGCACCATGAAGTGGGCCGCACACATGCAGGCAGATTGCCGGGTCTCCTGGCCTCGCCCTGCTCTCAGGGGAACGTGGCGGGATCTATATTTAGGGAGAGGGGAATTACGCATTCCGTGATGATTCATGTTGAGATTTGGGAGTTCTGCGCACGTGTACGCATATGCAAATGGATACATGCATCAAAAAAAAGACACGCTGCAGGAAGGATGGCATGCAGGGAACTTGCGAAAACACTCACAATCCCAAGCATTCACACTGAAATATGTTTTAAAAAAGACACAAATGCACAAATACATCACACATACACGGCGCATTTGCAGGAACAGGTACAAACAAACACATACACACTGTTACCAAGAAACAGAAATACGGCAAAGCATGAGGGCTTCCTCTGGCTCTCACCAAGTACAGAATTCGTTCTCTGCATTTATAGGAGGCATCCTGGTATGCGCCTGACCTCATTAGACATAAACGGAAACACAGCTGGAGGTTGTGGGTGTGTGTGTGTGTGTGTGGTTTAGGTGTATATTATTTAGATGTTGTGGAGACCTTTTTTTTCGGTAACTCAATTTTATAAAAATCTATGGCTGGAATTAAACACCACATAGTCCTCCTGTCTTTGTGTGGGCCCTCTGCTGCTCTGTCACAGTTCAGAGACGTGGACTCTGGGATCTTGCCCGTGTTATATGTGTTTGTGTCTGTCCTGGACTGGTGCCCTAGCCAAGTTACACACTGCCATGTGCTTCCTGTGATGGGCTGTGATAAATTACTGGTTATGGAAGACAAATGGATGGACGAATGCAATTAAAATATAATTGTCAAGCCACTTTTAGTATTGGGCAGATTAAATATTTTAGGAGATTTGAGGGGCTTAAAAGGGAGACTAATGTATAATATCATTATGGACAAATCATTTTTAAAAACTCTGAATTTGTCAAAATATCCCAGTGAAGGTATCTGTATCTACATGAACCCATGGCTTGGGCTGGAGGAGGTGGGCATGTTTTAGGAAGCCCACACAGAGATGTAAGCAACGAGTCAGAATCACTCCAGCAATCAGAGGTGCCATAATTCCAACCTTAATCATCAACTCCTGAAGGCGCTAACGGGCTCTGGTGCCCGGTTTCTCCGCCAAGAAAGGGGGCACTTGTTGGATTATTGTAATTATGGAAATAACTCCTCGATGTGGCCCCATTACTGCCGTCCCACCCTGACTAAGACCACTCCAGGGTGAGTAATTGCAGGGGTGTAAATGCCAGTTTTCCACCAGAAGCTCTTTGAATGCCACTCGGCAATGGGGGGGGGGGGGGGGGGTGACAGC
>JAODKN010000021.1:16465503-16475837 GCA_026774425.1 Petrocephalus zakoni
TCCTATCAATATGGGCCAACATTTCTAAAGAATGCTTTCAGCACCTTGTTGAATCAATGCCACGTAGAATTAAGGCACTTCTGAAGGCGAAAGGGGGTCAAACACCGTATTAGTTGGGTGTTCCTAATAATCCTTTAGGTGAGTGTATATAATGGTATTATATATCAGCCGGCCTCCATTGAAAAGCATTTTCACTTTTTTGGATTCACAGATTTTTATAAAATTGAGGTTATCCTTGTGGGAACCGAAAACATGTCCCCACAAGTTAAAAAGGTTTTTATCACATTGTGGGAACATTGGGTCACACTGTAATAATTACAAATACGCAAACACATCCATCAGTAATTCGAGTTCCACACGTGATATTTCTTTATTGGAAAAGTAGGACACTTAAACTGTCCTCCATAGGGAAGTGGTTTGATTTTGATGCATTAAAAACTGTGCCTTAGAAAGTAGCGGGTGCAGTGAAGAAGCAGAGGTATAGAGTGAAGCAGCCGCTCGCACCCGGCTGCACGCCCTTACATGTACACGCAGTATTGTCTCGCGAGTCCCGGCACCTCCACCTACAGCGTCCCGCATACACAACCAAAGCATAGGACAGACAGCAGCCATGTCAACAAGCACCGGCGTGATGGACGATCCTGAGGGGCGAACCCTCCAGCTCCGGCTGGTTCTGGGGCAGGAATCTCCAGGATTGACAAGCCGCACACCTTCCCTAACCACTTACATAGTCTGCGGTTACAGAGGTCACATATCAGCAAGAACCAGGCAAGTACCTTACCAATCATACCCTCAAAAGCAGGGGTGAGATTCCAAGCACCCGTCCTGGAAGCGTGAGACATAGTACTCATGAAGTCCTCACACCCCCACCTGTGTCTCTGGCAGGATTTATGTACAATCATATGTCGCTCCATGTCATTTCTGCATCATTTTTTCACGCGCCTATATTTCACATATAAATTATGTATAAAGGAGCTCACCGGTCTGAAACTCCTGCTCCTGCTCCCATCTGGCAGAAAAGGTGTCTAATTTTCTTCCAGCCATTACTTTTTCCGGAGTGATGAATCCGCCATGTTGCCGGATCTCCTCCAAGTGATACCTCGGTAAATCATGCTTTCTAAATTTAGACTAATTAGACTCCCCGTCTATGTGTGCTCGCTTAGCTCCCCCTCCCCCCCAAAGCCCCCTTATCTTTTTACCTCTTTGTAGAGACCTCGCCACATCCAACTGGGCCGGTGCATCCCGCCAGGTGCGACGGCGCCACCTTCAGCCCGGAGGCTCCAGGAACGCACAATTAGCCAGAGTCCCCAGCGGTGTGCAGTTCTGGCCTCGGCATCTGCGTTTCCATAATGGTCATATGATGTCCGCCAAGAATTTTTGCACCAAGCGACGGGAGAACTCCCTCTGTGGGAACACTGAAATGGATCAAGTCCAGCAAATGCTAACAGGAACCGCTGCATACTGGCTGACACCCTCAAAGACTGTTCATTCATTGCAGTTGAATGTTTTCAACATACTGCATCCTGAGGGAGCCAAAGCCAGCATGCATGTCCACAACAGAAAAAGAGGTTATTGTTAGGGTTAAGGTTGGTGGCCCATTCTGGGTTTCTCCCTGCCTTATGCCCATAGCTTCCAGGAGAGGGACTGCACCCCAGGTACAAGCAGGTCTAGAAAATAGATGGAAGAATGAATTAGGTTCTGCTTAGCATCCCATCCAGGTGTGCATTTCCCAAAAGCTCCCATTAGTAACTTACATAGTTGGATTCATTCATTTGCATGGGTCCAACCATGTAAGTTGCTATTGTAGTTATCAACTATGCTTTTGGGAAACGCACCCCAGGATAGGAAATCGTGAAGCATGCAGTGTTGCTGAGGAGGCAAGCCCCATCCGTATAGCAAACCATTTGGCAAACATCAGGGAGCTGGCGTTGTCAGATGTGTCCATGACTCTTGAGGGGCCTTACCAGTGGATGTGCCAGCCTGATAAACTGTTTTGTTTGCTGATTGTGGGGGTGCTTGGTTGACAAATTTAGAATATACATTTTTGTGACAATACAGACACATTGTTGAGAGGCACCTGGGAGGCCCTAAAATCCTATATTTTAGATAAGAGTGCTGCTCAAAAATGAAAAACAAATATCCCACATCCCCAGGATTCCCGTGTAAATCGTACACATATCAGTGAAGAGGATGAAGCTTCAGTGTCAATATGGTGAAAGTGAAAGGCCGCAGAATGGCGTCGGGCGCTGTCCTCTGCAGCACTTTGCTGTTCCGCCCACGCCTTCCCCAAATCTGAATGTGCTGCACGTCCCATGGTCCCGTCTCACAGTCCTGCTCAGTTTCTCCAAAAGCCTGAGGGTTCAACTGCCCATGAAATCATGACGATAATATTACAAATGCAAGATGGGACCTAGCTATAGGACAAACGCTTCAGGGCAGTAACACATTGTTTTTGCTGCTTCCTGTGGCCCACTGGAACCCAATGGCAGAACAAACGGCCAAGTCTCCAAAGGCCCATCCTTCCAGCCGGAGCCCAATATCAGGGTTAAACAGACACCAGGCCTCCAAATCAGGTTATCAGGCCCATACGCCCTTGGCAGATGACCTAATAAGAAAATCAGAAGACTTTTCTAACTAATAAATGATTCAGCAAAGCCCTTTCTGCCAGTAAATTAGCTGAGCTACAGCCAAAGCACCAATAAAGCCAGGACAAATCGCTACAGCTTGTTAGTCAACTCGATTGCTATACTGAATATTCAAATGACATTTTTTGTAAACCATAAGGGAAACAAGACCAGTGAGGTCTGATCAGGACCCAAGAACCACCAATAAGATCTGAAAAGGCACTTAGCTTCTTTCATTCTGCTCCTCAAGGTGCGAGAATTTGGCACACATACCGATAATGCCCTCCCATCAATTAACCTTTTTCTTATTTTAAAATATTTTCTCTCCACAGCTAAAAGCCTAGCTAGAAGTCCTCCCCAGATCAATCGCTGCAATAAATATATGCCTGCATGCTTCATTGAAGTAAGATCTGAAACACACAGCCACGGCTCCAACTGAGGCAATCACCAGTGCCATTTCCATATGAAAGGATCTTTATCATCCCATTCCGTTACGTGGGGGTTTAGAGGCTGCTATCGCGACGCTTAATGCGCTTAGTTTTGATGAAAATCACACGAGTTCCACACTCGAGCGAATGATGCAACGTCTGTGTTTGGAAGAGCACTGCTCTTGCTGACAGAATCTCAGGAACGGCGTCGCGCAGAAGGTGTGTGAAGTCTTTCCTCACAGACGGAGTTGTTATCTGCCTGGAGATGCTGGAAATGGCTCTTGGTTAAACAGCAAATGTGGGGGGAGACTGCACTGTTGTCCATGTTGTAAGTTTATTTTTTTCATGCTGCATTGAATGGGTAATCAATTTCTGTCCACCTTTGTATTGTTCTGGTTTTAGTAAAATGTAAAGGGGGGGGGGGTGTAACCTTGTGCATAGTCATTTTCCCCCCAGATCTTTTGTGAACTAAAGAGCCCATTAAGTGCACCATGTCAGCTTCATAGTGCATTTTGGAATGCCTTACTGTTTGAGGGGTGACAATGTAACAATTCTATAATAATGGCTATTATCAGCGAATTATAGAAGGAAACATGGGCTGCTTGTTGTTGCCATCCATGATAAACATGAAAACATGAGGTACTGATCTCATTGTGCTGCTCGTGCCCAAACGCTCTGCATCCGAAAATGTCTGACAAGCAGGACTGACTGGAGTTTTGAGATTAATGATTAAACTGGCAGGTAGAGTGAAGGCCGCGGGCTTTGGAGTGTGAACATCTCTGCAGAGGGAGAGTGGGCACATTTAAAGAAGCTGCTGAATTCTGGAGAAACCTTGGTGGACAAACCCTGCTAACTAGGAGGGCAGAAGGCAGTGGCTCTGCATTTTATATCATTTTAATATAAAGGGTACTGGATATGGATGAATCATAGATTTACTCCGTAGATAGAAGTTCTACATCAGCAGAACCGATTATGAAAACCATAAAAAACTTACTGTAGACAAAAAAGGATTTTTTGTTGTTGATGCATGCTGAGATTTCCTGGTCCTGCTATGTAACAGACACTGTGCTGCGTTCCCTGGCATGCTGTATGGTGACACACTGGAGTACAGGGCGTGGTCACCGAGCTCCTGTGGAGAGCTTCTGTTCACAGGCGAAGGCACGAGGCTTGAGACATGTCCTTTGGGTTCTATCGTGCTCTTAATATCGTACAGGTTCCACTTCTCGGACGTCAGCACGGGTAGACACCTCTCTGGTTTCCTGTAGGAATGGTATGATTCACCAATTTGCAGCAGTGCCCTGGCATAAAAGCTCACGATGCCACTGTCCCAATTTAAAAAGTGTGCACCGGATACAATTTGGGAAGAACTCAGGATGCATCATCTCAAACATTTACACCACAATCAGTCATCCTTGCTCTGTTCCTGTTTATGCTCTGCGCCTTTAGACTTTAGACTTTAAACACAACAACAAGTGTTCTAAGATAACTCTGCTATTGTGGGGTGCATTAGCCAGATGGAGGAGCAGGTCTGGGGAGAAAAGCCTAGAGTGAATTGAATGTGTGAGTGGAATCATCTCTAGCTCTAGACCAAGGAGATGGTGGTGAGCTTCCAGAGGACAAAGTCTCCCCAGACCCCTGTCACTTCATAGGTTAATGATGTTAAGGTGGGTAAGAACCTAGGGGCACATCTGGGTGGGCTGCTGTCATAGACTTCCTGTTTAAGAAGATGTATTCCTGTATTTTCTCAGAAGGCCCAGGTCCTTTGACATACAATGGTTTGTTTGGTGGTAGGTGGTGGGGGGGGGGTGGCTCACCTGGGCCTTGATGAGGAATACCTCCTATCCTTTCCATGAGAGTGCTCTGTCACGGGAGTGCTTCAGGGAGTGTTAGAAAGCAGTTTTGCAGATCCTTCATTCCATCTATCAAGAGAGACTAAAACCCTGCCCTAGGCTGACCCTGCCAGTCATTACGCCTTACCAGTAGACAGTATTGATTGTAGTCGACACTGACTGCTACAACTGTACATTTTAGCCAGTACATTTCACTTATTTACATTCCCATCTGTACATTTATTCATTCACATCAATTGTTTTTCAATCTTCTCCTTATTTTTATCATTTAGTATGCTTCTGAATCTGAGCTGTTACAAAGTTTTTCTCTGGATGTCAGTATTGTGTCATTTTCCCATGCATGCATTTATCATCTATCTATCTATCTATCTATCTATCTATCTATCTATCTATCTACCTATTTACCTAATCTAGTTAATTGAAATGAAATAAAAATCAAGTTATACTATTTACTACAGTCTATAAAGCTTTTTTCTGAGATATTGGATGCTAATGGGAGAAAGAGGCCACATTTTATCACTGAAGCATCAGCTTCTATCATATTTATGATAATAACATTTTTATGGACATACCCATTTGCTCTTTTTATGCTGACATAGGTTTATGCTCAATTTATGCAGAAATTTATGCTAGCTAAAATAGGCTTTCTACAATTACAGCTTTGCATAAATGGAACTTCATTAAACTACAAAATTACAGTATTAAAGTGGTTTATATTGTGAAACCTTGTTTTGCATCCAGGAGCTGTGTACAGCATCCGGCTTTTTCTATCCCCTCAGCCCATGTGACTGCTGTGTCTGTCGCTCTGTGTTGCTCTACATTCTTGTCCTGGTACCAGACATAGCTCATGTTTTGGAAGACCCCATGGTACTGATGGTTTGTGGCCCCTGGTTCTGAAACGCTGATTGTTGGTCTCTGGGTTAACAGGAGCTGTCCAGAGTTACCAGTGGTGATACTGGAATGGTTGGGCTGTGGGTTGATAGGCGCTGTCCATAGTTCCTGGTGCTGAAACTGGATTGTTGGGCAGCAGTATGGCAGGCGCTATCCATAGTTGCCGGTGCTGAAGCTGTGAATGTGGTGCTGTGGGTTGATTCTCGTGCCTCGTGCCCATTCCCTGGCTTCACGCCCCATGCCCATTCCCCGGCCTCAAACCCTGTGTCCATTCCCCGGCCTTGTTCCTATTCCCCAGCCTCGCGCCCTGTGCCCATTCCCTGGCTTCATGCCCCGTGCCCATTCACCGGCCTCAGACCCTGTGCCCATTCCTCGGCCTCATGCCAATTCCCCGGCCTCGCGCCCTGTGCCCATTCCCGAGCCTCATTCCCATCCCCCAGCCTCTCGCCCTATGCCCATTCCCGAGCCTCATTCCTATTCCCCAGCCTCCCGCCCTGTGCCCATTCCCCAGCCTCGTTCCCATTCCCCAGCCTCGTGCCCTGTGCCCATTCCCTGGAGTACCACAGGGATCAGCCCTTTACTGTTTTCTACATGCTGCCGTTAGGTAACATCATGAGAAGACATTATGTTAATTATCATTCCTATGTTGATGACACCCAATTATACATCTCAGCTACACCTAATGACACCTCATCTATTATCACATTAGCCAGTTTCTTCAACGAAGTAAAGATTTGGATGACTGAAAACAGTAAATGCTCAAAAAACCGAGGTTCTGCTGTTTGGTGGCAATCCTGCGGACAGGAATGCTATAACCTGTGCACTCCACTCTAGAGGGTTGGACTTTTCCATCAGCAGCTCGGCCCGTAATCTAGGTGTCACATTGGATACAAGCCTCTCATTTAAATCACATGTGGATGCCATCTCGAAGGCGTGCTTCCTACAGCTACGCAAAATCACCAAATTGCGACAATTCCTCAATGTTCAAGACACTGAGAAATTGATACATGCGTATATAGTAGGCTAGACTATTGTAATGCTTTGTTATCTGGGAGCACACAACGTACAATAGATACCCTGCAACGCATTCAAAATGCAGCAGCTCGAATTGTGACCAGGAGCAGGAAGTTTGATCACATAACCCCTGCTCTGAGCTCCCTACACCAGCTTCCTGTAAGGTACAGGACAGATTTCAAAGTTCTCCTACTTACATATAAGGCACTTAAAGGTTTAGCGCCAACCTATATAACTGAATTACTCCAAGCCTACAAGCCCCATCGTGCACTTAGGTCACAGAATGCAGGTCTCCTTGTTGTGCCACGCATAAATAAAGTGACAGTTGGCGGTAGAGCATTCTGCTACAGGGCCCCCATATTGTAGAATAGTTTGCCAGGTTTTGTTCGGAATGCCGAATCGGTCTCAGTCTTTAAATCTCCTAAAAAGACCTATTACTTCAGTTTAGCTTACCAAACATAACACAAGGTAACTATGGCCGCTGGTGTTGCTGTACATACCATGTCTTGCCAATTACGCCTGTCCATCAGCGTGTGATTGCGGGTTCTGACCATCCATGCCATTTGCCTTCCCACATGTCCGGATGGTGCCAAACTTCCCCTGCTTGGGAGTTTTTGGTTCCTCTCCTCCGTTGTCAATTGGCTTTTTCTATTCTGCCTTTCTTTTATTCTATGTATTTAATTTTATATGTATATCAATGTATTCTAACACGCCCATGTGAAGCGCCCTGGGACAACCCTGTTGTGAAGGGCGCTATATAAAAATAAACTGAATTGAATTGGATTTGCAAAACACTGCATTTCTCAAAATAATTTGTACAAACAACACCTCATAATGGATTACCTGCAACAGCCTGTAACTTTCTCAAAATTCAAATATTTATGTCAAAGACCTTGTCAGTGCCATCAGAATGACAAGTCCCTGTGTCACTGTTCAGGAACAAGGTAGTCAAAATGCTTCGCCAAGTTATCAATATAACAGTGCACTCTGTAAGTATTTTCTGATGTAAACTCTGGTTTTGATAACAATGATTGAAAATGCACAAGGCTGTACTTTTTCTGTATGACAGCGTTTACATTGTTGAAAGATGACCACCAAAGGTTAGGAGGCAGCCTCTCTTTACTCATGAGCAAGAGACTGCAACAGTGAATATGGGAGTGGCCAACAATATGGGAGTGGCCAACAATATGAGAGTGGCCAACAATGCCGTCAGTCTGAGGGAAATAAAGCATTGAGGGAAAAGACATTTCCACATATACCAGAGCGTAAGCATTTCTACAATAGACTGGCTTCTTAGGAAGAAGAGTATTAGAATGAAACAACTCTACAAAGTCAATGACACCATTTACTCTACATGGTTTGCTATGTAATATAATTGGTGTCTTGCAGACGGTGGTGTGCTGTGTTCCATTTCAGAGAGTGCACGAGCTGGATTCCAGTGATGTCCCACATGAACATGTGTTTGTGGACAAGGCTGGCTTCAACCTCACCAAAAGGAGGCAGCGTGACAGAAACACCATTGGACAGCGTGCCATGGATGTTCCTGGTCAGCATGGTGGCACTATTACTATGTGTGCTGCTATCAGCTTTTGTGGGGTGCTCCGTCACCGCGCTGGGCCTGGACCCTTAAACCCTCATGACCTAGAGATGCATAGAGAATATGCATGGCAGACAATAAGCAGTGGTTCAACCATTTTGCCTGTAATGACTTGTACGATGAACTCTAGATGTTGCTTTTTTTGGGGGGGGGGGGTATTCAGCACAATACCTGTAAAATACATTTTGACCAACATGACATAAACAATTGATAATGTAGGACTCAGTAGATGATTGTAAATGATCCCAAAAGCATTTGACCAAAAGAATAAGACTGTGTTTATAATGTGTGAAAAAGACACATTTACAGAATGTAGATGATCAGGGTTCATTCCAATCAGAATCTAATTGATTAGCCCATTTAAGTTGGGTAATTTAGTGTGAGGCTGTTAGGATTATGTTATAAAACATGCCAAAAGATAGAATATGGATGCTGTCCTACATTTGTGGTTCTTTATGTGGATATGAATACAATCCAGTAGGATGCCTCAGCCTTATATAACATTGCGTCTAGACATGCAGGTAGGTTTATGAATAAGAAAGCTGAAACATGCCTTTTAGGTACACAAAGGACACCACTTTCCATCCATCCATTTTCAAAAGTCCTGTGTGGGGGTTTGGCACCTATCATAATAGATATGTGTGCAAGGCAAAGAACACAAGAAGGTGCCATCCCAGAATAGACACACACACACACACAGTGTGTAATCCTATCATTATGGGGACACTCCATTCATTCCTATGGACATAACCCTGATTCCAACTAACCCCTCCCCAGCCCTAACCTTAACCTTAAGTAACCAAACAAAATATGAGACTTTCAGCATTTCTGCTTTTTTGATTGCAGACACATTTTTATAAACTGTAGACAGATTTGATTGTAGACAGATTTTTCTAAAATTGATGTTATCCTTGTGGAAAAAATGTCCCCACAAGGTAAAAAGTAGCAGTTTTTTATCACGTTGTGGGGACATTGGGTCCCCACACTGTAAGAATTACAAAGCTACACACACTCTCTCTCTCTCTCTCACACACACACACACACACACACACACGCACGTACACACACACATTTCACATATTCATATCTTTGCAGCAACTCTCCATTCATTTCTATAGGCTTAACCCTAATCCCAACAAAGGCAATGACAATTACTCCTACCCAGCCCTCACCTTAACCATAAGTAACCAAACAAAATACAATAGTTATGGTATTTTTAGTTTTTTTTTTATTTCTTTGTTCCCACAAAGTTACAGTACAGGTCTTTATCACATATTGGGGAAATCTTGTCCCCAAAATGACCCACATACTTTAGAAACTTGAATTCACAGTGGAATGTTTTTGGAGGCATAGACCCGGGACGGAGACTGAAGCCCTGGTCCCAGGGGTTCGAAGCAGCAGTGCTGACCACTGCACCATCACATCAGCCACTGCTTACATTCATAACAAAAGAGTGAGGGTGCTGGAATATCAGATTTTGGATTAATGTTTCGGTTTTCGTTGGTAAGTGTGCCATATTCTGTGCTGTTCACTGTTTTATTTCCATGCTTATCTGCCCAAATATAAATTAAAATTCTAAATTCAGCCAAATTGCTTGTAGCTAAAACAGCAATATTAGGTAATGATACGGTATTTTTCATTACTATTACCCTGTAAGAGCAAGAAATTGCAATTAGCTGTCACAGAATGTTTTTAAAGGGTGATATAATAATGATTCCGTTAGAGGAGCAGCTTTTAGGAAGTGCCAGCACACATCGCCTACAGAGGCAGGAAAGGCACACCAATGAAAAGTCGCTCCCCAGGACTGCAAAACCACTTAGGGCCTGGCTGAGACGGCTCTGCGAAGGCAGGACGCCGAGTCTTCCCTGAGAGCCAGGACCTGGGGAAGAGGGCCTGTTTCTGCAGTGCAGGCCTCCGAGTCTCTTCCCTG
>JAODKN010000021.1:16493369-16508352 GCA_026774425.1 Petrocephalus zakoni
CCCTGCTGCTGGGCATTACAAAACACATGCTCAGCCTACTGAGCTAAGCAGCAGGCTAGGAATTATGGGGACCAGACAAGGGGTAAGGAACACAGGGGAGGGTCAGGATGACCAGCAACACCAGCTGGCCAAAAGGGGGAAGGACAGGCACCGACCCTGACAGGGGGAGGGCGAATGCACTTCACGAGATCAGCGCCGCCTGACGCTGTCCACTGAGACTCTCCCATCGGCAGAAAGGCTGAAGTTCCTCATGTGACGTTTCACTTTGTAGCCCTCCACGTTAATTAAGAGGAAACAAATATCGCGAATGGGACTGAAAATATATACAGAAATAAATGAATCGTACAGCTGTTCAGCCTTTAGTAAAACTTTATTCCCCCACGCACCAGAGCCGCACTGTCAGTCGAATGGTGACATCGCAACAGCACCCCCTGTGCCGCATGTTATAAGCATCACTCACATGAGGTCTCTAATTACCATATTTAATTTCTGCATGGGCAAGGATTTTACTTAGTAATATATTTCTGAGCCCCAGAAAAAGCCCAGTTTATGTTCCCTGTAGAATTATTTCATTTACTGCATCAACATAACTTTTCTTTGCGATTAAACAAAGGTCACCTTTATTACATTTCAGCAAAATTTACGAGGCAGAAGCCGCACGCTGAGTTACCTCCCCTCCTCACCACACCAGGTCCCCATCGTAATTTCTGCTTCCCCCCCCCCACTTGAATTCATCACAGAGTAGATGAGTTCATTTGAAGAACGGGGCAGTAAATAATTAATCTTATGGATATCGCTTTTACCGCATTTCCAATTTGGTGCTGACCGCGTGGTTGATTAAAAACAGGCAAGGGGCTAATTCATTGGCCTTTAATTCTTGAATTCATTATGTTCGAAAAAATGAGACTGGGGGGGGTCTTAAGTTTGGTGTTATTAGCTTAAAAATGGGACCGGGGGCCTCAAGTGAACTTTCTTTGTCTTGACAGATATGCTGGGGGTCGTGGTAAATTTAGTGTACTGGTGTGAAACATCAGGGAGGGAATCGCTGTTTAAATGGGCCAAACGTCACTGAATCATCGCAGCTGGGTGAGTTCGGAGCCATACAGGTAATAAAGTGTGTTGCAGTAGATTGTTCAGAAGGAAAGTGGTATTGGAGGTATACAATTCAGTTAGACTCTTAACTACAAAAAAGAAAAGACCAAAAAGAACCTTGTGCTGTTTTTTTAAGCAAATTTTTTATTGTAAGTGACATATGATATAATGTGTTTATCACAGGGGTGTTTATCTCAAGTTGTGTTGAGAGAGTTCTGCTGTTTTTTTTTTTTAGTTATTTTTGAACTCTGATTGGCATTATGTAACATTCTTCAGGTGATCAGAAATACGTGAAGTGTTCTCTATGCTTAATTCTCCAGAGGATCTGAGCTGGGCACAGGTGTCAGTCTGTGCCCCCCCCCGCCGCCTTTCCCAGGTCTGTGTCAGCACTGATTCCTCCCCCCACTGGATGACTCTGTGACTCATCTCCGCTGGCATGTTCTGCCGCGATAGGACTTGGGAGCCCTAATTCGGCAACGCGGGGAGCGATGCGGGAAATCAATAACGGGGCCCGCTAAAAGCCTTTGGCGACGTCTCTAGAAGCGGTAACCATAAGCAAAGAGCTGTTTCGATGTCTTCGTTAAAGGGCATTCAGTGAGCATCCTGCCAAGTGTAAAAGCGCCTGATATCCACTTCCTTACTATTACAATTATCCAGGCAGCAATTCAGGCTAAGCATTTAGCTCAAGGGTGTAACAGTACAAAGTCTGACAATTTGACAAGAATAATAAAAAATAAGAAAATGAATTACCTGCCTTTTTTCCCTGGTGAATGAAAGCTGCATTTGTCTCACCAAAAAAAACCCAGGGTAAAACACTGATGCCCACTGGGTGGTGGGGGGTGGTAAGGCTTTGGACCATGGAAAGGTCTGGTCTAAAGGATCAGACATCTGGGTTCCCAGTTGCAAAAATAAAACAGTTCCCAGTCTTAGTGATTAGCAAAAAGGTACAAGAGAAGTGAATGGAAATGCGTATCATATGACGTCGCTGTGACCCCTTCACACGCTATAAAAAAACACAACCATCCTCCACCTGCTTGTCGTGGTCAGGGTCACATGGGGGACCTGGAGAATCACCCAGTAGCCCAAGGCACAAGGCAAGGAAATGCCTTATACAGGATGCCAGTCCATCGTAGGGCACAAACTAGAGGCTATTTAGGGATGCTAATTAGCCTAACTGCAGGAGAGAAGCAGAGGACCCCCAAAAGCCCTTCCAGCATAAGGAGAACAAGGAGAACATGCAACCACTTCACAGACACTGGGAGTAGGATCTGAACCCCCAACCCAAGAGGTGTAGAGCAACAGTGCAACCCCACAGAGACACCATGTCGTTTCTAAAAGCCATATGGCCTCTTTAATCATATACAACAGGGGTCTGAGCACATCATATGGAAGGACAAATGGTAGCAAGGCCGCGTATGTGGCCATGGGTCCTGCGGGTGACAGAAACAAAACAGAGACTCAGGTGAAGCCAGTGACTGTCTGTTGAGCTGACTCCGCTCCTGCTTCCAGAGGACATCACAAATGTCTACAGTATTTGCATCGCAGATTAAAATGCACTGTGGACATCACTTATGCATTCTTTTCCAAATTGTTGTTTTTCTTAGTATTCGGCACAATGGATTTAAATACAAAATGAGCTGTTTTTTTTTTCATAAACACAGAAATTCTGCCTGTGCATGATACGCCCATATTGGCCAGTGGTGTGACATAAGCAACTAACGGTGCATATAAGATTCATGTATTTTTTTTTTTATTCATATTTGTTTACAGCTCCGTGTTTCACTCGGGCTTCATGGATGGAATGTTAAGGACGCCGCACTTCTGCTGATTCACTGCGAGTATTTCTCATGGGCGATGTATTGCTTGGTTTGCCAGACCCTGGCATGTGCTCTATATGGATGACCTCAAATGGCATTTTGGTGGCATTTAATGGGCATCATTTACTTGACAACCCATTAACTGCTGTGGACAGAGAATGGGAGAGACTGTAGAGATTTGGGGCGAATGGCAGAGTTATAGAAGGAGCTGGAAATGTCCAGTCATCTTTTTCATATGCACTTAGTGGTTTACACATCTAGTTAAAGGATTCGGCGTCTGTAAAGCCGGAGTATTAATCTGGCATTAAGTGGACAGGATTCTTCTCACGATTAGTCATGGGTGTCGTCACACAGTCTGGCCTTTTATTTTTAGCTGTAATCAGGATGTTTCTTTGTCTATACCAAAGGGAAACAATTCCAAGTGATGTTTAAAGAAAACAATTTTTTTTGCTTCTCTTCAAATATCAGTTATGGGCAACTTCTCAAACATGCTGGAAATGCTGTGAGCAGTTTGTGGTCCTTTCTTGTGCTGATACAGCATTAATCTCTGCAAATGCCTCTTTTGCTTGTTATTTGGCTCACCATTATGCCAGCCCAGGCATTTTGAACTGGTGACCACCCTATCATAGATATCACGTCCCACCCCGCTGAGCCACACAACACCCCCATCACTTTATAGAAGGTTACGTTGAAGGAAAATTGCCATAAGAAACAGGTCATGGAAATATCGGTCCCGACCATGTGATCCCAGTCTGATCACGGACCACGCAAGGGTCGCCTGGATCAAACACGGTGGCTTCAGAGAAGGCTTTTCTTTTACTTCTGCTGACTAGAGATCTTCAAATCCCCAGCCTCCCTAAGAAGGCATGTAAATTATATCTTTTATAAAAGAGGCCCTTAGTGCTTCTGGCTGCTGGATTTCACATGCACATTGGGCATGGGCTAGCTGACTTCACTGCCACCCGCTACTGGTTTGAAGTCTCCTGGGAAGGGATGAAATCTGGGTAAGGGGAGAAACGTTGCTATGGACCATCATGACTCTGATGTGGAGGTCAGCCCCATTGTACCACCTATGATATCCTTTGCCTGAAACCCAGGAATCCCAAATTCCCTGCTCAGGATAGATCAGCGGCAGAGGCTATTGGTCACGTTTTTTGGAGCGATTCACTTTGTGTGCAGGTCCTAGAGCAAGCAAAACCTTTAGCTGGATGCTCACATTCTGGGAGGATTTCACAGAAACAGTGGGGTAGACATTCATGGGGCCGCTGGGAGGCATGGCACACTACAGCCATCCAATCATTCTCTTTGGGTGTGACATTTACCCTCTGCTATTTAGGGGTATTTTTATGCATTGTGCATTATGCCCAGCCTTTGTTAATATCAATATCTGGACAGAAGGTACAGCCACACCGACTTCATGCAATAATCATCCATCCATCCATCCATCCAGGGCTGTTATGGGGCCTGAGGCCTAACCCAAGCAGAGAGCACAAGGGGGGAGTACAGAATAAACAGGATGCAACAGCAACATTTTTCATGGGGTGACATCACAACATCCCAGGCCTTTCATTGACGGTGGTGGGGGGACTGGGGCAGCTTGTGCCTCCAGGATTTGAGTTTCTACCCATAGCTCTCACATCTGAGATTTGAGGCGAACAAACTCCTTATGTAAAAAGTTGTAAGCTTGTATGGTAATGGCTGTTTCTACCTCTGTGGCATGTCTCGGCCTTCACTCTGGAAGCCTCTCAGTACGTGTAAGCCAGCATTATGCAAACTTTGCCTGTTCCCCTTCCCCGGCAGCAGCATGAACGCTCTTAAATCGCCCATACACGCTCTGACACCATCCGATATCCCGGCTGCTCAAGACGCGCTGTTTACCCGGAGTTACCTGTGTTCCTGCAGATGTGACCACTTCGACAGCGTGCTCTTGCTTCGCCCGGCTACGCCGTGACTCTCCCGAAGTTTACGCTATCAGGCTCCACCAGAGGAGCTGCGGAAAACAGCGGTGGATGCTTAATTAAGCGTTACAGTCGGCTTTGTTACTCATTACCCATAATCACCCCTGCACTGTATAATTTCCTCAGATGCATTCCTTATTTGGGCGTATGGAGCCGAATAAATCCTTTATGAAGGAAAGTGGGGGAGGGATGAGAGGATTATGGGAACAAGGAGGAGCAATGTGCTAACTGATACTTTTGTGTAAGGGGGAGGGGAGGGGGCGATGGGGGGGGGGATTTACTTACTCATTTTTCATTCTGTGATTTGGATTAGTTCTGACCACCGATTGTCACCAATAGGTTGGTGTTTGCAACAGCTGCAGGGGAATGTTGGTGATGGTGCTGATGATGGTGCTGATGATGGTTCTGGTGACGGTGCTGATGATGGTGCTAGTGATCAGTCCACTCGTAGATAATGGTGTGGACATGCCAGAAGGCCAGCAAAGACGATCCGTGGGCCAAATGACATCAGAGCAGATGGAGGACATGAGACATATTACAGTACCATATTAACGGTACATACCATAATGTAGTCATTGTGCATCACCATATGTCAGGATAGGTCATTCATTCTTGAGCTTTATGGCCAGTGTCACTATCGTGGGGAAGAAAATGGTCATTCCCAGTGTATTCAGAAGATTCCGGTCCAGCTTCCCATTAAAGGTCTTTCATTTCGTTAATCCAAAGGTCAGAGTTTAATTCATTATTGCCATCCTAAAATTAATCTAAGCTTTTACACTCTCCGCTCCACCGACCGGTTTGAAAGTCAATATAAGATTGATCAACAGGATTTAATAAAGATGACTCGTGGGACAGGAGAATAGCAAAGGGATGCGCGGTGGGCAGAAACCCCCCCAGAAACGTCCACAGGTTTGGAGACATCAGTATTCCGGAGCTGTGTGCGATTTTTACAGCCCGCCTGAGCCTGGGATCGATCTGCAATCTGAATAATATAAAGGTTGACTGAATGACTTAAAGGATATGGGACATTAACTATGAATTAGAGGTGAGCGTGGTCCTACTGCTGCTCATATTGTGAGCTCTGTGTGCTTTCCGATGGGGGGGTCGGGAGATAAGGGCATTCAGGCTTTGGTTTTGGTGACGGGGGCCTTTCATTGATCATAAAGGATTTCTAAATGAAGATGGAACGATAGGCTCACGTTTCCTTTTACAGCCAAGCAGGACAAAGAAAGCAGAAGAATTCTGGTGCCAGGCAGAAAATTATCATTCGAAAAGACATAGCAGGAATAATAATAGCTAATAATTGTAATTGATTCTTGTGAGATGACATAGCAGTCAGGGTCATACTCGGTGTGCGAATAATAGACATTTTATGATCATTCTTATATTAAATGATAGTAATAATAGTTGTAATTGAGGAATTGATGGAGACAATAAAATCACAAGATGACTTCTTCTCTGTACGTCGACTTTTTCTTTTTATGTTTTGGGTTTTGTACATTTCTTTATGTAGGAGAGCCACGTGGCGGGTCTGACGGCTCACACCTTCGGGTTGGCAGGTTGCCTAGAGTCCTACTACCACCCTGCACTGGATATTTGGATATTTTGTTGAGACTTTTTTTTTTATTTGTATTTTTTTATCAGAACCTTCCAAAGCAAAAGACAACAGAGAGAGCAGGGCAGCCAGTTTCCCTGGAGCAGGTGGGGTTAAGGCCTATGTTCATGGGCCCAATGACAGCATTACTTTGCTAGCCATGGGATTTGAACCAATGACCTTCTGGTCACAAGCATGAGAGTCCTTAGCCACAAAGGTAAAAACTGTGCTCTTCAAGTCAGATCCACTGTCAGTGCCTGAAATGACTGGGAGTCTACTGTATATTGTTGTGATTAACTTTGATACATGATCCCTCCTTGGATCATTTCCTCTTATATTTGAGTAGCAGGATGTTCTCAAATGGCTCAACTTTAAGTCCATGGAATTTTTGGTATCTGGGACTGCAGCAGGAGGTGATGTCACAATCAAAATGAATCAAGCAGTTAGATGTAAGACCTTGGATTTGTTCTAGTGTACTCAATGCATCTCTGTGATAATAGCCCTCTTAAGTATCTCGGTACAAAAGTTAAATGAATGAATATAAATGTTGTACAGTTGAAAGACAGGGAAAGGGTGACCCTCTATCAGGAGCAGGATGTACTTTTCCTGAATTGTCCACCACTTCACATGACCTTCACATCTGGTCCCACCAAATCCTAATTAATGCAAAACCTCATCAAATTAGGTTCTATTTCTTCCCACCTTGAGATAATCCTTCAAGTTTTTAGCTATCTTTACTGGTCCCTCAAAAACGCCTTTTCTCACAAAAAGAAAAAAAAGACTCTGCTAAATCCCAGCTCAGCTCATATCTTCGATTCACGCCTCATTTAAAACCCTTAATTTCCTCCACCCTTGCATGGCCGTCACGACCTGAAGTGTCCCCGTTTATAATCTGCCCTTCTCAGCTCCTTTCAGCCTTCCGATTTGCTCAGCTTTTGTTTATTGGTGCAATAAATTTAAACGGAGGAGCAATATGTCATCTTCAAACACAAGAGGGTTAAAGATGGATGATACAAGATCTGACGGAAACTCTAATTTGAGAGAGCACTTAACCAGGCAGTGACTTTGTTACGAGCCTTTCGTCACAAAATAAGTGAACCATTTCACTTTCACCTACCCATATTTTACTTATTACCAACTCATACCCGCTGACTAGATGAAATAATTTTCACTATCTGCCACATCAATGAGAGAAAGCTGAATGAAAGATGTAAGAAAGACTGTGGGGCAGGTTTGACAGACATCTAAGAAATGAACAGTGCTCTACTAGCCGCCAAAGATACAATGATAATGAAAAATTGCTCTGTGGAACAGTATAATATGGTGGCCTCACACCTCCAGGGTTGGGGATTCCAAAGCCGCTGTCCAATCTCCCATAATGCATTGCTGTGTAGGCAGTGGTGGACTGGCATGCTGTCTCACTCCCTGCGCCTCCCAGGGTTTAGCTACATACACAGTGCACCTCTGTACTGCAAACATGCTCAGACAGATGGAGAAGTAAAACAGGACATTACAGTTTTTCCTCAGTTGCTTTCATGCAATGTCCTCGTCATGAACACCATTCTCACCACACTTAATGCAGTTCTCAAAATGGTTCATGCATTTCTCCAAACACCAAATCACCCGTGCAGAAACTACATGGATGTGCTGTGAAATCCCTCGAGGGGCATCCAGTCCCTCTTCCCTGTGAGGCCACATCATTGCATCTACATCACACCTGATGTTTTCTGAGAAAAAGCGGGAAAAACCTTTCGGCATGCCGCACCCAGGCCCGACAAGCCACAGGTGTGATATTGCCACAGCCAGCATCCATTGCCTCCAGTAATGACATTTGATCATGGGGCCTGCAATCATATACCTTCCACCTCCAAGCAGAGAAGAATTCCTCGATAGAGTTCAGGAATGGTGAATAAGGTGGCAGGAACACCATCATTTGTTGGTGGGTTTCAAACCATTCCCTCACATGGTTTGAATTATGAAAAACATACATCGTCCCAAATCACAACATAGCATGGCATGTTGGCCTTCACAATCCCTCTTGCATTTCCAGGGCCCAGTGGTGGCTGCATTGTGAATGACTCCATGTTCAGCAATAGCAGCACACATTGTGATATTGCCCCCTACTGTGGCCCTCTGACCCATCATGTTCCTGCCACGTCGCCTTACTTTGTTAAGCTTAAATCCTGCTTCATCGACATGCACCAAACTGAAGTATCCTCTCTAAAAGAGAAAAAAACATATATAACGTTCAGACATAATGTAAACAAAGAGCAAAAGAGAGAGCAAGAGTGATCATGCTGAGCATGAAATCTTTTCATGGACAAATATGCATGTCCGCACCGGTACATACTGGTGTCTTAGTTCTTTTGCTCTTTCACTGTTCCTCTCAGTTGTTTACTTCATGCTCTGTATTCAGCACTATGCACTGAGTGGGACATGAGCATCTATACTGTATATGCTTGTGTGAGTGCAAGTTAGTGGCATGACATGCACCTGTGATTTAAGATTGTGAACATGTGTCTCTCTTTGTTTCAACTGATTCTTTTCTAAGAACATGTCGTTTCATATATTTTCAACTGTAGACCAATTTTATTGTTACCACTGACAGTGTGTGATTGGCCTTACTACATGGCCTTTACTACTTACCTGAAAGAAGTTTAAAATGATTGATGACACTAATGCATTGTGCCTCAGTATCAAAGTGAGTGAGAAACCTGCAATTCTCAGTGATGAATGTACAAACTGTTTCGATTAATTGTCAAAGTCAGATGAGAAATGTTAATTTGTGTGGGAGACAGTGTGTTACTGTTTTGAGAACTGCATTAACTGGTGAGAATGGTGTTTCTGATGAGGAAATTGCATGAAAGCAACCGAGAAAAACTGTAAATGTGCCTGTTCTCTTTTTACCTGTGGATAATGCGAATATCAAACATTATCATGGTCCTTGCTGTTAAAATAACATGGCATCAACAGGAAAATAAGGTTCTATGTAAAATTTGAGTTTGACTTTTGTATCACTGAAATAAATTGCCATTCCTTGTCATTCACAAGTGTATAAATGAATGCTCTGCTGGTCCCTCTATATTTCCCCAAAATCGTCATGACACGTGCTTGAAAGCAAATTTATTTCTATGGTTTCTAAGGTAACAGATTCACCTCGGAATTCCATTTCTCTAGTAATAAAATACACAAAATACAAAATAGATATTACACACCATTCCTTCCAGAGTAGCCCCCAGCCACGTAACCGGAATACGTGGTAAAAAGACAGATTTGAATGTCAATGTTTGTTATTTCATTACATTTCATAGAGGCAAACAAAATAACTACATCGGTTCATTACCTACTTGTGTGGACAATGAGATGATTTATAATTAGTGTTAATTTAGTGATATCGGCTGCGGGCAGAATGTTACTCACTCAGAAATTCCTCTTTAAAGGTAAATATGTTTGTTGGTACTTCAACGCCTCCTCTGTCGCTGACATTTATTTCATTTTAGTGAAATCACGCGCAACCTGCCTCATGCCTGGAAGTTAAATTGTATTTTTTTTTATGGGTGGCGGATAAGCTGTGTTAAAGATTTATTGGCGAAAATAAGTTATATGCTACCTGCTACCATTTTTTACAGTTGACTTGAGTTGCCATTATTATTTACGAGATGATGCTCACAGAAGGGTCAGTGCCTTCCGCGGACCTGTTTTCGGGCCTGGCATTAAGGCAGACTTTGATGTCCGTGTCTGTATATCCCAACAAGCGGGAGCCAAGCCTGGCTGCTGGGAAGCAGGCCTGCCTCTTTTCAGCCACCAGCCGGAGTGATTAATCACGGCTGCTTTTCCCCCACCTCTGTCTGTGTCTGAGACGGTGTTTTCAAGAACATTTATGCATTACTGAAAATGGCATTCCCTCTCCACATCTTTAAGCATAAACCATGACCAAATTGTGCCGATAGAATCAATACTCACTGTTATAAAAGAAAGAAAAATGTCTATGTATAATTTTCTCTTGATTGTATGGAGCTGAACAAATAACATATACCTACAGTACTATGCAAAATTCTTACGTTGCCAGAGTAAATATTTAAAGCTTTTAATCTGGGTGTTAGACATACATTAATTCAGAAATGACAGATCGATAGATAGCAAGATAGATAGATAGATAGATAGATAGATGACATAGATGACAAAAAATAACAATAATTTCTTCCATTTTCCGAAAACTTACTGATATCTCGTATCAATAGGTACCATTAATGCATCGCCACACACTCTTTTTAATTGCTTAGTGCCAAATATGAAAGGCTTGATATAATAATAAATTTCAGGATACCTTATTTATTAAAAAGTTCAAAAATATTTTTTTTTAATAAATGAATATTATTTTTCTATGGGTCATGACTGTATGGGGTTACTGCTGTGTAAAGCCCCCCACCTCAGTAATATATAAAATGCATTAAAATACTGTCATACAAAATTCTGCACCAAAGCACACTGAGTTGATTAACGTTGAGTTCTTATTTCATCTATTTGTTATATCTGAAGGAGCCTTGTATTGCATTAATTCCACCTATCCATCTTCTGTGCCCCACAGTCCAAGGCAGGGTTGCGGGGGTCCCCAGGATGGGACACCAACCCATCCTAGGGCACACTCACTATTCACACTTACAGACAACCCGGCAACTCCAGCTCCAGCTTGGCATTTGCCGGGGTAGAGACTCTAACCCTGGTCTGGAGGTGTGAGATAACCGGGTAAACCATGGTACAACAGTGTGGCTCATAGCGCTTTCGTCGTCAGAATTACGAACCGTCACAGGATGCCATAAGGGGGCCAGAAACATTTACTTGGAGACTACATATACTACATATTCAACGAAAGCTCAGAAATCACATTTGTTGTCTAAGAAGACATTGTTTAAGCTTGTGTTAATTATTTGGTTTTCATCACAAATATGTGTAGTGTTGTTAGCCAGTCAACAAATGTAAGCCTTCTCCGTCTGCACACTGACGCATGCAAAGTGTCTGAGAATAAAGGCACAGGTAGCTTTCTTCTGTGACAGAGGCTCATCTGCTCCGCGTTATCACTGCCCCTCTTTACCTGGAAGCTTAATTTCCCAAAGCTTCGCTAAATTAACTTGTGTAGCTTAATGGAATTCTTCCCTCACTCATGCATGAAACACGCATTCCTACCGCCTGAGCGCTGTGACTTTTTTAGGGTTGTTCATGCGTTTTATTTTGAGATGTTGATACCTTATGAGAGTGGTGCTCCTGCTGGTATTTAAGGCATCTTAAACCGTCGGATTCTGTTTCAGATTTACAGTTTAACAGAACGGGGATGGTTTGGGACCTGGACTGGAGGGAGCCCAGAATTAAAGTTATGCCTTAAGTTATAAAAGAGAGATGTTTTACTGGTGTTTACTGCTATTACATTTCAAACAGAGGGTTAGTCACTGGTCGCACCCGCTGGCAGAGCCCAGCGTCAGGCTCTGCCGGTGAGCATGCAGCCGCGCTGCACAGAAGGTCAGGGGGCGATGCCAGCGCTCACAGGCTTTGTTCCCGGGGGCGGGACGTTTATGTGATGCCAGTATCGGTCGTTTTGAAAACATCTGCACCCTCACTGGAACGGCGCAGCCTCAGCCATTCTGCTGAGAGCATATTTCGGAAAGCACTTTCAGCATTTCAGACACAAATGACGCAAGCTGTTTCATGAATGGAAAATGGTCGACGTTCTACACACACTATAATTTTCCCACATCTCACTCAGAGAAGTTTGGGTTGGGCGAAAACATCTGCTAAGCGACTGCTAAGCGGAATTATATTAGCAGCAGGGAATCATGGGATACAAGCCACCCAGTTTTATACTCATAACCACTTTCAGGTCCATTAAACAGCGCCAAAGCTCACCAAAGAAGCTGATTGAATGGTTGGCATTAAACAAACCATGCACACAAAATGCAGTAAAATAAGATGTAGGGGGCAGTTTATTATGCGGTCATTCTTTCAGCAGTTATTATAGTAGCCCTACACAGCTCTGTCAGTTTCTTGAGTTTTCATGGTCTCTCCATGCTTGCATGCACCTCGTCAAGGGGTCCGGGTTTCCCGCCACAGTCGAAAAGCACGCGGTTCGGTAAATTGGTATCTCAAGATTGCGTGTGATTGAGTGCATGCCCTGCAATGCTATGGAGTCCCCTAGCTTGCGCCCCACCAAGACCCAGCACTACATAAGTGGCATGGAAAATGGATGGATGGTCCCAAGTGCTTGTCAAATGGATGTCTTCATTTTTTTTTGCTTCAGTCCATTCAAGAACTCATCGCATGTATTCCTCTGGTTAATCTCCCACGGCAAGAATCCGCAAAGCAATCACTCATCATTTTGGGTGCATCGCTTAGCATTCATGGAAAGTGCTCCATTGCGAAGGGAAGGTGGCAACATTTTACAAATCCTTGTAAACTAGATGGAGGGAAAACAAGCAAACATCAAAGCAAGCAATGCAAAGGGGAGTTTGGGAAAAGTCTGACACGCAGCAGGTGAGCAGGCTGGGAAAATGCAGACAAATAGCAAGTCAGAGCATCTATAAAGGTTGCAAGCCATCGATTCCAGAGCATATCCCTGGTGTCCAGAGTTAGTTTTTGGCTGGCCTGCATTGGGTAGCCGCTCAGGTTTCTAAGTGTTTTCTCATGTCTTGTCCCTGGCCTGAGAGTGCCATGTCTAGTACCTTCTAAAGCACAATGCAAAAAAATAAAAAGATGACAAACTGCTTTCCGTTGCTTGGCTGGGCGGGTTATGAGCCGCGAGCCCCCTTAAGCCACACTAAGAGACAGGCAAAGCTTTTGAAGGGGCCTGTCCCATCCTGCTCAAAATTAAAGAGGAACAGGTGATATGTGCCAATTCTGGAACACGTACAGCGCAGGCAGGGTTTCTGCTGGGACCCAATCTGTTGTTTTTTCACCCTTTTCTGGACTAGCCTCATTTTGTTCTTGTCTAAAAAATATTTTTTTCTTCTCTTTTAGTCATTTTATATTTATTATGAAATTATTCTTCGTGAAATTACTCTGAATACTAATATTTGTTGTTTCTTTTCTGAAGATCTACTACATGCCTGAACTTTCATTTAACCTGGAGCTGGAGATAAAGGTTAGTTGCATTTGGTGTCTGCCAGCATCTATGAGTAAATGCTATTACAGGGTAATTAGGTATATGTTTCTAACGATTGCATTTAAACAGCTTTTTCTTTTATTTAATTTAATTAGAAGCCCAGAGATACCCTGAGACATCTAATGACTATCTCCATGGAATCAATAAGACTAATTAAATAAAAGGGAACATTATGCAGACTCAGTGTTTCTGAGTCAAATCCATGTGTGACTTCTGAGTGGACGGCAAATCCACTCCACAGTGCAAGTCAAGGGTGCCTCCATCTCTACAACATCCACCGTAAATGCTGCTATAATGTAAATGATAATGTTTACATGTAAATAATGTTATAATGTAAACGTAAATTGCAAGTGAACTGCAGCATAATAAAAGGTGCCAGGAATTCTTCGATTCACCAAAAAATGACTGATGTCTTGCTGGATGTCTAGAAGAACACTGTTTCTGTTTCCAGCCTGGTTGCAGAGCGTAGCCAGGGAGAAAACCCCCATACCTTAGACCAGGGGTAGGGAACCTGGTCCATGGAGAGCCGGTGTGGGTGCAGGTCAATCAGCCAATAATAAAGCATTGTCAGCTCCTGTCCTGGGGACCCAATCAAAAGCCCACACCCACACCGGCTCTCCAAGGATCAGGTTCCCTACCCCTGCCTTAGATAATCTTGTTGCCTACCCAATGAAACCACACCCAAGGAGTACCCCAATTAATTAATTATATAACTTAATGAGGCATGAATTGCCCAAACTTGGTGTGCTAGTGGTCGAGTCAACAAATACATTGGTAAATTGGATAGTCACTGCAAACTATTCTTTAACTGCCTGAGATTTTTCCACAGTGCTATTATTAAAATAAATGACTTCATAAATGTAATAGATATGTTGCTGAGGGGATTTTTATTTAATTTGAAATGTCAGTAAAATGAACATTGCAAAATATTGTTTCTTTTTTTAATAGTTCTGTTGTTTTTGCTCAATCTAAAACCATCCAATAATGTTACAAATCTAATTTATCATATAAATTGAAACTTCTAGATTCTGGAATATTATATTTATAATTAAAGTGTCCTGAAGGCATCCACAGAAAAGTAAACGTATAGATGAGGAAAATGATGTAAATTAATGTATTAAATAAAAGCAGGGAATGCTAATTGAGATCTGAGTATTTTAATTTTTAATGGTTTATTATAAAATGCTATTTTTATTCCTCAATATAAGTTCCCAGATTCCCAGATGTGGCTATAGACTGTAGTCTAACCACCACAGGTGTTAGCCCTGGTGTTACTTCTGTCCTGTTGCCCTAACTTCTCGCGTGCGCCCGCCCGCGGGGGCGCGGGCGCGCGCGGGGGCGGCGGCGGGGGGGGGGGGGGGGGGGGGGGGGG
>JAODKN010000021.1:16508362-16520975 GCA_026774425.1 Petrocephalus zakoni
ATAGTACCCCCCCCCCCACACACACACACACACACACACACACACACACACAGGTTGGATGGCTGTGTCTGTGATCAGAAGGTCATTGGTTCACATCCCATATCTGGCACAGGAATTTGATGCTACATGTGAGTCTGTGCTTTGCCAGGGACTGGCATCATATCCAGGGTGTGCTGTGTTTTCTGGAGATATGCTAGAGACTGGCTGTAGCCTTGTATGGGATGGATTCAGGAAGTGCGCATTTTACATCATGTACACAGATCTCATAAAATAAATACAGAGGTAATCTCTTTATCTAAGGTTATTGACAAACAATAAATCCATCTCAGAGCAGCTAATTTTCACCCAGACATGAGAGCTCAGTCCTTTATATGTTCATTTCTCTCATCCATCTCCAGTAATCACACATCCCGTTTGCAGCATAGACTATACGACTGCACCTTATCAGAGGGGAGTGTGTGGGGAGGGGAGATACTGATTCATTTGGCATGAACACTGCAGACATCCTGAAAACGTGAATGTGAAGGAGTTCTCATCTCCTTCTTCCCTTCCCTCTGTTCTCCTGGAGTTTAGTGGAGTCTGTGGCTTTTATCCAAGATGGCCAAGTCATTGGGAACACCAGCCCGTTAACACAGAGGAGGTTTGGAGAGCCAGCTCCTCCAAACCACCAATCACATGGCTGCATCTGGATTCATCCAGCACAGCCTAGGCCGAGGTCACAGACAGGGTCGACACTAAGCGTTATGAAGATTCAGGCACATAAGATAAGCAATTATGAATGTGGAGTTATTGCTGGTGCTAGACAATGTTCTTCCCCGTCTCAGGAACAGCCATCCTCATGGAATTTTCACACGCCACAGTGTTTAGGGTGTACAGAAGCTATGATAAACAAGTCAGTGGCATCTGTGGGTGAAAAGACCTTGTTAAAGAGAGAGGTCAGAGGAGAATGGCCAGACTCATTAAAGCTAACGGGATTAAAGCTAATTGCAAGAAATACAACTCAGTACAGCAAGTGGTATGCAGAGAGGCTGCACTGAACTTCTGCCTGGTCGCTGGTATACAGAGCTTGATTTAAACCAGCATAGTGTTCCTCTAATGTCTCCACGGTCTGGGTGTTTCAGTGGCCCTTCATTTGCCATAAGCACAGGTATGTTGGAATACTTCTCTTTGCCAGCCCCATCTTACTATGCATGCGACACACTGACACATGCAGGTGAGAGTAAGCTTGGGGGTGACAGTGCAGTGCCAGCAGTCTCACTCATGGTGGTTTCCCCGATGGTATCTACAACCAGTCAAGTGTGCACATATGCTATCCCCTCCTAGGGTGTGTCCCCTCCCAAGGTGCGTCCCCTCCCACGGTGTATCCCCTTCGTCCCCTCCCAGGGTGCGTACCCTTTCAGGGCATGTCCCCTCTGTCCCCTCTCAGGGTGCATCTCCTCCCATGGTGCATCCCCTTCGTCCCCTCCCAGGGTGCGTACCCTTTCAGGGAGTGTCCCCTCTGTCCCCTCTCAGGGTGCGTCCCCTCCCACAGTGCATCCCCTCCGTCCCCTCCCAGGATGCGTCCCCTCTCAGGACGTGTCCCCTCCGTCCCCTCTCAGAGTGCGCCCCCTTCGTCCTCTCCCAGGGTGCATCTCCTCCGTCCCCTCTCAGGGTACGTCCCCTCCCACGGTGTGTCCCCTCCCAGGGTGCATCCCCTCCCAGGGTGTGTCCTCTCCCAGGGTGCGTCCTCTCCCAGGGTGTGTCCCCGCCAAGGCTACTTCAAGCATCCCCTCTCAGGGCGCATCCCTTCCGTCCCCTCCCACGGTGTGTCCCCTCCCAGGGTGCATCCCCTCCCAGGGTGTGTCCTCTCCCAGGGTGCGTCCCCTACCTTATGCAACAAACAACCTATTGAAAAATTTGAACACAGAAGCATAACATTATAGAATGATGGAGATGCAGCCCAGCTGCTCGTAGCAGCTCTTATACCTTGCTGAGGTAAAACGTTCAGTGTCTGAGACCCAGCTGGTCCTTTGTCTCCCCTGACATGACGCAGGTGTTGCTCTCATATTTTTAATCTGGCGACGCAGTGAAAGAGTGTTAAACACAGGTCAGGACGCACCCTCTCGGTCCCATTTCACCCCCACTATTATGACCCATGTCCCGCACTCTGCCCCTCATTTTTGCTCAAGTCCCACAGAAAGCAATTGTCATTGACTCGTTTTAGTCTGTGACATAAATAACACATATGACAAGTGTCAGGCAAGGCGGTCAAGCCACTGAAGATTCTTAAGGGCAGAGGCCACAAGTTTCTGGATGGTGGCTGTTTCCCAGCTTGAGGTTCAGTAGCAGGAATGACCTGGTGACACAGAGGTGTTAAAAGGCTTGTCATTCACCTGAGCGAGCATGACAGCACCCTGAATGGGTCTTCTGCTCGCCCTCAGCCCATGGGCAACAGGGTATTTCTGAATAGATGAGACCTTCGCTCTTCATGCAGCGGACGAACGTGAGCCGGGCCATTATCCCACTGTGTGTGTCCTCACTGTATGCGTGCGAATGCTGAAAAGTGCTAAAAAATCCTACCAGCTGCAGAATGAATACGCGGCAGTATATGAGAAGTGGGCAGCTTCCCACAGTGCTGTCTCCACTTCTTTACTCGTGGGAATACTTAGATGAATGAAATCTCTTTATTTAAAAGTCAGCACACATACAACTGTAAAGGTTTACATTACTAGTCCACTCAGCCCCGAAGCCTCTAGTGATGCAGGAAAGCAAAGCCAGGTGAATAGGGGCTTTCTGGCCAAATCTGAATTACCAGCCCTTGCCCCCAACATCTCCTTAACCCCTTCATCCCCCAGGGCATCACACCAGGCTAAGTCAGCCCAATGGCCGCAGTTCTGCTGTATTTTCATTTGGACCGTGTTGTAGCACAGTGCTCACTGTGCCAGCTGATCAGGAGAGCTGCCCATTGGCCTGAGCTTCCTGCTGCACACCAGGGGCTGTAGTGAACTGGCCATACCTGCAATGGAGGAAGGCCGGGGATCCAGCTGACAGGTCTTAGCCAATCAGAGTGTGTAATCACATCCTCTTTCCATGTCCTAAGCTTTTCCCACCAATCCCAGACACACTCCAGTCTGCTTTGTCACTGTTATTATAGTCTATAAGTACCCGCAGCCCTCTGCTACTTCACACTGCTCCACATTATCTTTCCCTGGTGATGTTATTTCTGTTATAGGCCGGACATGGTTTCCTTGCTTGAAATAGGGTCCTAGTGCTCTATCCATAAAACCTGCACTTAAAGTAACGCCACAATCGTATATTATAGCCGAGTAAGAGCATGTTATTTTGGCCCAGAAAACACAATGAAGTTTAATGGTGAGTCAGTTTTCTTTTTCTGTTTAAGGGATTGAAGAACTGGAGTTGCAGTTCAGGATGCAGGGGGATGTAACCCTGGCAAGGACATTAAATGCACACTTCTCACGTATTAGGGCAGAGCGGTTATGATTAAACAGGGGTATCTAATAAAATCTGGTGTCTGATGCTGTTTGTGGACATACTGCTCTCCCAGCACTCTGCCAGCATCCTGATGCAGATTAAAGGCTCTTCTGTATGAGGCTGGCCGGGAGGGACGCGCTGGCCGCTCGGCTTCCTGTCAGCGTGCTGAATGCCAGGGCCCGTCGGCCTCCATGGCCCGAGACCCCCGTGTAAATCTGACATTTGGGCCGGGGTGGATGGCCTCACCGCCGACTGCCACGTGGCCACTAATTAGTTCCCCGGTTTCACACTCCACACATGAAGCGTTCCGTGACTAAATGTCAGTCGCCGTGGCGGAGCCATCCGGGGCTGGCTACCTCCGGCTCCCGTCCCGGAGGCTGCGTGTTCCGGAAACCTGCCTCGCCAATCCCTTCTCTCCTCACCGCGCTCCCTGTGGTGTTTCCATAACATAACACGAGATTGTGCTCTGAAAAATACATCCCTGTCTGTGCCTTTGTGGAGAAGCCAAAAGCTGGGTCACATGACCAGTTGCTGTTTTGCTGCATAGCCACAAGAAAAGTCCACAAATACCTATAATTAAGTGGAAAAACTATTACCTGCCTTAGTGGTTTTTATCTATGGTGTTTAAGCTGCTTGCCCTTCCAAATTTGGGAAATTGTGAGTATTCTATGTGCCTTATTCAATGAAAATGTGAAAGTAATAATTCCTGTCAGCTTTGTAAATGAGCCTGACTGAGGGGCTCAGTGCTTGTGGAAGGAGAATCAGCCAGACCTAGAGGATGATGCTGGTTCTCCCTGCAAGCCTGATGGCCAGCAACCATATCACAACCCCAAGGAATGCAGCGAGCCCAGCAAAGTGGTAACTATGCTGGTTTATATCCCATGAATGGTTCTGCTCTAATACCATTGAGGGAAGTCTTTAATGTAAATGGGCCCTGGTGAAACACACAGCTCTACCAGCGAGGAAAAAGTGTAAGTCACTATCATTAACTGTATTATAGTTAAATGACTAAATTAATTTCTCTTTATAAAGGAGGCAATCCTCCAGCCAAAGCAGCTTTTCTGCTGAATAAAGACGGGTCCAAAGGGGACCCCGCTAGCGCCATGCTAGCATCTCGCGCTGCCGAGTGGCTGAGTGCAGCTGGACCCCCTCCTCTGCCTCTCTGATCAGCTTGCCTCACATGCCTGTCCTTTCTGACACTGTGTCAAGCAAGTTGGGTGGCTCTTAATCAGAAATGAAGGGTCTGTGTTTGTGGGGGGTGGGGGGGGGCACATTAAAACATTAAATGATGGATGTATGGATGGATAGATGGATGGATGGATGGATGGATGGACCACCAAGTCTATTACATTAGTCTATTAGTCTTTTACACCTGTGGGTAATTCCATTTCCCAAATAACCTTTTCCATTTCAATGTCAAGATGTTATATGGCCTGCGAGCTACAAAGGAATTATAATAAGAGATTCCACGGGTGTGAAGATCCTACATAAGCCCACGGGACAGACTCTGGCAGAAATGGGTTGAGTATGTGATTCAGAGGTGACAGACATAGCCATACATAACAGTTATTTACGTACAAAAAGAGGATTATATGTAAATTTTACAATGCTGCCTCGAGAAGGGAGCATGTTCTCCTTAAGGTGGGTAGGGGAGGTTGTAGGAGACGCCATCAATACGCAAGGTGGCATAAGAGCAATGAGAACATAGGTGGAAAATGTGGTCCAGTGCATTGACACCTGGCAGCTGTCCATAGCTTGTGTGTTCAGCATGACTCTGACATTCATTGCTATGTACCTGTCTTCCCTCCCCTTCCAATTTGTGGCTTTTCCCCAAAGCCACCACGTGAGAGCCAGCGCCTATAAACATGGCACTGCTACCTTGGCCTCAGAGGGTGGGAAATGCTTGTCGCGGGTGGAGAAAGACCAACCGATTAGAAGAGAAGGTTGAGGAACATAGTTTAGTTCCACATAGTTTAACCAGGCTAATTTGTGTCGATTTAATTTATGGAAGCGAAATCCGGCACTTGCAAAAACAGGAACATCAGAATGATCATTTAGGCAACATGTCCCCTGGATTTTCTCACATTTGAAAATAACAATACAATGAAAACATTAAGCTTAATAGGTGTTCCTGGGGCTTGCAGATGTGTTATTTACTGCTGCGCTCTAGGTATGCCTGGCTCAGCTATATCCGGGCTTGCAAAACCATTTTGTGGTTTTTCAATAGAATAAAACACACACACAAATCCCTTCCAGGTGCAACCCCCAGCCTCCCGAGGTCGTGCTGAAGCATGCCTCTTCCTCTTCCACCGGTTAACACCCGTGATATCGCTACACCGGATGAAAATTTGGACAAATGCAGTTGAAGTGGCCATTTCCTTGACCCCAAAAAGGAGGACAATATGGTAACCAAAGATGATGGTAATGAAATCCAGCAATGATTGACAAGTACCAAAATTGGGAGAAAAAATCATAAATGATGTAAAGGGAGTTAGAAAGGTTTATGGTGATAATTTTTGATAAAGTAAACTATCACTCACACAGTTATTCGGATCGATTTTTTTGCTGTCTTTATTCACCTTACATAGCCTTAAGGCATTGAATGCATCTTTCCTAATCTCCAAAATGCATGTGAGCTCTTTGGACTCCTCCTAATTGTTTGTTGTTTAGGCATTTTGAATAAGAGTACCCATAACAAATAAAATGACCTGGATTGTAATTAATCTAAGTAGTAAAACTATATTCATGGAGTCAGGGGGCCATATGTTAATAAAATAAAATGTAAGATTGTTTGTGTAACAGGCGATGCCAAGAGTATTTGTTCATTTCCGCTGATATAATTTTGTTTCAGCAGAATTTTTGTAATTAACAATAAAGTTATCCAAATTTATCATAGAGGGCAAACTTTATAGTTGAGCCATACACCATCCGTAACAAATTATATCACTGGTGAAAAGAAGGATGAATAAGCTTCTGCCCAGACTTTTTGCTAGATAAAGGACATTGAGCTGAAAAAACAGAATCTACAGCCTAAATATGGACGTCTGGCCGCCCTAGACATAGCTCTAGGGTTCTTGGGAAAGAAAGTTGCATTAAAGTCTTAGTGGTCAATAGTAAGACAGATGCATCTTCAAAATTTGTAGTTTGTTATCTGAGGACTGTCTCGGGGCAGAGAGAGTGGACCGCATGTGTGATTCAATCCCTGTATCACCTTGGTGGTATAACTTATGCTCTCCCTGTAATGAGAATCCATTTGCTGTCCCTTCGTGCAGTGAAGCTGAACCGATCCAGTGTGCTGGTTGACTGTGGGCAAGCCCGAGCCATAAAAGCAAAGGCCAGCAAATAGGGACGGTAAATGACCGTCCATCAGCACCCACACGATTCCTCCGACTGCACCGCAAAACTCTTCCATCGGCTGCTTCTTAAAGGAGACCATTGGCTCTTTATGGTCTGGTTTATGGCTTTTCTTTTCTTTTTGTTGTTTTGCCTCAAACATGTTGTTTTGCCCCAAGATGCTTGAGGAACAAGAGGAAGAAAACAATGGAAGGAAGAACCAGCATCAAATTAAACATGGAGTCTACAAACATGCAATTAGTTGAATAGGTTCCCAGAATCCCTTGCAGTTTAGGCATGGCCTGTATGGATGGGTGACCAATGGTAGATTTAACTGACCCCAGAACCACGATTAACAAATGCATTTATTTCCTGGCCAAGGTATATATCATGGTGAATTCACAGTGAATATCATATTTACTTTAGCCATATTCAGATCTAACAATAGCAGTCAGCTGTAACATAGTATGAGCATACAGAGAAGGGAATGTTTTACACTGTAACATCGATTGTCCAGTATAATTGGTGCTATCAAATGACAATGACATGGATGTTCTAGAGCAGAGATATTCAAATCACGGACCTCAAGGGCCGAGCCCTGCTGATTTTCCAGCTTTCCTTAACCTCTCAGCCAGGTGTGAAGCCTCCAGCCAATCAGAATCAGTAATTATTAAACAAACTACCTGAAAGAACTAAAACAAGGCCTGGATTTGGAATCAAGGTCCAGATTTGAAAAGCCCTGTTCTAGAGAATGGACGTCTGTTTTTAAGGACTCCTGTATGCAATATATGTACAGTTTCTACAGCTAACCATGAACGTTATTAATATCCATATGCTGGGAATGTATTAAGAGTGCTTAATTTATTATTATTATTACTATTATTATTGTTGTTGTTGTTGCTGTTGAATTGTATTCATTCTAATGATATGTCTGTTATTTGGCTTTGTAAGTGAAAATACCTTGGTTTAAAAAGAGTATCCAAAGTAGACAGGTACAAACTTATATTCCAGGAAGTAAGTAACACTATGTAACAAATTTTTATTTTTATTTTGTTCCTGGGTACAAAGTGTGTTTTCCTAACCTGTTATGGCTAAAACAAACAGAAAATAGCTATTGTTCCACAAAAACTTTGCTATTGGTTTTTGTTGTTTTAGGCAAACAGGTTAGGAAAACACGCTTTGTGTTTCTGGGCTGTGGTCATAATTATCAAAGTTTATGCTGAATGTAGTCATTTTTTCGATAGGCTTTAGACATAAGCAGTTGAAATATAACACTTGGAAGCCAAGAACAAAAATTGTGTTACATTGTGTAATTTTCAATCCAGAAAAGTTGAATATTGTATATTTGCTGCTTTTTTTATGTTGCTTGTTTGTGTGAACACCCTTAACACACACCGGAGTAGCTCACTGAAAGGTCATACAGATTAGATATTTCATCAAGAAAGTTTTTTTCTTACCTCCTGAGAACTTTGAAGGTCTGATCCTGAAACCTGGCAGGGCGGCTTATCTTCATGATATCATCACTTTAATAAGCCTTTTGTCAGTGTTGGGTGGCTCGCCGCATAGCAGAGATTTTTTTCTTACCGCCACTGTGTTCGTGGAGTTCTGGATGTTTAAATTTCGGAAGCCAAGGCTAAACGTACACAAGCTCTGCCTTGCAGGCCATCCAGATACTCCAGCAGGTACGAATCAGCGTGATCCTCTCAGCACTGCTGGCATTGCTCATCCAAAAAGAAAAGTGACGTCAGTATAATCATGAAGGTGCTGCTGATATCCAGACCCCATCTATTTGTATAAAGGCACAATCATTCTGTTCCCTGGTATAAATGATCTGTAGCAATAAAATGCTGTCATTTTCTTAAAAATGACGGTATTACCTTTTTGCAAACAAAAGCTGCTATACGGCTTTTAAGGACTGAGGTAATAGCAGATTTCAGAAAATATAGGATGCTCTGATCTGGAAGCAGTAGAGGTACAAAATAATAATAAAAAATAAAAAAAGAAGAGAGAGAAATTGTATTTTCATATATACACCAGCTGCTTCTGAGCAGTTTAGTGCCATCCCTGCCACAGTAATGGATCCATCCTCATATTTATATGCAGAGACAATAACTGTGCTTCACCTCTGACACCAGAATAAATAAGAATGGATAAAAAGCCTGGGAGGATGACCTTGTCACAAGAGCGTGGCGCTCCTCAGAAAAAGGCGGAATCTTCCAGAAACGCAAAGAATATTAGAGAGTTACAAAAAAAAGCAGGATCCCACTCCTCTCCATTCGTGTTACCCTACAGGATCAGCTGTCTTGCACGCTGACATTTTAAGTATTTATTCAGACACAAGTGCTTGGGGATTAGAACCAGGCAGCTTTTAGTGCAATTGATCAGTCTTCCATTTCTGGTGAGCTGCCTCTAATTTTAGCACAGACAAGGAAAGAATATCAATGCCCATAATGCTGCTGCTGTACTCATCTGTGTCTATAGTTTATTTCTCAAAGCCCGTCTCCCCCGAAGTATCCCTAAGGCTGTTCAGCCCAGTGGTCTTGTCATTTAATTGACTTTTATTGACCTATTGTAGCCCATTCATAAAAGAAACACAACATACAAACCCGATAATTTCTTGTATGTTTTGTAGCAGCATGGTGTCTCAGTGGGTGGCTCTGTAGCGTCACCTCGCAGGGGCTGGGGATTTAAATTCCGCCCCCACCTTGTCTGTGAAGTTTGGCTGGTTTTCCTCTGGGTACTCCGGTTTCCACCCACAGTTCAGGTATTTCGGTTCTGGCACATGTAACTTTCAAACCAGGAATTAAAAACGAATTGTTCGAATGAATGTAGTTGGACATGTATGACACACTAGGGTGCTGCGGCCTAACCTTATCAGAGCACAAAGCTCCGCCTTGGAACTTATTGCGCATTATCACATGTAGCAGAGCGACCTGCCACATCCAGGTCTCTCTGCCATATGCCAGACCGCGGCACTTACGCAAGCCACGTACATGGGGGTGATAGTGTGCGCCCAGGGCGGACCGACCGCGGTGCTTACGCAAGCCACGTACATGGGGGGGGGGGAGCGTGCACCAACGACGGCGCCTGCGGTTCAGGGCGGGCCGACCATGGCGCTTACATGAGGGGGGGGGATGTGTGCCCAAGCGACGTCGACCGCGGTCCAGAGCGGGCCGACCGCAGCACTTACACAAGCCACGCACATGGGGGGGAAGTGTGCACCAGGGACAGCGACCGCGGCCCAGGGCGGGCCGACCACAGCGCTTACGCAAGCCACGCACATGGGGGGGAAGTGTGCGCCAGGGACAGCGACCGCGGTCCAGGGCGGGCCGACCGCAGCGCTTACGCAAGCCACGCACATGGGGGGGAAGTGTGCGCCAGGGACAGTGAACGCGGTCTTGGGCCGGCCAACCGCAGCACTTACGCAAGCCACGCACATCGGGGGGGGGGTTGGGGAGTCAGGGCATCGTCAGTTAGCTGGAGGAGCAAGAGAGTATGAAATAAGAGGTTTCTTATGTATCCGTGTTATGCTGAGGATTTAAGGAGACTTCATCAAATTTCTGAGCAACATGTGCTTCCATAGGTGCAGCACTGTGGCGTTGGGGGTTCGAATCCCTTTTCCACCCTGAGTGTGGAGGTTCTATGCCCTCTCCATCTAGGCTGGATATCCTACCACAGTCAGACAACATGGTGTTTAGCTAATTAATGCTTCTATATTGCCCGCAGAATACGATTGTATATGCCCTTTTATGGACTGGCATCCTGTCTTGCCATGTGCTCTCTGCTGCCTGGGATAGGCTCCCCTCCAACCCCCGACTCTGCCCAGGATAAGCAGTTGGGCGTTGGATGGATGGATGGATGGATGGTTTTCTCTATAAAAGACCAACTCTCCATTACAGATATTATGAGTATAACCATTTTTAATCTGTGATAAATTAATAAACACTCCGAAAATGTTTTTATATGCCTTAATGTACAATAATATAAACATTTATTTGCATCTATACTTTTAGACATGGACCCTTGCCTGAACAGCAATTGGTTTTACTCTCTAATATTTAAGGGATGGAGGGAAAATTGTGCAATAAAAAGTTTATATTTGTGCAACACTCAAGAAATTTTTCTCATTAATAATGTTTTCACATACATAAACTCCAGAACAACCACATTTATACCATAAATGTAAAATAAATCGAATGTTTAACTAATTAATTTACTCTCCTGCAAAAGCACTGATAAAACATACAGACATTTAATTATCAGCACATGTGCCATGGCAGGGCTGTAAACTATAATATTCTCATTTGAAATACGAATTTCATTTATTTCTTTACAGATTCAATTTAATTTGCATGGATTCAAACTAATTCAGTATTATCTGGTCTTTGGTGTCTGTGAGCAGGGAGATTTACAATGTATTATGTGTTTACACATCTCATAAGAATAAAATAAAAACGCGATTGTCACCGTGCATTTTGGAGCGATGAGCACTCAGCACTAATGACCTTTTATGATGAGTGCTGTTGATTGGCACTTGGATGAAGTGCAAAGGCATCTTCCAGTTCGCGCGGCACTTCTTTTAAAAAGGGGCCCTCCTTTGTTCGCTTTTTTTTTCTCTGGTTATTTGGTTTCACTCTCCGAGGCTGAAAACTGTTGGCACATCGCGTCTCCCATAACCCGCCTGCGAGAAAGCGGCCCCTTTTTTCTTCCGTGGCGGCTTCAGGCGCACGGCATCCTGGGAGGGCGGGCCTCTCTTCGCTGGGGAGAAGCGTGCTGCTTCTTTGGTTCATTCCCTGTATCGTGCCCCAGGCTGACCCAGGCCTGCGGGTTCGATTCCGGAACTGGGCTCCAGGCGTGCAGAGATTACCGCGTTCCCCTACTGTTTACGCTCTGGGTGCCTCGACTTCTTGCCACACTAATAAAATGAGCCTTTCGGCTGAAATGCAGGTGGGGTGAAGGTGATTCTTTGCATGTGGCAGGGAATCCTTTCCAAGGTACGCTCCATCTTAAACTATCCCGCTGTGAGTTCCCGCGCCCCTGCAAGCGGAAGGCCGAGTGTGGCAGTACGGTACGTACCCATCTGCGTGTTTATGACCTCGGTCGCTCTGCTCTAATGCTCTTAGTGCACCTGCGTCACTTTGGCAGACTGAAGAAAAAGAAACGTAAAAATATAAATGCTAAGCCTTCCTAGGAGCAAGCTGACCTGGGTCTGAACTAAAGCCCCAGTGAGAGATTATTAAAATTACAACCCTGACCGTGTGTTAAGGTGCCAGTGGGTGGGGCTTATTTTGCCCCTCCCACTGTGTAGCATGTCATTATGAGTGTCCAGCTGCACTGAGACATCCTGACACAAATATCTGTGCATGGGAAGATGGAAGTAGGTCTAGAGTGATATCACCCCGACTACAGCCAGGAGAGTCTATCCCCGCTTCCGACTGGCTGACGGAATCTCTGACCTCAACCATAACACACAAAACTGGAAGCCTTCAGGAGTGTCTGCATTTATTTTCTTCTCATTTTTCCACAGGCTGAATGTAATATAATCATTCTCTCAATGTTTAGGCGAAAAATGTAAGCACTCAAACTGTCCTAGTGCAGAACTGTTTAAATAATTCATTTTGCAAACTCCTTTTTATGCTTTATGCATAAGTGCATCTCAAAACAAAATAATAACAATTATTATTATTATTCCCTCACAGTACAGGGGGGTATTCTCCGTACGTGGATTATTCGTTTAGCCGGATGAAATTGTTGACGATTTTGCATGATCCTGGATCTGTCGGTTCTTCTAAACTCTCGCTGGATGTGT
>JAODKN010000021.1:16524491-16550145 GCA_026774425.1 Petrocephalus zakoni
TATTAATAGCACCTTCATAATGCTATCTGACAATTAAAGGGGAAGCCGCCCTTATATTAATAGCACCTTCATAATGCTATCTGACAATTAAAGGGGAAGCCGCCCTTATATTAATAGCACCTTCATAATGCATTCGTAGAACATTCAGTGCAATTTTATAATGCATTCACAGAATATTTATAAGCAGCATGTAAGTTTACCTAAATATCATAACATACCTTAACAGCTTACATATATAATATCAATAACAAACATAATTGTGTAATTATGCTATTGATGCATATGAAATGTCCTTTGGAAAATGCCCTGTGTTTTCGCCCATCCCTGCTGGTGACTTATAGCCTTGACACTGTGTCCTCAGGCTCGCTTTCAGCTCCTTCCTCCAGTGATTCTCCCTGCAGGCCACACCGCCCAGATGTTCAGTAATAATGTGTAATGCTCTCACCCCACCAGCAACCCCACTGACCACCCTATGCAGAAGGAACCAGTGGTTTCTTCACCTCTTCACCCTGACACTCAAAGAGCAGCAGAGACAGGCTGTGCCTCTCTGTGAAATGCTCCACTGACTGATGCCAAACACCAGCAGCTTATGCCCCACCAACACATTGTCAATTAAGCCTACCATTCAACAAACAAATGGACACATCCATCAATTTGCATCATATTCAAGGTAACAGAGGCACAAGGCAAAGAACAACCCAGGATGGGGCACTGACCAATCACAGGGCACATTTACACACCAATCACTCACACAAGTAAATTGGTAACTTCAACTAATCTCAGGAAGTTTTTTTGACTGTGTGGTCAGGAGTGGGACCAGAGCAGCTGGAAGAAGCTCCATGACAACATGGGGAGAGAATACAAACTCCACACTCGTGGAACCATGGCAGAGACTGGAACCCTGGCCCTGGAGGTATGAGGCAACAGTGCTAACCACCATACCACCAGGGCACCCCACAATTGGATGCAGATGGTTATTTTTCCAGACCTCATTAACTGATGCCAATTCCACCTTAATATACTGTACAGTACTTGTTAAGTATGTAGACATTTACATATGCACGCATATGCAGTATTACTTGGGGAGGATAGTCTTTTAACCAATGCTGTATTTTGCAGTTTCGTACCATATAGTAAGAAAGATTATTTACCAATTTCTACATGATTATCCCTGCAAGTTTTCTGGGCAGTCCAGGAGTATGATTAAGTCATATTTCTGGTACAATTGAAAGACATTTATTGTGTGAGCAATTTGACATCATGAATCTTGCTCATTTCCTAGTCATAACCTTAGGGGTGGTACCCCGATGTCCTGGCTAAATTGCCCACTGTGGCCCTATCAAATCTGGCCTCCTAATCATCCCCTGTATCTAACTGGTGAATTCTCTCCTGCCCCGCCAGCACCTTAGCTACTGTGTGGTGAGCGTACTGGTTTCAGAATGGCTGCCGTCCCATCATTCAGGTGGGGGCTGAAGTGGCTCCCCATTACTTCCATAAAGCACTTTGGGGGCCTTGAAAAGCACTACATAAATATAACATTCCTTTATTTTTTCGTTCATTCATACCTCAGTGCATACTTTGTAATTTAAAGAAGTGTTACTTACACAAAAATGCCTTGCGTTTTACAGTTTGTGGAATATTCACCAATTGTTTAGCACATTTCTAATTGATCTGAAACGTATGGGTCAAATTAGGTATGAAGAATTCTCCTCGTCCTCGAGAGAGGTGGCGTATGTACTGCTCGATCCTGTGCTATCCACTTAAAGATCTAGGAACAGGTAGAGAGGGCATGTCTGAGAGATTAAAGCGCAGAATTAAATTAGGTAAATGTCAAGGAGATCGAGGGCCCTCTGTAGCTGCCTTTACTGTCACTGCCGGTTTAGCCAGACAGCCAAGTTAAAGCAGCTTTTTCTGTCCATTTACCCTGATCCACAGCCCGCTTACCGTCCGGCGTCAGAGAGCAGGAATGCTTGTCCTTAAAGGCATCTCAGTGCTTCGTTCGACTACAGAAGTCTGGTTCACTTTTAGATTCCCTGAAATCTTACTTGCTTGATAAAGTAAGAAACATTTAGTTTGTTAATTTACTTAACATCTAAAAAAAAAACAGTCTGTAACACTTTACTTAAAGCAGACATCATATTGCATCACACATACCTTTATAATACATTATAATACATTCACAGAGGATTATAAACCCAGCTCTATTTATAAAAAAGGCTTAACGTATTATAGCCATGTTTCTCATGCACTATGAATGCTCTATGACGATCTCATCTATAATGCACTATAAAGACATTCATAATTCAGCACAAAGCATCCTTAATTCTTATACTTTACTTATACTTTATCTTATACATTACAATGCATTATGAGGTTATTTATAGTGCATTATAGATGAGATCTTCACAGCGCATTCATAATGCATGAGAAACGTGGCTATAATGTGATATGCCTTTTTATAAGTACCTATAGCAGTGTTTATGATACTTTACAGATGTGTTACATTGATAGTAGGTTTTCAGGCGAATTAGACTGCGCCCAGACTTTTGATTGCTACTGAATATAGATTATGTCTCCCTATACCAGGAAGCACAGAACTTTCTAGATGGGATGCCAGTCTATTGAAAGGCTCACAGACCTCTCAGATCTCACAATTTAGGCTTCAAAAATTTAAGGACAAACATACAAACTTGATGTACAGAAACCTGGGCAAGGGAGTAAAATAAAATCCTGAAGTGGTACCCACCGAACCACCACGTGTTGAAATTACACTGCGGAGAAACAGTGTAATCAGCATGTTTATATCAGTCGTAATGTAGCCCAGGCCGGTTGTGTGGCGTCACATGATAAGAACAACAGTATTAAACAAGATCCAAAGATAAATTCACTTGTGGACTGTTAAGAAATGTGTTTTGAGAGTATTCAGAAGGTTTGTCTCGTTACTGCTGGGAGTGCAGACAAATAAACATTGGTGACAGTCAATAAAAATATGGAACGAAATGCAAAGAGAGGGGAGTGAAATTTACATGTCGCTAAGTGGCCCACTACCTTCGTGAGATGAAATGAAGGCACAGATAACTCAGCTGACAGCATTGCTAACACGAGCCATCCCCTGGTGTCCTCTCACAAGCTTATTTTTGCTTCTTCTTGTTGACTCTCCTGTACTTTTGCTTTCAAAGTAATTCACAGGCTGACAAAATATAATGAAACAGCAAACAATCGTCTAGAGTCCCAGGGGTCAGGGAATGTTTTAATGTGATTAACCAGGACAGAGTGAAGCCCCTAGTAAAGTTTTGCTTTTTTTTTACTTAAAACAGCAGTCTGTGTTTGTGCGGATGCTTGTAGGCGGCCAAGGTCTCCAAAAAGATGTACATAAACAAGCCAGAAACATCAACAAATACACCAACCTCCTCTTCAAATGGTAAATGCACTCGGCATTCAGGACTCTACTTTTATAGTGATCCAGCGGGAGCCTGAGGAACAATAGAGCCTAGGTGTGGGTGATTTTTCACATTTTCATGGCAAGTGACCACCAGTCTTGTGCCTACAGGTATAGCAGTTAATCACGCCTAGCTGACACTAGTTAGATTAATCACTAAGGTCAGCTGGGTGGATTGGAGGGGTGGGGGGAGTCTCCACTGGAGGTGTAGCAGTCTTTGTTACTTTATTTTCTTTGGTTATGGTTGTTTTTTTTTCTTTGATATTCTTAAAGGGGCCTTGTACCCATTTCATATTGGGAATAATTTCTGTCCTGCCCTTTGGGAAACACCACAAATTATTATAATGTCCATCTCACAAAGGTCTATTAACCATTGTACAGAATATAATAAGACTAAAAAAATCCGTTTTCTGGAATATTCCGCAATTGAAATTGCCTGCAATAATGACCACCTAATATCTTGCTGTTAAACATTCCTTGAGCTTATTGTGGATGGAGGTGAACAGGCTTCTCCAATGCAATGTTACCCTAATTGCTAGTGGTGGTTATGCATGAGGGGAAGTGGCAGAACGCTTGCTGTTTTAGCATGGATGTCGACATTCAGATGCATGAATAATGAGCTCGCAGCAGAAGCAGGGGAGTGAAGGGCGGGCCGGTGTGCCGCAATTAGACGTCGGCGAGCGAGCATCAGCGTCCTCCGCGTCTGCTCCATGAGACCTGAGGCCTGCTGCTCGTGCATGCAGGCATTGTTTATGCATACAGTACATGCGGTGGCCCTTTCTGTTTGTTAAGCGCACAAGATCAAACATTCACGATCAGAAAATGGTGCAAGCTTACTGATAAAAGCCAACTGCTGCTAGCAACAGAAAGGATTCGCTGCTACCGCTGTTGGAGAGGAAGCACAAAATTAAAGATGATTTGGACAACAAAACCTGAAATTTACGCAAATTACGGACTGAATTGATATGGCAGTTTAACACTGTCATAGCATTTCCTTCAATCGCCGTCACTGACTCTGCATAAATAACATTTCCTTATGTATTTGCCAAGTACATGAATTGACTTTACTCAAATAAATGTCTGCTTGCTTTTATGATCTTATTCTGATCTATAATTGCTAGTGTTCTGTGTATTCCTGTTTATGTAACGGTTACCAACCACTAGTTACCATTTTGTCAAACAAGCTGTCAAGCCTAACAAATTTAATCTTTTATGGTGAGAGTACCATATAATTTAATGGAAGCTAAACACCATGAAACAGTGTAACTATAGGCTAGCTACAGGTGAGCTAATCCAAGCAGTGCTTGAAACCTGTAAGACATACACATCCAAATCCTGTCCCGCTCAGAAAATCAAGCCAGACAGGCTGTGTTGTAATCAGTAAGCTCACCTGCTTCCCTGCTCCATGTAGTGCACGGGGAGAAGCCTCTTTTTCCTCTGCTGGCAGGTCTGACTTTAGCTGCAAGGCTCTTTGTCACCATTAGCCTCCCGGAGCTGGCCAGCAACTTGACTCAGGGGTGGCACATCTTGCCTGAACCTGGCTGAGGACTTCACCGCATCAACAGTTGTTTACATCTCGCTCGAAATTTCTTGGTTAGCTGCTACTGATAGTTAGCCAATACAATCAGTTAATTTCTAGTTAGCCCGCAAAACATTCCACCTTATTTGTATGTGTGACATTCCCCAGTAACCTCTGGGAGCAAGCCCTCATAGAAAATACTTACCGTATATCTATATTACAGATATGTCTATAGTGAGCAGCATAGATCAGCAATGTGCCATAATATTCTACTACAATGGATGACTCTCCTTAGAACACAATGGTCTTGTATAAAATATAGTTAAGTAGCTAAAGCTATAAAAGCTAGTATTGTCCCAGTTCTCATCCCAGTTTCTTCCCCACTACACTTCGGCTCCCTCCTAGTCTCAGTCTCTTACCCCATCACAGAACTCACAGTCTTTCTCTTTTATTCACTTCGCCCCTTACTGTGTTTTAACTCCCACGTGTCACCCACAAAGCGCCCTCTGAGGAACTCCTTGGGGCAAAAATGCTCTTCAAGACTGACCTTACGTCTGCGTCGTGCTGTGAAGCTCTGAAATTATCCGCATACTTGAAGACAAAGCCAGCAGGCTGTGCCCAAAATAAAGACCAGCAAAGGGATCGATGTCTCAGAATCGGTACATGGGGGGTGGTGTGGGGGGGGGGGGGTCACTTGAGAAATCGCTACAACATGGACAAAAAACATAAAAAGAAAACTTGCTTGTTCATCCCGTATAAAAACATTTCGGGTGTGTGACCCCACAGCCATTTTACAAAGGAGGGAGGTGGCGGTGTACGACAGGTTACAAGAGAATGCCCAAAATAAGAAGGCCTTGGCCTGGTCATTTACGCTTCAAGCGAAAGGTCAGTCTTGATCTGATCAAGTGGCTGCTTGTTTTCCTTCAGGCCCACAGCATCCTGAAAGCCTCCGCCTGCACCGGCGTTCAAAGCGGACGACTCTTCTTATCCTCTTTTGTCATCTTTACATCAATCAAGAGGCAAAGGAAATACCATATTCTGAACAGTTCTCATGTTCGCTGTTCGCAGAGATATGTCTCTACATTTGAAGATTGCATCTAAGTCCTCCATCATCACAGCTCTGCCAAGTGCCAGCCTGAGATGTATTTCTTAACTTCTGGATTCTTTGCTGTTGTTGTTCCAAGGAGGTAAAAGCTGTTCACAATCTCTCCGCTCTCTACCGGTACTGAAGTTAGCTGCTGTGCCCGTGCTCAAAACCTTCACATTTAGCCTCTACCTTCAGGCCTCCATTCATTTTCCAGTGTACATGTGGTGTCAACCTTAAGACCCTGAACAGGATAAGTGGTTATAGAAAGTGGATGGATGGATGGATGGATGGATGAATGGATGGATGGATATGGTGTCAACAACATATCGAAGGGGAGCCTTCGAAATATAGAAAATATAAACTGGCTGGGACGCAAATAAATATCAGCGACAACTATTAGTTTTGATTATTTTCATTTCAGACAGGAGTCTCTGGGCACTTGGCAGGATGATTGTACCCATATTCCCTTTATGCTAAGTAACAAACATTAGCAGTTTTAATTAGCGGGCTATCTAGCAAGATCGCTCACTGTGCTTAGCCTTGAAAATGGCCCCAGGCATCATCATAATGGCAGCCAGTCCGCAAATTAAATTAACTTGTGACGCAGACAGCCGCGTGTTACGGATCGCAGCTGGAGAGACACGGAGACGACAACGTCGCCGCGTCGGGGGTTGGAATGCAGATGAGAAAGAACCCCAGCGTTCCTTCCGCCATCTTCTTCTCACCCGTGACAATTTGAGCTTCTGAATGCGGTAAATACCAAGGAGGCTTGCTCTAAACACCACTGTTATTAAGTTAAAAAATAACAATCAAGAAACCACTTACATAGTGTGAGGAACCTGAAACCCCTCTCCCAATTCCATACTGGGTGGAGCTCTGCTTTCTTATATTATCAAGTGTGCTAATGAGTCTGGGATGTGCCTATGGTCCCGGCCAGGGCCTACAAACACACACTGGTCCTTGAGACGATTTGATTGCTTAGTCCCCATCCTGTGCCCACCCGTGATCCGTATCTGCTTCTCCTTCGTCTTGAAAAGCATTATTGTTTGTTTGTTTGTTTATAAAACACACATTTGTCTTTGTTTCATAAAAGCTGGGCTGGTGTTCAGTTGCATGTCTATTAACCCTCTATGAATTCCGCGACACTAATTTGATGAAGCGATTAAAAAAATGAAACCTTAACCCTGAGTAATGATCTCATTATTCATGAGGTTTTCAGTTAGAAAATATATGTAAAATATGGAATACAGCCTGAGATTAAAGAGTTCCACTGACTGAGCTTGAATGTTGAGTGTGGGAGTACTCAAGGTAGATTGTCACCCAACCCAAACCAACTCCAAATTGGCCTTGCCGTAATGTAAGGCAAATGGGCGTTGGCCCTTCCAATCACCATGTGGCACATCCTTCCAGATGATGCATCTCCCACTCACCCCTATGGAAGGTCCTTCACTGGCCGGTTCTTCAATCACAACTTGATATTGGGTCATCTTCACCAGTTGCACCTTATTCTGCCTACATCCACGCTGAGCCATTCTACAGACCACGTGCTGCCAAGCTGTCGGGGGCGTCTGTCATTTCTGAATTGTCTCCTGAGGCTGCGGTGTCGCATCCAGATCGCGGGCCTCCATCCCACAGGCACTTCAGAGATCCTGACATTTGTTTACCGAGCGGGAACATCCCCGGACAGGTGCCTGTGTTTCTCCCGGCGATTCTCCGTCCCCGAGGCGCTGGCTAAAGTGCCGATTCAGCAGGGACTAGAAGAAGCCACAGGGAAGGGAAACCAGCCAGCGTTGGCCCATCTGCCAGCCCGGGTCCTGAAAAATTCCGCAAAAACACTTTAGGCCCACGTGGTCCTAACCGGGCTGAACTCCACCCTGAGAACGTCCCTGTCCTGTTAGAGGTGGTATGTTTGGGGTGGGGAGGGGGGCTGTAAAATAGTAAAATGTCAGATGAATAAACTTAATTTCATCCCTAGCTTTCCTTGGATTTAACCATTGGCTAATTTTCCCCCGCCCCCCACCCCCAGGGCCGACCAAACATGCACACTCACATGCACGCACACTCACATGCACGCACACGCGTGCCACCGGTCTCTCTCCGGGGCCGTGATGAAACGTGGGAATTGAATTTCATTAGTTGCGCCCGTTCTATTTGTGCCGATCCACCAGCAGCTCTCTCTCCCTGCCCTGCTCGCTCTCTCCCTCCTCCCTCTTCCTCTGCAGCTCCGCCCACCTCGCTCTGTCCTGCCCCCCCCTCCCCTCCCCTCCTACAGTGCTCCTTTCCTCGCACGCTCTCTCTCTCTCTCCCTCTCTCTCTCTCCGCCTCTCAGCAAGGTGCAGCCCGTGCTGCTGAGCCGAATTGTGACTGCTCCCGCCGGCTCGCGGACTCGTACCTGGAGAAAGTGAGCGAGACCCGGATATCTCCAAATCTATCCCATCCGCCCGCTGCAGCCCGCCCCTGTGTGGCTTCCGCCAACTCGTGCCTGTGTGTCGAGGAGAAGCCTGTTTTTCCCCCATCTGTATCTCTTCAATGGCATCTTCAGTCTCTCAGCAGCAATCAAAGGCATTTGGGATTTAATGTCTGAACCCGGCAGAATGAAATAGACCACTCTGGAATTCTCTCTACAGTTCGGGTAAGGATTCTTTCTCTTTCTGGACTTTTCATAAGTGCCGGAGGGTCTGTGGGGTGGGGGGTGGGGGGGTGACACATATAAGTAGGGGAGGAGATGTGCATCTTCACCGAGTGAGAGGCTGACGCTTTAGCCCCCGTTTTGGAGAGTCAGACCCAGATTGGCAGGACTTGGGGCAGAGGCGACCTGCCGGGCAGCCATCTGATACCAGCACTCACACCCAGCACCCTGAATGCCATCATCGCCTTTTGTATCATGGGGTGGGGGGTGGGGGGGGGGCACAGGAAGAAAATGTGAGCAAGGCTTTTTTAATATTTCCCTCTGATTGTGTGGAGGTTTGTCAGGGGATGCACAGATGGCGTAGCTTGCCTGTGTTTGTGTGTGTGTTTTTGTGTGGGGCTGGGCGGGAGCAGTTTCAGAGAAGCCCTGCTTTTAAATTGCCCTCATTGACAGTGGTCTCATTAGAGCCTCCTAATCCTTTTACGGGTAACTTGCTAAGGCAGCACAAACCCCAGCTGTCCCTGCATGTACGTCTGGTCTTGCGAGAACCCAGCCCGAAACCCCAGCAGACGCCGGCTGGGGTCACCAAGTCGGCCAAGGGCCTTCGCTAGGGCTTTATGGTGTGTCTGAATCACGCACAGGGTGGGAGACGCCCCCCACTAACTTCGCGCTGGCATCCCATCCGGCCCTTTCTAGGCTGGCCAGGTGTCTCCTAAGCACCCCACCTCTGCCCGTCTCCTGCTGGCTTTCGGGAAGACTCGGGCACACCGCTGTCCCCCCGGCACAGGCCGTGAAAATGGGGTCTTGGGGGGTGGGTTTCACATCTAAGGAGAACGTGCACACGCGGCATGCAGGACCCCGCTCTGCAGGGCGGCCAGGAAGCAGCCCCGAGCAGCGCAATGCCAGCTCCATGCCCCATAAAAGAACATCAATATTTATTACATTTCCCATTTCAGGAGAGGAGGCACAATAACACAACTGTAGGCTGGAGAAATAATAAAGAATGAATCAAATTACGGAGCCGAAGGCAGCCCTCCGTCTGTCTCTCATTCATCATAGGCCGGCGCACGCCCGACCGAGACCGGCACGCAGCGGGAATGCCGAGCTCCCGCCGCCGACGCGGGCCGCTTCTCCCGCGGCAGTTTGGATTGCGAGCCGGAGACTCAGAGACGGCCCAGGTGGGGCCACGATTGCTGGTTCTTTAGCTTATGTTGGTGGTCTAGAGCTCGGTATTTTCGGGCTGTGGATGCGACCGGTGGAGTGCCACACGATGTAAGAAAAAATCTTCTTCCCTTTGATGTTCTCTTTCTGCACGAGATGGAAGCAGATGTCGAGGTATCTTCTTTTTGCTGACAGCGGTCCAGTGACTGACGTCCTGAAGCTGCCCAGATACGGTGGATGGGCACAGCCTGTTTTCTGTTACAGCCCCCATTTCTGCGCGCTGCTTACGTAACAGGAGGCGCGAATTCGGAGGAGCGAATTCACAAACAAACAAAGGGCTTTGTCATGGTTGGAATAAAGTCTGCTCCAGCGTCAGTGAAAGGGAAACGGCAGCTTTGTCATTCTGGTCTAAAATTATCTCACTCGTTCTACCTAAACTAAGTGCTTTTCTCGTGCGACTTAACACATGACAAAATCCTCTTATGATTACTCACAAATCAACACCAGCTTCTTTTCTTTCACATTACCTCTCTAAGAGGCTCGCGGCCATAGTATCTCTGAAGCAGGGTAGTTGGTGTTGATGGAAGTCTTTAGGCCTCCTGGGAAACCAGAAGATCCGGCGGCCCAGTGTTCCTTGTCCTCCGAGTCACCCTGGGAGACGCTGATTGAAAGTTCGTCACAGAGCAGTAATTACCTGAGCGGTCAGGTGCTGTTGGCCAGTGTTATTTAGCGGCCCTGTGTTTCCTTTGCTGGCTCCCAGGCCACTTGCTCTGGCCTGATTTCCATGCGGGTCAAAGGTGTGCAATCAATTTCCATCCCAGTGCTGGGAGGATTTGGGAGGGGAAAGGCAGGAAAACCTAGTGCGGGGTGCTGATATCAGATTAGTTAATCAGAGCTAATGAATCCAAATAAATCTATGTTTGAAGGGGCTTCAGATTTAATTAACTGAGCTCAGCGAGAGAAATCTAAGGCCTTTCCTCGTCGCCTGTCAAAAACGGGTCTTCTTTCCCTTGCCGAAAATCAACTTTGCAGCTACTGCGTGACCCTTTCGTGAATGGATGAGAGTATCCAGGCCACCGTCATACCTGGAGACAGGTAAACAGAGCCCCCGCAAAGCCCCAGCACCTCCCTAGAGAGTCCAGCGTGGCGGAACGCTGTGGACACGCTCTGCTTAGCCAGCAACCAGGCAGCTCAGCCTTCACTCCTCCTCTGGGGGTTACAAGCCTAGGATGGGAGTCAGGAATATGATAGAGCAGAGCCTATCGCAGGTTCTTACAGTACCATCTAAGGAGGGGGCTAACCTGGAAGCCAGCTGTTTTATCTACATGTATTTGTTCTTTGATGTTTGGATTTAAGGGTTTCTGCCCCAAAATTAATGAATTATTTATATTCGTTAGAGCAGCTTTATGCGTAATTAAGTACCGATAAAGCGAGGTTTTAGTTAAAAGCAAAATCGCAGGTTAAACTGGAATAAGGACGGAAGCTAGATGGAAAAAAATATGCAGATAACCCTATCCCTAATCCTACAAGGATTATTTTGACAGCTTCATTTGAGGAGTTTGACTGTCTGGGCACAGTTGGGTATCTAGTTTCTCCATGCAGATTTTGGTTTCTCGGTTAATGCTCCAGTCTGTAAATACCCAGACGTTCCAGCTCATGATCCTATATCACTAAGTCAGCTGTGAGAAGCTTTCAGAGGAGATTTATCAGGAGGCTGAAAAAAAATACATACTGGTGACACTTTACTTAAAGCAGTCATTATACTGCATTACACATACCTTAATGATGCACTATAATGAATACATAAAGTATTACAAACATGGCAATAACTACTTATAAAAAGCCATAACAGAATATAGTGTATAATATGAATGCTCTATGGAGCTCTATAATGCACTATAGATACCTTCATAATGCAACACAAAGCATCCATAATTCTTATATTGATCACTATAATGCATTATGAAGGTACATATAGTGCATTATAGACGAGACATTCATAATGCATGAGAAACGTGGCTATAATGTGCTATGCCTTTTTGTAAATATTTATAGCCGGGTTTATTATACTTTATGAATGTGTTACAATTAATTATAAGAATAGCTATTAGGTTTTATGAACATGGGCTTCATAGAACTTGTTACCTAAATACTCTCTACATGTCTTAATTACATATTAACATGTAAGCTAAAACAATGCATAAGGAACTCCAAAAATAAAAACAACAACAATAATATTTATTATTAGAGCTCTGCCTGATGGCTCGTTATCATTATGCACAGAAACAAACAGCACGCACCGGTATTTGGTATCAGATTGTTAAATCGAAGACTAAATGCTTTTATCACAGCATCTCCTAAGCTGGTCCCTCGACCACGTCCCTGATCTTGTAGGTGGGGATGGCTCTGGGCTGCGATCCAGCAGCCTGTGGAATTAGCTACATCTATTATGTTATGCTCTGCTATTTAATGTTGCTTGACCTGCTAACCCCTGAAACCCTGGGGGGGAATCAGCCTTCCCTGATGGAGAGGGCCTATAACAGCATGAAAAGATGGGGGTTGCAGGTCCATGGGACCCGGTTTGGTTCCATGTGTTCCTAGTTCGTCTGCTGATAGGCTTTTGCCTCGACGCGCAGCCGAAAGCAGGGCCTGTGCCTCCCGCTATAGTGCTCCAGGGTGCCAAGCCTTTTACCCTCTTTTCCTCTTTCCTGCCAAGACATCACCTTTTAGAAGATTGTCTCGCTCCCAGTGGATGGGACTCATGCATGGAAGTAGAAGGTACGGAACAATGCTATCAGGCCTCGGGCACCCATGCTATGCTACATTACTGAGTTGTTGTTTTGGGCTTAAGGTGAAACTGATTCATTCTCATTGTTAACACACCACCGCACACAACAATGAAATATGTCCTCTGCGTTTAACCCATTTAAGCCATGTGTGACCAAGCAGTGGGTAGGTAATTCAGCAGTCAGGGAAGCTGTGCTTGGGGGTGGTATCTTGCTCAGGGGACCTCAGTGGGACCTTGCTGGTTGCTGGTTACAAAACTGCAAACTTTCAATCACAGGGGTACTTCCCAAACCATGTAACCACCACTGTCCCTTAATCAGAATCCATCTTACTTATTAATGCAGCCTAGAATGTTCTGGCCATTCTTCCGTGCAAACGCATCCCAGATTCTGCTGCATGCCCACTTTGAGGAGACTCAGCAGACTTGTGGTACCGTGTGTAGCTAATTATAACATTAAATTAGAAATCAAAGTGATTGCTGTTTCCCAAAAAACAGTAATCATTTTCTGAATGTATGCCTAATTTATTTTGCTAAGCAATTAGCATGTTTTATTTTTATTATTTAAAAAAAGAAATATTTAATATGTTGACTACTATGGGTTAATTCAATAATGACATAAAAATTTACTATAAACTGAAAAAATATTTTTATCTGTGTGGTACCAGTTGTGTACTAGAAGTCTGTTTTGCTAGCTTGCCCTTTGTCGTGATTAGATGTGGCTCGTGAGTGGAATCGCTTACTCAAACTAGAACTGAGCAGAGATGCGACCGGAGATTGAAACAGGAGCTTCACTTACTACACTTACCCTAGTACCTGATATAACTTTCTTCAGACAGGCAGTTTTGAAGAGAGGTGAGTAAATCTGTTAGAAATCGCCAAGTTTTGCAGCCAGACAGAGAGGGGTTAAACCCCATTTGGGGGTTGCGAAGTTGTTGCCTAGAGAAAATTTTGTCTGATGTAAACAGGGTTTAAAGAAAAGGCAGCTGAATATTCATAGCTGGTCAGTAAGTCAGAAAGCGGTAATGAAATCTGCACTGAGCAATGATTTTACATTATCAGTCAAACATGAGAACATACAGAAAAAGTTGATTGAATGTTGGCTGGACTTTTTCAATTGGAATAAATGTATATTTCTGGCATACGCTGGTGGATATCCACACACCAGTAACTGATTTGAATGTTCAAAGGAACTATTCAGCAGTGTGTGTGTGTGTGTGTAATGTCTACATGATGTAATTAATGCATTCTGTATTTACTCACATGCATATTTAATGAACTCTGATGTTAGGTAGCTATTTGTATGGTTAACTTATGAAATGCACATTATGTTTCCATACATGCGTAGCTATGACCTGGGTTGTGGATCCCTGTCTTTCTGGGTTATGTAGAGATACTGTTGTAATATAATGTGTTGTTCTTATTATTATTGTTGTTGTTTTGTTCTGTATAAAGTGTTACCAAATATTTGTATGTCTAGTACCATGGAGCATTTCTTTAGATACTTACTTTACCAAGTTAAAATATTAATGTGGGTCTTAAAGAAAGTGGTATTTGTATGGTAAAAAAAAGCACATAACAGAGACTAGGAGTATTTGTAATTGTGGTTTTCATGTTGAATTGAAGAATGAGAAAAGTAAAATTCTTCATAAACACAAATATATGTAAAAAAAAAAAAAAAAAAGATATATGCCCGTATTATCACGTGTAAAGATTTCAGGAATGTTTTTTTGTGTCTGAATATACACAGCCAACTCTGATTAAGCTGGTACCCTGTTTGAAAATCCTTGCAAGTGTGAGGCCATCTCTGGGTCCGGCGGTTTGACAGCAGCGTATTTGCAGAAGAATGTGCACACATAGCTCTAATTTTAGACCAGTTATAAAAGGACGAAGACTGAAACGCACATCTGTGTATGTATGCTGAAGGTACCGGAAACTTCCAGCTAATTGAATTTGTCATGTTTGTCACAGGTTTGGAAGGGTTTCCGCAGAATTCCTGGGATACCTTTCCAGGATAATCAGGCAAAGCAGTAATTATGTGACGTGTTATGCAAATGTCACTTAGCGGTAATAGACCAATGTGCTGGAAGAGAATCTCAATGCGGTGGGGGAGGGGGTATTCGATGGGCCGAGAAACAGAATGTTCCCATCATTGGCGAGCGTGTGTTTCTGTGCCTGTGTCTGCAGAGGTATACCTAAAAAAGAGAGTGAGTGCCTCAGGGAAATGAGGTCCGCACATATATCAAATAACACACAGAAAACCAACAGAAGAATGAATCAAAGAAGAGCACGCATGAAATGCGTCACCCCTTCGCCACGTGGACCCCACAGGAAGGAGTGTGCTTCCCGATTTCTGTGCATCTCATCAGTGATTGATCTGTGCGTACTGTGCGTTAGTGCTGGGCGGTATACCGGTTCATACCGAAAACCATTGTTTATTTTTGTTATGATTTGAATTTTTCATACACCGCAAAACCAGTGAATAGCTTAAACAATGTCTGAACATAGCGCAGCAGAACACTGTTTGACATCGGACCCTTTTCACTGCTACACCGTCAAAACGCACGCTTAGGGCGCACAGCTGTAGCTATCCCTTTATTAGTTGTATCTGGTGTTGAGCTGGAAGTACGGGCAGGTTAGACTGTGCAGGTTCCGCAATTGAGGCTGTAAAACTTGCTGACGCGAACAGCAATAAATAGTTGTGCTGAAAAAAAGGAGCCGTGTCAGTTGCTTGGAAGTTTTTTGGTCTGAAACAGTGCGACATGGACCAAACAACCATGTACTGTAAATGTTGTTGGGCTGAAGTTATTGCCAGAGGTGGTAACACAAGAAATTTACTCCACCGCCACGTCTTACAGCTGGGGTGCCCACACTTTCTCAGCATTTTGACCAGGTCAGAATGATCTACCGACATTAAACGATGCTCTCTCTATATATATATATACATACAGTACATGTTGGCAAACCTTGCATCACTGCATGAACCCTCACAGCACAATTCAATACATTTATCATCCGTACTTGGTCCGGCTCCCACACTCATTTTTTCATATCCTTTTTTAGTAGATATAAATCGGAAGGCTAGCTGGGTCACTTTGCTCGCCGGAGTTTTGCATTAGCTCGCAATACATTCGCGTTTGGTTTCAGTAACCCAATATAACAAAGTTTTGAGTAATAGCAGATTGGCCGACCTTTACGTCAGTCAAGCGGCAATTGCCAAAGGGAGGGTAGATGATAAGCTAACATCTAAACGATTTTTTGAATGTTGCGCGATCTACCTGCACTGCTTTTGCGATCCACTGCTCGACCGCCATCGACGTACTGGGCAGCCCTGTTACAGAGTACCAAGAATGCAAGAAACTACAGTCGGCTTCCACATCATCAGGCAACACTGGTGAAAAAGCAAAGTCCAGTCAGATGTCACTTGAAGACGTATTTGCTCGAGGGGCTATTATCCCTAACTAATACTATTGTTATACTCTAGGGGATTATTATTTTTATTATTTGTTTTAAATATACCTTGGCTTGAAGAAAGGTCCAAAATTATTGGGACTTGCCTTAATGGAGCAGTTGTTAAAAAAGTCTTCACTTTGCACTTTAAGATTGTTTACATTACATTAATTGAATGTGTAGTTGGTTTACAAAACGTGTTTACTATTTACTTTTTAATACTTGTTCAGTGCAATACCACTTTTGAGAAATAGCCTCTTTGGATACCTTAGCAATTGAAAATATTTTGAAAATAATATTGTGTTCAATTTGGTGATTGCCAAATTTGCACAATAAAAAGATTCTATGCTTGAAAAGGTATGTAAACTCTATTATTTTGTGGGGCTATGCAAGCCTGTATTAAAAGTTGTGTTTTTTCTTCAATTTACACTCCTAATGACAGTAGAATAGCCTTTCTAACCCAATATACTGGAGTAATTCATCTCAGTCTGTAAAATGTGGTAAATGCCCAGTCATACTTAAAAAAAACATAAATAAATACCGTTGTATACTAAGAAACTGGTATCATTTTGAAAAATATTGTGGTAAAATTTTTTGGTCTAGCTCTACTGTGCATGCATGCATGTCTGGCAGGCCAGAAAAAACGCCTGCATGGCAACGAAGAGGAACGTTATATTAGCCTCAAAGTGGCGGAATAAAACCCAGACTGGGCAAAAAAAATGGCAGGCATAGCGGTGGCTTATGACAGGAAGCGCGGCGTTGGCGCGGCAAGCTGGCCTGGACAGGAGCCAAGCTGGAAAGCTACTCCGAGAGGCAAAGCCAAGACCATCCTGTCTGCCTGCGGTCAACCTTCTCCAGGGCATCAGAGAGAAATATTAGAAGGGGTACAGGTAATTAGATTCGGGGGGATTGTGAATCGAGATATATATCTCGGTATCGCTTTACATTACTCCCAGCTTCGTCAGACATTCAGTGTACCTTCATAATGCATTCATACAACATTCAGTGTACCTTCATAATGCATTCATACAACATTCAGTGCACCTTCATAATGCATTCATACAACATTCATAAGCAGAATGTAACTATACATTGACATTGACTAACATACCTTAACAGCTGTAATATGCATTAATAATGAACATTTTAATTGCATAATGTTTGTTATTAATAAAGCTCTTAAAAAAGCTAATTAATAAAGCTATTAATAAAGCTCTTAAGGTATGTTAGGAAGTTTCAATATACATACATACTGCTTATGAATGTTCTATGAATGCATTATGACTATATTATTATATAATATAAATGATGAATGAAATAGTGAAAATATTGCAGCAAAGTGTGGCTGAGATGGTGATGATCTTGAGTAGGCCGGAAGATCCTGGGAACGGGGAACGTGCCCGAGGAGAGCCAGAGTGTCTCTGGCTGGCGATAGTCTGCTGATGTATCCTCAGTATCTCCGCACTGAGAGTGGTGCCCCAGCTGCTGTGTTATTGTGCCACACACAACAACACGCTGTGCCTCTCATGTCGACCAGCTAAATATATCTCCGCTTACCTGAGGAATCCGCGCTTATCTTGTCTGCTTGACGTTATCTGATCACCTGTGTGATTTCTACCACATGCTCTCATTTTAACACGATGCAGAAATGGCAGGAAGCTCAAGGCGGAAATGCTCCCAGGCGGATGTGCGGACCGCCGGGCTACGGAAGTTCATCTGTATGCTGCGGACAGCCGGCTGCTTAGCTTTCCGACGCGAGAGCTGATATTTCATTTGCAAATGAAATGAGGACACCTTTGTCTGAAGTAGGTCATTCTGCTAGGCGGGACAGCCGCGTGCCTCCCGCTATTTACTCTGCCTCAACAGGGCAGCCTCTGCTTACCCTTTAATCAGCTGGATCTAGCCAAACAGAAACCTGTCACTAAACAAGTTGGTGGTTTCACCTGTCGTCCTTTAACATTACGCCTTCAGGATTGTCCAGGGGCTTTTCATCATAGAGAGGTCTCACAGGTAATAGTTAATACTGTATACTAAATGCTTTATATTGCGCATCTTGGTTTTTTTTTCGGTTGCATTATGGGTGGCTCAGTGGGTAGCACTGTTGCTTAACTCCTCCAGTGTTGACCATTCAAACCTGGTCCCCACTGTGTTCAGGGTCTGTATTTTCTCTCCTTGTCATTGGGTTTTCTCCAGACACTCTGGCTCCCTGCCCCAGAACAAAGCAAAGCAGAGTAATCAACTGGTCTCTAAATTCTCCAGAGTGTGTGGATCTGTCAGTATGTGCCCTGTGATGGGCTGGCATCCTGTCCTTTGTGGATCTCTGTGATAGGCTGGCATCCTGTCCTTAGTGGATCCCTGTGATGGGCTGGCATCCTGTCCTTAGTGGATCCCTGTGATGGGCTGGCATCCTGTCCTTGGTGGATCCCTGTGATGTGCCCTATGAAGGGCTGGCATCCTGTCCTTGGTAGATCCCTGTCTTGTGCCCTGTGATGGGCTGGCATCCTGTCCTTAGTGGATCCCTGTCTTGTGCCCTGTGATGTGCTAACATCCTGTCCTTAGTGGATCCCTGTCTTGTGCCCTGTGTTGGGCTGGCATCCTGTCCTTGGTGGATCCCTGTCTTATGCCCTGTGATGGGCTGGCATCCTGTCTTTGGTGGATCCCTGTCTTGTGCCCTGTGATAGGCTGGCATCCTGTCCTTAGTGGATCCCTGTATTGTGCCCTGTGATGGGCTGGCATGCTGTCTTTGGTGGATCCTTGTCTTGTGCCCTGTGATGGGCTAGTATCCTGTCCTTTGAGGCCACCTGCCTAGTGCTCTGTACTTCCAGGTTCACCATGACGGATGGATGGATGTTGTGTTTTTTTTCACAGCTCTAACACTAAGGCTATTTACAAAGCAGGAAATAAACAGATTACACTAGTTTCAGATGCTCACATAACACCCTGGAAACAATCTGTAGCTAGAGGAAGCTGAAGTTTCATGTAGAGAAAGATTCCTGTTACACAATAAAATCAAGGTTTATATTGTTTTTCCCCTCTTAAGCTTACAAAACTGTTATTGTGGTACTGCAGGCCAATTACATGCATGGTGAAATTGAGTTTTCTTACAGTAACAAAAGTTTCAAATTAAAGTTGATAACACAGAGGATTATTTTATGAAAGAGTTGTCAAGCATTGTCTCTTTTAAAATGGATGTACATCAACCTCGCTTAACAGCAAGCATTGTTAGACTTTTATTTTACTGAAAAGCCCAACGGCGTAAGAGATGAGAATGGCACAGGGTAAAGAAGGGTGTGTTTGCACTTTAAATAAGACACTGTGAATAGCAAAGGAAAGTCTGTCTACTCTGTGTAAAGCGATTGATCATTATGTCACGTACTGGCGCATTATGACGTGTCACGGCGCGCTGTCACTGTAGTAAAAATGTGAGAAGAGACTGTCTGCCTGGCTGATGCGCTTCCCACGGCTAGCGAGCAGGCAGATGCCACGGGCTGACACATCTCGCCTGTCGCTCCGTGGCCGCTATGTGCCGACACAGCCGTGCGTAAGACCCTGGGCGTGCTCAGACAGTGCCCCCCGAAGCCCAGATTAGTAATCAAGCCCAACACCTCTCACTGTGTGCTGTGCTACTCACGCACCATATGTGACTTTGTAAACTATTGATCTTTTCCTGTGATTTTTCTGTGTTTGGTTATTTATGACTCTATGCATACAGTTTGGGGATGAGACAGAGCTATATCATGCTATAAATGGATTATTCAGTCCATCCATCTTCTGACAACCATTCGTCTTGTGAAACCCACACATCATAAATGTGGGCTTTTGATGTTTTGAGCCATCATCCAGAAATCAACTTCCGTGCATGAACCATGCGGAGACATCAGACTTAAACATCAGCGATGGAGGCATATCTAAGCTTTTACATTTGAATGACCTAGCATGTTACATACCAGGTCTAGAGCACATCACCACAGTGAGCGAATCTCGATGCGGATGGTGTCCTTGCTAACAGAGGCTATGCATCAGAGCAAAGGATTTCGGGGTAATAGGTCACTTTGTACAGGACAAACCTACCCCCTTCATGGATGACGGCCCTCTGCTAATGCTCACTCTGTTGTTGTCATTTTTTGTGTCTCAGAGCACAATACAGTGTAATTTGTAAACACGCTGGGTTGGTCATAGCCATCATTCATTATTTAGTCTGCTATGGATAGAATTTAAATCAAGTAAAAGCCTTCATATACAAATTTATGGGAGTAATTGAGAAATATGCCTTTCAATGTGTTAAATTATACGCTATATAAGAAAACAAGCCATCTCCAGTGAAGCGTACAACATGCAGATTCACCCTATCATCAGACACCTATCACAGGTGTATATGACAATGCCGATGAATATTGGATGCATGCAGGTTTACGCTGAACAGGCAGCCTCACTGTCAACAATGGAACGGACCAATGAATTTAAAATAATGGCTAAATGAGTTTCTTTCCAAGGCATGCATCCTTGACATAATTATCAGCGTAATTCCCCAAAGATGTAATAAGTCATATCTTCATTTTAGCAAAAAATTAATATACATTTTGAATTTCTAAATCCCAAGGGTAACTATTGCACCCCGGACAATCCGCAGGTGGCACTGCCGTTAGACCTTTGTCTTCAGCTTCCTCATTAAGTCTCCTCATTTAAAAGGTTGGAATATGGCTACAGCTATGATTTATCTCACGGGCCGAGACAATGCCCCCCTCCCTTCTGTCATTGTCTGATTCGGCTGAGTGAAGCATCTGTTTTGACATGACATTTCGTAGTTATTGACCTAGAGTGTTAGCACCCGCTGGCAGGTGCAAGTGATAGCAGTCAATTGGAACGACGCTATTGCACAAAATAAACCACCACACCACCACCACAGATCCATATCTCCTTCCGTCCCTGACCATGATGGGCATAATTTAACTTCGGCATCTAATCCTGACAATTCATTGTCTTGGGAGCATGTTTGGTCCGAAAGATCAAAGTACCATGAGGACAAGTGTTGCCTGTTTTCCCCAGGACTGGGTTGTATTACACTGTATTCCCGCTAAAAACAAAAAAAAGCCAAAATAAGAAGAAAAAAATGAAGCAGTGAGATTTCTAATTAGGACCGTGTGACTGGCAGGAGAATTCAGGAGATATTTAGGATGTCTCTGTGATCTGCAGCCTCATTCCTGCCCAGCCGTGTGGCCGGGGTAATCCTCGCCTTCAGCCACTCCTCCCCAGCGCCTCCTACACACCTGACTAGATCACACTAGCTTTACTGCATGCACAGCGCAAAGGCCCACCCCCCCGCGGGCTCTGCCATTACCTTCTGCTGTTTTCAGAGCCCTTCTTTGCTGTGCTGGCTTTTGACTGGCAGTCTGAGTTATTTAAGGAGGCAGTCAGCCAGTGAACACGAGAGAAAAAGGCCCTCGTTCCACTGAACACGCGTGATTGTTACTTTGCCTCCGTAATCACTTACAATCTTACTGGCTGCTGCGTGATTTCTTTTGCACACGGCTATTTTTGCAGTTTATTGGGATTATTTACCTCCTACCACCTCAGTGCCAGTATTTTGTTTTCCCTGATAGCAGCTCACAGCAGTGCTCCTCTAATGCCCATCCTATGCCGTCGTGTCACCCAAATGGTCCCAGATAGTCCTCTGAGGTCCAGTCCACACTCCCCCTGGTCGCCAAAGATATAATCACACTGTTGCTTTTTAAAGCAGCCTCTTTGAGACCTGAAAGGGTGCATTCACCTGTCCCCTGCCCTGCCCCAGGCCACGCCCCCTCCTCACTCAGTATTACCGCATGCTGCATCCTCTGCCCCGCCCCAGGCCACGCCCCCTTCTTACTCAGTCTTACCACACGCTGCATCCTCTGCCACGCCCCCTCCTCACTCAGTCTTACCACATGCTGCATCCTCTGCCCCGCCCCAGGCCACGCCCCCTCCTCACTCAGTCTTACCGCATGCTGCATCCTCTGCCCCGCCCCAGGCCACGCCCCCTCCTCACTCAGTCTTACTGCATGCTGCAGCCGCCCCCGCCCCCATTCCAGGTGGTGCTGTCTCACAGCAGATGACACGTGGGCCGCAGCCCCCGCTTCAGCATCACTGGCAAACGCATTGCATGCTGCTCCTTGTCTGCTGGGGAAGAACACAATGCGACGACGACGCCGTCGTCTTGCCAATTTGGGATCATGCACATCGCATCGTCCCCCCAGAGGAAAGACTCAATGAAAATGAACCACAACAATGATAGCAAAATAAAATGAACCAGTTGAGAACCTACATGCTGGGTTGTCCCCTCCCTTGCACCAGTAAACTCTGGGATAGGCTCTGGACCTCCCGTGACCCTGAATAGGACAAGCGGTTACTGAAAATGAATGGATGGAACCAAGGACTAATCATTATTTAAATGAATAGCTTTTTTAAAAAAAATCTATGATCCTGTATAATATGAATTATTAAAAAATATAAATTCAAAATATAATTCATATTATGGTTTTTAAGGATGAGAGGACTGCTCATACAAGCCCAGAAGTTAAGTAAAAAACATTTTTTAAAATAATTTGGAAGATTATTTTAAAATTGGTCTTCTGGTGAGCTATGGCTGTACTTCTGACTTTGGACCTGGGTCTCCGTCACCCCAGGGGGTCTGCTTGAGGCATCTGTCCCGGGGGAGCAAAGCTCTGTTCCTGGCAGCGTGCCAGCACACATAAATTAAAGCACTAGTTTTACTTTCTGACCCTAACATATTGATCCGCAGTGTTGGCTGGCACGCTACACGTTTCCATGGAACCGTGATCTGCCGGGGGCCGTAGGCTGCTTTGATGTAACTTACCCTCTGAAGCTCCCTCTGTTCCTAATAACGTACTTATCTCCACACCACATCATGTGGCTGTCCCTTCCCAGCTCTGAAGTGCCCCACCATTCAGTTAGCAGACCATATCAGATACACATCCATCCCTTTTCCCATTTAATAATTTAAGAGATGGACCCTGAACGGGTCCCAGGACAAAATCTCAATCCATGAGAGGACACAATCACACTAAAGGCAATTTAAAGTCTCCAGTCAAGTTAAACAGTATTTATTTTGGCTGAGGGAAGAATACCACAGAGAGTGCTCACAGGGCCAAAGCAGGGATCATTCCTAGGAGGCTTGAGGGCACGGTGTTCCCCCCTGGGCCACCATGATGCCGCTAGTGTCCTTGTATTCGTCACACGGGGGTGTTTAATTTTGCACTGGGTCTCTTTGGTCAGCGGCAACAGGAAGACGGGGCTCTTTATGAGATGAAGAGTCGATAAAAAAGACACTTTCTCTGGTTGCACAGAAGCCTTCTTTGCACTGTATTCTCCACAAGAGCACCCCCGCCAAAGAAAATAAAAAAATAAAGATCCATCAACAACTAATAGACGATCAACAGTGTGGTATTAGGTTGATATTGTCAATGATAAGTCATTTCACACAGTGCAGGTTAGTCTATTGAAGCCCCAGTGCTCTGTAGGTCTTTAAATGTGTTTTCTTTTTTTTTTTGGACCATCACAAGTGAGACGTAGTGGAATTAATAGTGTGGTGACATGGCTGATAAACCTAGAATGTTCTTTTGGCTTCTGTATAAAAGAAAAAGTCTACAAATGTTGAAATTATACAATTATTGTAGCTGAAAGAAGCAGGACATTTTTAAATGCTCCATGCTGAGTCGTGGAAGCGAGCATGGTCCGCATGTCCTTGCTCTGGACTGCAACTGGCTGGCTGCGAATTTCATTTGGGCTCAGCAGTGAGCTTTGCTCAGGGCTCGATCCCGGCCATGTTTCTCTTAGAGCACTCAGGTCCGGTTTAATCTGGGTCTAGCTTTTTAGGTTTAATCTGTGGCCCTATTATTTCCAGGCTTGTTGTTCCCTTAGCTGGAGTGCCGAGGAACCGGAATGTTTTTCTTCTTGTATTTCGGACACATTTCCTGGCCCTGCTTTCTGCTACCACCTGGAGCCACCCACCCAATCAGTAACCCTAAGTTCCATTGGTTACATGGAGCCACCCTCCCAATCAGTAACCCTAAGTTCCATTGGTTACATGGAGCCACCCACCCAATCAGAAGCCCTAAGTTCCATTGGTTACTTGGAGCCACCCACCCAATCAGAAGCCCTAAGTTCCATTGGTTACTTGGAGCCACCCACCCAATCAGTAGCTGATATCTGTTACCTGTGGATGATAGGAAGGTCAGACTGAGGGTGCCCCATCTTGGACTTACTTGCGTTCTGAGTCTTGGTTGTGACAGCTGTGTCTTATGAGTAGAAGAGAGAACCAGCCTCCAAAATTCAGATGGGACTGAACACAATGAGCCAAGCTTTGCTTCCTAAATCCCTTCTCCCCCTGTAGGGAAATCTGTTTTTTCCCACAGTAGTGTAAATAAGTTTATATGTTGTCAATTTTTAATTGAATTTTTCTTTTAAATTAGTTTTTTCCTGTGCTGGACAGTGTGCCTGGGGGAATGTTAACATTTCCTTTGTGGGCTGACAAAATACCTGCTCTAAAAAAGCATTTTTTTATTTACACCTGACCTATCGGGATGTTCTGCGTCACCTGTAACATTTGGGTGCCTTGTATCCTCAGAGGCTTTGGCACTTTGTCACACTTCAGATCAGTGAAACACATATAATTCAACCTGGTGCTCTTCCTGGACAATGAGGGGTCGGTCTTCTCAATGCAATTGTGTCCCACGCCCTTTCTGCTCCAGCTGCCCATCCAGTGAGAAACAGAATAGGAAGACGGGAAAGGAAGATGCCCTGCATTGTGAGCCACAGTGCTTCTGTGATGGGGCCAGTTAGCCACACTTTGGTCTACATGCAAACTATAGGTACTTCAGCTGACATACTTAAAGTGATAAAGAATTAAAAAAAATATATTTTAGTGTCATAAATGTTTTTTTTTTCATACTGAAAAGTGTTTATTGTCCCTTTATCTTCTGCTTTTACTAACATACTAAAACATGCTGAAATCTTTGACATATACATGTTAGATGACGTGTTTAACATGCACGTTAAACGTGTTTATAGACACTGAAGGCAAAGTCTTAAGCAGCAATAAAGAATATGAACTTTGTAATATCCTTACGTTCAGATTGTTTTGCATACAATCATTTGAAATCAACCTTTGCCCCCCCAAAAAACAAGATATGTTACAACAATCAGAGCATAAACCATTTAAAATAATGATTCCACTTATTTCTCCTTGAGACCTTCTGCTGACTACTTTTGCCTGGAAAAAGGAGCTAAGCAGGTCTCTCCCACGTAAGAATGGCAGCAGAGTCGCTGAAGTGCTGAAAGACAGCCTAAGACGTTAAATAAACTTCCAGCTCGACAAAAATACCATAGGTGCTTCTCCAGGTTACTGGGTTAAGTTCTGCCTAAAACTCGGCCTGCTGCTCGGCCAAATTTACCCCGTAACCTTCAGTGGAGATCAGCTTGAGTCCCTCCCTGGGACTGGGATGTGACCCCAACTCCAGCCACTGCCCCTGTCTCAGTGTGTCACAAAATTCCTCACTGTGGTCCATCACCAATCTGGCCCAGAGACAGGC
>JAODKN010000021.1:16551555-16578955 GCA_026774425.1 Petrocephalus zakoni
AGTGCTGTGTGGTAATTAGCACAGTGAGTTGAATCAGGTGTGTTAAATGAGGGTAAACCCAAAAATGTGCAGGGCTCTGGGCCTCCAGGACTGGAATTTAAGACCCCTGCTTTAGATTAACTGCACCTTCATAATTCATTCAAAGGACATTTCTAAGCAGCGTGCAAGTATACTTTAACATCCTAATATACCTTAACAGCTTCAATATACATTAATAGCAAACATTATATGATAATAACAAACATTATAATTGTACAATCCATACAGTGTTTGTTATCAATGTATATTAAAGCTGTTAAGGTATGTTAAGACATACAAATACTGACCTGCTGCTAATGTATGTTTTATGAATGCATTATGAAGGTCCAGTGAATGTTCCATGAATTCATTTTAAAGGCATTATGACGGTACAGTTGATGTAAAGCATTACCTAATGTTCTCCCTTATTTTTTCCGCCTGGAACCCTTTTATGTTATTATCAATAGTGTAGAATAGGATTTGACCACAAAATATTTTCACCTCCACTTCCTTGTTGATTTTTCTGATATTCCGGAGACCAAAGAGGATTATCGTGTCTGCTGCCTGTTAATCAAAGACCAACAGCAGTGTGAAACAGCACGCCTTGAATTACTGACCCATAAGGGTACACCCAGCATCTCCACTGCAGATCAGTGCATGTCTGCTGATGCTGTCCTGAGTCTGGGTGACATGATCTCACGGCCAAAATAAGGGGGCCTTTGGCACATGCATCGATCGATACTGTTTGTCACACCGCAGGAGGTGTCCAGGGACACGGATGCTGCCTTCAATATGTGGCGATTTCAATAGAAGGACAAAGGGGTTCATTGGCATTCGGCGTGAGTTTATGTGAGAGGCCGCCGCAAATTCCTTTCATTGACTTAAAACACGACTGTTGGCTTAAAGTGTAATTGTCTGGGATGTAAATAATGCGCAATCCCCACTGCAGGTAATTTACTGGCATTGTGAAGGCTCAGCAATTGTCTTCAAAAACAGCTCCAGTTTTATCAAACCATTAGTGCACATTTTCCACAAGCCTCACCAGGATTAGTGGCTGGAAAAGCTGGATGGATGGTGGTGAGGTGCAGCTTAAATATGCTAAAGAGACGCATCACCTGCAATGGTTTCTCATACTCCTTGTCTTTAGTGTTGGTTCTTTATCTTGTTCCATGAAATCCTGAGTGATCAGAATGATGCATATGCTGAATAATTACACTCCACAGTTGCAATGTTTCAGCAGATATATAGTTTACCATATGGCCAGGACTAGTACTAGATGGGGACTGCAGTTGAGCTGTTAGAGGCTCATCCATCACACTGGTCAGGGGTGGGGGGGGGGGGGGCGGGAGGTATTGGCTGCCAGTGCGGCTTGAAGCTCTTCCAGAGGTTGTGATGCCTTGCATGAAAGGGAGGAGATCTTGAGAAGCTTCAGCGGTCGCCAAGGTGACAGCATTCTCCCCGTCTCCACGACACCAGCCCATGAGCTGTGAGAGCCCAACAGAGACCTGCTAGATCCAGTAGATGCCGCAGCTTTGCCGTGCAGCACAAGGCGTCGGGCCTGTAGGTCTGGGGGCCTGCTTTCCCTTTGAGAATGACAAGTCCGATCAGTCGATGAGACTCAAATCCAGCCACAGAGAGAAAACGGGTCTGGTTAATATCAGAAATGTAGAGGAGATTAAAAAACAAGCTTCATGCAGCCGCATCTGAATGCATGAGGCGTTCCCCAGCGGCAAACGCACAGAGGCTTTGCGTCGATCCTTCCCTCCTTAGACACGTACCTTACTCTTCTCAAAACTGAGTGGGATTTTCGGTTTCTTCCCCCAAGCCTTTGCCCCTGGTCACGGGTCACAGTACGGCCAGATCTTCTTCTTTTTCATCGCATGTTCTTGGCTGAGCCAGTTCGGAATGCGCTGTTGGGGGCGGAGGGGGCAGGTGTGCCCCTGAGACGGCATGGCCGGGTTGGCCTTCTGCCGTTCTCCCGCAGAGCTGCTGTAACTTCTCCAGCCTTCTCCTTCAGGCCCTCCTGACACTGATGTATCCCTCGGGGGGCTCTTCCTCACAACTCCCTCATTACACTCGGCTCCTGACGCTTTTGGAAAGCTTCATCTGCTGGATCTACCACATGGCTTTTCCATTCTCCCCCATCTCATCTCTGACCTTGATTTGCACCCAGCTAGTATGGGACATTTATGCTGGTAAGAAGGCAGAGGCTTTTCTCAGAAGTCTTTACTTGGTCTTTACTATCATTTACACTTTTGCTTCAATGAGATGAGAGGGTTGTGCATGTAGTTTATTTTATCTCTTTTCCTTTGTGCTGTCCTGGACTGGAGGTTGTGAGTTTAAACTACACACAAGAAGTAATTCCTGCATCTGTGAGCAAAATGGGTTATACGAAACAACACATCTGGGAGACTGAAGAATGTACTGTATAGAACCACTGCGGAGTCCCAAGGGGAGCCTGAGCCCAGCAGCATAGGGCACAAACCAGGGCAACGCCCTGGATGATCATTACTGGGCTACCATAATGCATAGTCACACATCCGAGGCAATTTAGAGACACAAATTTACCTAAATACGCCTCTTTCAACCTTGGAAGTAAAGCAGGGGATCCACAGAAAATTCACGTGACCCTACAAATAAGGTACTATGTAGCTGCAAGCTGAGCCTCTGTGCCGCCCATACCGAAAATTCACCCACCCATCAGTCTGCTTGTCCCACTCAGGGTCACCTGCGGCCTGTCCCAAGCAGCACAGGACACAAGGCTGGGGTAAACCCTGGGCGTGATGCTAGTCCATGACATAAACTACGGGCAATTGTTGAAGCCCCAGTTAACCTAACCAATGTCTGCGGGAAAATGTCTGTAGATCACAGAGAGGACATGCAAACTCCAAACACAAAGAGCAGCGATGAGATTAAAAGCCCCAAACCTGGGGGTGTCAGCTCCACGCACTGAGCCACCATGACATGCTACTTACCAGGCAATACATGTCAAAATAAATTAATACATAAATATAGTGTTAATAACATTTTTGTTATGTGTTGGATAGAAGTTATATATAGATATATAATACTTGGAATTGTCATTGGCCGTTATTATTAAACTTGTTCTGAATAGTACAGAATATCACCTGGCCATTAATGCCCTCGTGATACTTTAGTGCTCATCCTGTTTTCATTTCCAGCCCGCTGACTCGAGTGTCTGGCCTCTGTGTGCCACTGGAAAATTTAAATGCACTTCTACTCCGTTCCTCTGCTCCTGCCTCGTTTCCATGGCAACATGCCGGAGACAAGGGACAGGCGGCAGACTCTGAAGGCCCCACGCAGCACCGGTGAAAACCTCTAAGTAGCTAAAAAAGCTTGTGCCAGGTGCGGACGGACCTACGACGGGACCAGAGTGCTGCTCGATGGAAAACCAAAGGCTACCACGCGCACGCGTAAATGCTGTTACCCACACCCCATTTCTTCTGGGCCCTACCCTGCTGCTATATCTATGTCTGCCTGTTCAGAGGTGTCCTAACAGAATTCTGCTCATTACTCCCCATTCCGCTGGAGTACTATGTTCTCTCTTACCTAAGGTTTGCTGTGTTACATCCCAGCTTCCCAGCCAATAGCTCGACCATAAAGAAAGGCCTTTCGTTTTTGGTCATTTCCAGCGAGTTTGTGCTTCGGTTCACATCTAAGTCTTCCCATTGCAACCGAATGTGCCCAAAATACCTCCCACGGCGGCAGGAGCTAACTCACAGGCAGGGCAGCGTTCGCACGTCAGCTTGTCCTGACTTGGCAACAATCGCTAGCTCAGAGAAACGCTGTATAACAGCAGTGCGAGATGCTCCCCGGGGGACAATGTGCCGAACCATGTGACACAAAGTCGGGAAGAAGGAATAGAGGCTCTATTTTGGTACGAGCAGGAAGAGGAGGAAGGCTCAGCTCCAGGACTGGAGTAACACCCAAGAGAACAAAATTAGCATCAGGTAGTGGGAAAAGATACAGTGGTGAGCAGGATCAGGCGTGTGTTCTAGGGAAACCAGCTCCCAGTCATAATGAGGTAAAAAGGCAGATGGGGAAATGAATGATTGTATTCATCATCTGACTCCACCCCCCACAACTGTCTCACACAACTACATACCAAAATAAACATGCCCCCGATTACCTTATGTGGAAATAATGCATAACTGTCCTGAGACTGCTGGTAACGAACTGACCAATGAGCAATCACGGAGTCCGTGGCGACCCATAGTAATTACATGCTAGTGCATGGGAGGAATTTGTATGTTTAAAACACAACGACAAGGGCAAATGAAAGTGAAGCGTGACACAATGCAGAGTGGCATGTGTTCCCACAGGTCCCAGCTGAAATCCTCGCAAGTGGGTTTACCGTCTGTCGCAAACAACGCACTCCGAATCACAGCCCCTGCCTTAATGCAAGAGCAGGCGGAGGGCTGTGCCACACGGAGCCTGCTGCTCTAGAGTTATGGAGGATTGCGGTGCTGAACGCTAGCGCCAAAATGCGGAGAAGCTTATCCATCCCTTCATAACAGGACACGCATCGGACTAGGCTAAGTATGGCAGGACCGCATAAACTCTGCACACAGAGCCGGAAGGGAACCCACCCTAAATATGGAAGTGTGACTAGAATCTCAAGAACCACCACCTTATGTAAATGAGGAGACATCAAAATATACCTACTGCATCTCTCAAAGTTTTTTTATTGCTTGCAGCAAATGAATTCTTAAAAACTTTCCAAGTTGACTTTCGAATTTTAAATGTTGTTTACTGGCAGCTACTTCCATTAAAGAAGCTGATGTATCGATTTCTTATAGCAGGTAGAGAGGAGGGGAAAAAAATCACAGACATCAAAGGAAGCCAATTATGTGTCCCTTACCCACAATGCAATTAGGGGCTACAAATCACGTCTCAAATCAGCCATCTGTGTAGATCAAAACAAGGAAGGTCAATGAGGTCTGTATGTGTGTGCGTGTGTGTCTGGAAATGTTTGTGCGTCTCTTAGAGCTGTTTTCTGATGCTTACCTTTACTTCTCAGTTGATGGTTTCTGCTAATAGTAACAAAAACCAAAAATGGACAGCCAATCAGGGACCATGGGCAGATAAACAACCGTGCTACGTCAACTGCCTCATTACTAGAAGGCTGTAAGCCTTCTTCCAAGGGAAAACAGAGTGGTGACAAGGTGAAGGGAGAAAGGAACAGGAATTTATGTGGGTATGAATTGCATATGGGGGCAGAGCGACAAAAAACAACTTATACTAATATAAAGGAAGCATGATGGATTTCAAAATGAATGTTGGGTCTTGGCAAGGGCTATGGTTTGGACATCAGGACCTGGCTGTGAGTTCTGAGTGCAAAGGGGAAAAACAGAACTGAGTTTTATAACACCAATAATAAGTCACCTTGGCCTGCCCCATGATGCCCATTTCCCTCACCTCCCATCTAATGACAGGGACTTCAAACCTTTCATCTTTAAAGCACCCAAATGCCCTCCCTTCAGCAGTCTTCATCTTCTGGGATCAGGCTTTTGGATGTGGTTTTGCAGCGGCAGGACAATTTGTTCGAGTGTTTGGGAGTTTAGCCGCTGTTCCCGACACCTCCGAGCTTTACGGCGCAGACGCTCAAAATATAGCCGACGTGACGGTCTCTGGCCAAGACACCAAACTGTCAAGAGCAAGGCGCCTCATCCCCCCACACGCCACCAGAAACACTTCAAATGCAACTCTATGACATGGTTTTAATGGTTTCTTAAGAGAATACCATAAACCTTCTAAAAGCAACAGAAATTGTTGTTCAACACACGCATATGAAAACACGTACGGCGCTTAGAGCAATTTGTTTGTGGTGTGAACCCAGCTTCCAGGTGTACTCTGTGAGTTTGAGCTAAACAGGCCCCATAGCCAGGTGTGTTTTGCAGTCTGGGATGAGCTAACGAATGAGCAGCAGCAGCAAGGCGGAGCAGGAGAAATGAACCGAGGTCTTACTAGCAGCGAGGTACGCTGCTTTCATAGAACCTGGGCAGATGACTACATATGTCAGCTCCTAACAATTCATAAAAACTTTTCAAAATGTTCAGTCAACGGCTGAAGGAGAGAGAATTTGACCAGTCGATTGAACAGTGCCGTGTGAAAGTAAAAAAAACTGAGGCCATAGTACCTAAAAGTGAGAGATGTTCAGCCGCATAGCCCAGGACGCAGGACCTTATTGCTGTAGTTACTGTCTTGCTCCCGGCAAAGTCACATCTGGCCAGTCAGCAGAATTAACATCCTCATGTGGTTTGTAGTGGTGCATCGTTGCTGCACTTTGACTTTTCTCCGTGTGAACGCGAGCCGAGCTGAGGGTAATACGCTTACAAACGCTTACAAACTCATCAACTGACTTGTACTGAACCATTGGTGGGGAAGCGGCTTTAGTTTGTTTTTATGCTCGGTATGTTTAACAAAGTTTTCATAAAGCACCACGTCCCGTGTTTGATTTTCAACATTTCTGCAGGTTTTTTCTGACTGAATTTCTATAAAGCCTCCCATTTGTTTGACGTGCGGGATTATGGAATATGAAATCTTCCAGTGTGTAGTTATTTCTTGCATAATTACCTCAACACAAATAATGAGATAATTATATTAGCTGTTTGAATACTTTGGTAAACAATCAGGCCTAATTTCAGCCAGACCTGTCCATTGCAAATAAAAATGCGATCCCTTAGAGTGATGTCGTCCACATGTCGTAGAAAAACATTATTACCACAATAAAAAGGAATTCATGAATTCTGGAAAGCACTAGCTGTCTAAGCTCAAAAAGGATAGATAACTGCTTATAAGATTCTGGGTCCCTAGTGACCTGCAGTCATGTTGTCCACATGGAAAAAGTTTAAGACCAGAGTGAATCTTCAGATGCACATGAAACAAACAGCTTACACTCGTGAGCCCAGAAGAAGCACAGGGATGAAGCGCTTCTTTGTGTAGGCGGCAGCCTAAACTGCTCCAAGACGCCAAGGAGACTGATCAATAACTATGGAGAAAGCTTCACTTCAGTTATTCCCTGACCTTGTTCGTACTTTTCCTCCAGCTGCTTGTATCATACCTTGCTTATGTTTGTATTCAATTGCATAATTTAACCACTTATTTACGTCCTTATTTCCTTTTATTTTTTGCGGGGGGGGGGGTTCAATTATATGCTTTACTTTGTTTGTACTTGACAATGAAAGGATCCTGATTTGAGTTCACTATGGGGGGTCAGTTCCTTCGTCAGTTCAGTGTGAAAGACAGGCAAACATGGGCAGCAGATATTTGTCACGGTACTATACAGTCCCACCGGCACACTGGACAGGCCTCCCCGCCTCATGGGTGCAGCCTCACAAACGGGCAGGAGACTTAAAATGAAGGTGATGAGAAAGTTAAGGTTTCTCTCATAACTTTGAGATACAAACAGATCTTGACCCTCGTTGTAAGCAGTCATCTGTACCAATGGCTAAGAGCTTAACTAAGTAGCCAATGCATTAGCTATGTTACATAGGCACAACCTCCCAGGAGCTGTATTTCCCACTGACAAAAGCTTAGCTTTGAGACTTCCTACGACCAGTCATAGAGAATGACAGGAATCCCGACTTTTCTAGGGAGGGAGGAACAAGTTCCTTCAGTTCCCTCATCTACAGCTGTAGCCAAAAGGACCCATTCTTCTAAAAAGCCTGTGTTCAGTTATGAAGCATTAAGCCGCCCAAGACAAGAGTCTCAATTATGAGATACATTTATGGCTGACGGATGATAAAATGTTCATCTGTCAGCTAATGCCCATAAAAGATTGAAAGCACTGAATGTGAAATCGGGCTTGTTTAAGGCCCAAAATGGGCCGGGCCTTAAGGGTTTCTTCGCATTTCCCCGCTTCTTTGCTCGTTTTCTGATCCGAGATGGGGCGAAAGGGACTCCCAATTTGAATAGAAGCAAAATGTGTAATTATCAGCTTACACTGGCAGCTAGCTGTGAATTTCCAGTAAGGAAAAAAAAAGTTCTTTAATTAGGAAGCACTCTGCATGGAATTATGATCCAGCATTGTTGAGGCGTGCTGGGTATTTGGGTATTTGGATCCACGCGTAAACGTGCCAATTAAGATGGGAGACGGATCCACGCAGAAGCGTTGCCAATTAAAACGGAATTGCGTCCGGCGGCAGGCCGTTATTGCACAGAATTACAAAGCTGGCATTATGCAGGTCCATCTGAGGGTCTGAAGGATGATGCAGAAAAGCGACACTAAAAGAAACTATAGAACAAGAAAAAGTATTTCATTTCAGTATTGGAACTTTTGTTATCTGGGTGCTGGTTAAAGAATTTTCAGAATATGTTGGCCTGAATTGTTTGGTTCCCTGGGAGAAAAATTGAAAAATAAAGGCTGGAACATAATAAGCCTTCATCTTTCGGGGAACCGAGTCCTGACGGCTACAGATGATTAACTGGTTTCCCTGATTTCTTGCATAAGCCATATTGCCTTGTCTGAAATGATTATTGGAGTCTAATATGAATCTCACCCATCCATCAATTTTCTCATCTCCACATAAGGGTGGCGGTAACACAATTTCACTTACAGGTTAAACAAAGAGAGATGTAAGGATCATGCATGAATAAGGGAATACTTTTGCTGGAGATAAGACATTTCAATAATGGAAAGAAAACACAGATCTGTGACATAAAATTTCTGATACTGCGTCATTGCCCTGAAGACATGCCGCTTTCCCAGGTCACCTTGGGATGTGTGGCTTCCAGAGTCATGTGACTGTCATGTGACATGTGCTGGGTGTCATACAGCCCCACCTCCAGCGCACAATGGCCCAGCCCAGGACAGAGGTCCTCTCACCATATGCGTTGTGTTTGACACATTTAGCCCCCTCTAAGGCTCCAAGGCCCAACTGTGCTGTAGAAGCAGGACCTGCAAAGTTTTTCCCAATCAGAGAGTGAGCATATGTTTATCTTCATCTGTCTGTTAACATCTGGTCATGATCTATTATTAAATGTTTATTTTACATTTAGATACTGCTGCAATAACTGTCACAGTAAAACCGTGGTTCTGCCTAAGGGCTGGATCTCACTCAAACACTCAACTAGCATTTGTTTGGCTTTATTTTTGACATTCTTTACTTAGTTTATGTGTAGCATTTTTTAACCATTTATCAAAGCAACTGAGCTTAACTAGTCCTGCTCAGGTTTATGCCCAGGTTCCTTAACCACTGCACCCCCTTCTGGAATCTTAAAGAACGAAATCAAAGTTTCACTAGCTATGCCCTCAACCCAGAATGAAGCTGTGGAACAGCATTCCTCTTGAAGTTACTTGACGGGGCAAATCGGGAACTCCCTCTGGATTGGCGGCCATGCTGATGTTACGGCTGGTTTGTAGGTGGCCACTCATATGTTATACTCTGGTTCTTGGCAGACACAGTTTACCTGTGTATATTTGGCCTAATAATAATGAAAAAATAACTCCAGTCTAGCTGTTTAAGTGGGAAAATACTACAGGAAATACCTTGCATGGAGCCTTTAGTTGCTATGCTGCTTGCTCTGGTATTTGTGCTTGCGTGGCTACCTTTTTCCATACACCTGTGAATCGGGTCACTGACAATGAAATGCCGTGCAGATCTGGGGAAGTACCTGCGTTTCTCCCTGTATTCCTCAAGGGCAGGAGACAACGTTTACTGCAACAAAGCTGTAGTCCCTTTGTTTTTATAAGATGTATGAAGCGAGGGCAGGATTGGGCTTGTGTGTAGAGCAGTGTTTCCCAATCCGGACCATGGGGACCCAAAGACAGTTTTAGCTTGGGAGCTGAGAGGGAGCAGAAATGTGGGCCGGCTATAGGTCCCTAAGGACCGGAGTGGGAAACACTGGTGTTGAGCATTCTGGATGGATGTGGTGATGAGGGGCATGGAGGGAGTAGAGAAAGAGCAAAGGGTTCAGGTTCTCAGCTGTTCCTCTATTCCTCTCTCTCGCACACTCACACCAACACACACTCCTCCCTGCCTCACCGTCACAACGGCTTTCCGCTACCTAGGCCTGGCAACACTGCTGGCGTGGAAATCCCTGGGAAATGTGTTCCACGGCATGGCGGCGGAGTTAGCGGGGGGGAGAGCTTCGCAGCGGCGTGGTTCGCGGGAGCCACGCGACGTAGGCATGACTAATCGCCAGACAGGGCGCCATGAATGTGCAGGTGATGAACTTCGTGACTAATACAGACCTCTAATCCTGGCGATGGTGCTGAAGTGCGTCAGGCTGCATTGACCGGAAGGTCAGTCTGTAAACATTCATCCATCCATCCGCCACACATCTATTCCCATTACTTACTTATGACATTGAACGGACTCCAGGACAGTGGCGCACTGGGAGGCACCGCGTGCGTCCTCTCACTGCCGTGGTTGTCGGTGTGCCCGGGTTTCTGCTGAGTACTGCAGTTTCGTCCCACAGTCCAAAAACATGTGGTGAGGTGAGCTCATGTCTTTGAAGGGCCCATCGTGTGCCTGAGTGTGTGCCTTGTTATGGACTGGCATCCCTTCCAGCATGACAGCTCTGCTGGACAGCCCCCAACTTTGAGATAAAAACTGGAATTTCCACAAACTGAAGAGCAAAAGTCGCTGAAAAGTCTCAGAATGTGTCAATCATACATTTACATAACGCGTTGTTTTTTTTTATCATTTTAACATCCTTATTTGTTATTGCCTAAATATAGAGCAGCTATTTACAGGATTCCACTGAACAATATGCAAATAAAATGCCTTTAAAAAGTCGCAATATTTTTTGAATTGTGCTGACACGACTTACAGCTCGTCGGAGAAAAGACGACGGGGTCGACAATTATCTGATCCGGGAAGGTGCATTAATCAGACTTTAGGAGAAAATTTGTAATAAGGCTTCAAAATTTAAATGATACATGCAAAAATATTCTATTAAATAAATTCTCAGCTATTCCCATCTTTAGAAAGGGCTCAACATTTATAAATCATATTCTGGTCTCGTTCCCTGTCTCAATAAACACAATTTTCACAGATGTCACGCTAAGCCTTTACTAGGTATTTAGAATGTCAAAGTGACACATGAAAAAAATGAGAAAAAACTGAGTATGAACGTGTCAATCACCATACAAATCCTCTCAAAGGTTATAAGTGTTAGCTTGGCCTCTGTGGAGGTGATACGAAGCCATTTCTGGAGTCAGTTAGTAGGCTGGGTTTGCTGAATGTCTTGTTTTGTTCGACAACAATGCCACTCTCTGCTGCCGGACAAGAAAAGTTCGCTCTCAGATAGATGACTGTGATGTTTCAGATTGCGTTCATAATACATATTGAGTTTCTCAGTCTCATGTATTTCTACTGGTCTGGCTTGGGTATCAAGTAATGCAGCATATTATTGGATTAATTAAATGAGAGGATGAAAATGTGAGAAGTCTTCAAGGCAGAGGATTAGCTCAGAGAACGGAGTGTAACTTGAATGTTTGGAAACTGAATATCCGGAGATGACATCAATATTAACACAAACGCACGCAGGCTCTGACCATTACACATCTGTTGCTATTTGCTTGAGTCTTTTTTAAACATATTGCTAATATTGAGGTAGGTGAGAAAATAGCAGCGTTTGATGCAAAAGTAAATTATCATTATAAAATTGCAGATGCTAATTTACCTTTATATTTGCCTTTATCCAAGAAAGTGTCCACAATAATATACATAATGCACAGCATATAAATACACCTGCCGAGTAATGGGCTAGCGCCCTCTCCAGTGCATCCCCTGCCTCGCACCCTCTGCTTTCCGCGATGCTCCAGGCTCAACGCCATCATGTATTGTATAAGTCAATGTTTCCTCTTGGACCGGTGGAGAGTCCCCATTTCTGGTCCCTCCCGGCTCCCTGCTAGATTGTCCACATTATTGTTACTGGGAGCTGGGAGGGAGCAAAAAATGGCCTGTCTGGCAGGGAGCATGTAGACTGCCTGGCACAGAGCTAGGAGGGAGCAAAAAGTGGCCTGTCTGGCAAGGAGCATGGAGAGAGCAAATATGTAGACTGCCTGGCACAGAGCTAGGAGGGAGCAAAAATATGGGCTGCCTTGCATTGAGCTAGGAGGGAGCAAAAAGTGGCCTGTCTAGCAAGGTGCATAGAGAGAGCAAATATGTAGATTGCCTGGCACAGAGCTAGGAGGGAGCAAAAATGTGGACTGCCTGGCACAAAGCTAGGAGGGAGCAAAAATATGGGCTGCCTTGCATTGAGTTAGGAGGGAGCAAAAAGTGGCCTGTCTAGCAAGGTGCATAGAGAGAGCAAATATGTAGACTACCTGGCACAGAGCTAGGAGGGAGCAAAAATGTGGACTGCCTGGCACAAAGCTAGGAGGGAGCAAAAATGTGGACTGCCTGGCACAGAGCTAGGAGGGAGCAAAAATGTGGACTGCCTGGCACAGAGCTAGGAGGGAGCAAAAATGTGGACAGTCTATGGGTCCCCGAGGACCGAGTTGGGAACGCTGGTATAAGTGGTTATGAAAGAGAGGTACAAACAAACATACAGTAAACTCTGTGGAAACCTTATTAGGTACACCTGCTCATTAACACAAGCAGCCTGCTCTGTTAAACAGCAAATCACATAACTGCAATTAAATGCATACAGCATGCAGACAGGGTCAGAGGCTGGGTTACCATGCGGTTCAGATGCGTTATCCACATTATTCTAAAAGTGCTCTGGTAGTGGGTGTCACTGGTGGATCCAGCCTCTCAGACAGAGCTGCCCACCTGGGATTTTTGCAAAGTACAGTGTCTGTATTTTACAGAGAATGATGCGATTAAGAAAACATCATTCAATCAGTTGCAGTTCCAGTGCCAAAAACACCTTGGTAATGAGAGATGTCAGAGGACAATGGTTAGGCTCATTAAGGCTAACAGGAAGGACAAAAGCGAAAAAAAAAACAGTGGTGTGCAGCAGGGTATTTCACATTGGTTGTGGAGACGAAAGGGGATCCTAGTACCACATAGGGGTACCTAAAATGCGTCAGGCTGCATTGACCGGAAGGTCAGTCTGTAAACATTCATCCATCCATCCGCCACACATCTTTTTCCATTACTTACTGACTGCAAAAGGGCTGAAATTATCATTTAACACAAAAACCAAACAGGACCAGAAGCAACTGATAGGAGAGACATTTCAGTGCCTCTGGAGTTGTACAGTAATACCATCCGGCATACCTTATCTGCTGCCTTTGACTGTGTCACAAGCCCATAGGGCGTCCACTGAGACCCCTCTCACTGGGTGCGGCATAGCAGTCCAGTGGATAGCAATGCAAGCCTCATAGCTCAGGTTTCGTGGGTCTGAATCCCAAGCTCAGGCCGGCCACTGTGTGGCAGGTTTCCTCCAGCAGTCCAAAACCATGTGGTTGGAAGAAGTGGTTTCTCTAAATAATGCCAATGATGTGTGCCTGAGCTCGGAGATGCCCTGGCAGCCCCTCTGCATTAACATAAACAACCAAATCAATTTTGCAAACAGACAAAAGCATTAGCAATGCTTATTTGTTACTGATATTGTTAGTGACATTTTGATCCCACTAATAAATGAAAACTTCGCCCCTATCACTTCTAATAAATAGCATTCCATGAGCTCTTCATGCATAGACAATGAGAGCTTGAAATGTATTCAAAATTCACCTATAATAATAATAATTATTTTCGCAAACAAGGTGAATGGTTTTGTGAAAACCCAGGGGAAAAGGTATTTACATTTCCCTTGGTAATCCTAAGCATATCGTTGCTGAGTACGAGTCCAACACCAATCAATACACAACCCGGAGTCCTGATTTACATGATTAGGGTTATAAATATACTGCTGTTATGAAACGTATACTTGGGAAAAACTGAGACACTCAGCTGAATACACAGGAAAGATCGACCACTCGCAGCTGGGGGCTTTCTCGAGCTTACGGTGAAAAATCACCCATGTTACGAGTGAGGTGAATAAGTGGATTTGTGGTAGAAGCAGCCCAGTTTTCCAGAAATTCCTGGATGGGGTACATTGGGCATCCGTGCACCCCCAGCATGTCATGGGTTCATGTCCCGCTAGTTAGTATTGAGCTGCTGTCGTGCATTATTACTCACTCCTTCCCAGGCAGTTCATAACTACACCTCACGAGGTTCTCGAAGCTCCAGCACAGGGAGCCGTGAATCCTACCCGAGACCCATAGTACATTGTGGGGACCTGAATCCTCCCACCATAACCTCTCCGGTTCCGGGGTAGACTGCTGTGCACCATATGCCGCCTTTCTTGGAGCAGGAGGCCTCTCCCTGGTACGCGAATCACTGGGCTCCTCTGTCCGCTGCCACACAGGTTACCGACAGTCATGCAAAGGTCTTCTCTGATAAGGTTTAGTTGCAGGGTTTTAAAAAAAAAAAACACAGAAAGGCACAGAAAAGAAGTGAGCCAGATATCCCTCTTTTCTCACGTTTTTCATCCAGAAAGTGAAAGTCGAGGACGAGGAAATGGGTCATGAGGCCCTCCATCACATTACTCATTAATATCAGTCTTTGAGGTCTAGGCCACACTGGAATAGGAGGAGAAGCTTCCAAACTGGAGTGCCATTGGGACAAAGTGCTCAACCAATCGACCAAATCTTCCATATTGGTGATATTAATGCCCCCCCCCCCCCAGCTGAAGATCCACCTTCACCTCATTGGCTGGGCTGCCTCAGCCAGCTGGAGAAGTGCCTGATGGGAGTTAGGTGTAAGTCTCTTATGGACCCAATCGGGTATGGTTTCAGTTGGCCGCTGGCTCACTCCGTTTTCACTACCAAAGTGAAGAACTCACTCATAGCTGGATTCTGGGTTATTTTACAGACTTTGAGCCAAATTGGAGACATGTAGCTGGAAAGGAGTGATGGAATTAGAGGATGCAGGAGGGCTTCCCGGAACTGGAAGAACTGTGCCCCAGGGAAAGGATCCGAGCTTCCGCATTCGTGGGGGGAGTCTCTCTGTGGTGCGGGCCAACAATAATCGGTGGCGATTGTACTTTCTAAATATAGAAGGCAACGGGAGAGCTGCACTTCCCAGGAGGGGATCCGGGCGACGTCTGGGCCTGGTAGGAACTGGGCCGCTAGCTGGCTGCTACCACTCTGATGGAACATGACTCTGGAGTCTGAGTGAGGTGGTCCTTAGCATTACACAATAACATACACAAACACAAGACTTCGGGTACCGTGCAAAAGGACTCCTTGACAAAGCAAGCTGCAATTTAGAGACGGCAGTAAGTCCATAATTAGCACAGCCCTACGCAATTAAGTTCATTTTTTTCACTTCAGCTCAGTATCTATCAATATTTAAAAAATCTAACAGGCACGAATAAATAGAGAATCAACAGTGATTGAAGAAAATGCCTTCCCTATGAGGGAATTAATTTAGGCAATTTTGGAGTGTCTAGCTAAATGTCTTCTTGAAAGTATTTTGTACATTTAAATATCGATTTTAAGTTCCATGTTAATCTCCAGTGTGCAAAACTTAATTAAGATAAAATTACTTTGAAATTATCCATTAAAAGCTGAAAAATATAAAACAACAGTGTCATTATGATTACATTAGTCACATTAGATCACATTTCATGTTCGTTCATTTCATTGTTTTATTTCTCATTATATGTTTAAATATGTCCATATGATTTATAAAACAAATATTTTGTAATAAGTCCTGTCATTCATCTCTAGCCAATAGCCATGTCCATAACAAGTCAGGATAGTATTTCATTTTCACTGTTAACTGTACACACACAACTGTTAATAATTTATATTTTATCTCATGCATGATATTTTCTATGCACATTATTCTGTTTGTGTATTATCTTTACACTTCATTTTGTGCTGCATGTGTGTTTCTGTTCAATTTATGTGACTCCATCCTGTATGCAAAATAATTTCCCCCAGGGGTAAAGTATATCTTATTTGTATCTTTGGTTCATGTGTAAGACTATTAGCCCAGTTTAAACATACTGTGATTACTGCCAGCCATAGGTGACTCCAGGCTTTCCTCCCAGGGGGTGCAAGTTTAGAAAGGTTGATCAGTCATTCATCTCCCTCTCTCTCTCTCTCTCTCTCTCTCTCTCTATATATATATATATATATATATATACATGTATAAACATACATACATTTTTTCCTTTTTTTAAATCAATACATTTAAAATTAATACTGCACGTTGACTATGTGATTAACACAAGGCGCATTTTCAAATATAACTTAACAATATGATTTAATTTTATTGAATTTAATATGGTTTCCCCCCACAGTCCAAAAACATGCGGAGGCTAATTGGAGTTACCATGTTGCCCATAGGTGTGCATGTGTGAGTGAGTGGTGTGTGTGAGTGTGCCCTGCGATGTGCTGGCCCCCCATCCTGGGTTGTTCTCTGCTTTGTGCTCGTAGCCTCCGGGATAGCCTTCGGACCCCTCGCGACCCTGAATAGGATAAGTAAAATGGAAGGATAGTTAGTTAAAAAAGCATTTTCATCTGACAAGTAGGGGGTGCAGTTAGCTTTTGTTGCTAGCTGTCGGTCACATGATGGGTAGCCACTCCCAGTAGCTACCTCTACATTCCTCCTGCACTTTCTGCATTGGACCACCGCGCTTTCCTGGCACAGGAAGCAGTGAAGCTAGCGCCAACCTGAGGCGAATTCAGAATCCAATCCTGATCCAACAATTGATCATTCAAATCAATCAAATATAGCACATTTTCATAATGTAGCTATTGACATTCTCTTTACATTAAAACTTTCAGGAAAAAAGCCCTTTTGCGAGCATACCCGCAGGTCTTTGTGTAATGACATGTGGTGTTCTTCAGCAATAAAACAAAACCAAGCATCAGCACTCTGATTTTAGCTGGAGGTGCTCGCTGGTGCTTTTAGAGCAGACCTGGACCAGACGATAACCAGCGTTTACTGAAAGTGCCGCAGTGAGTTTCTGTGCATTTTTACGGAAGCTTCACAGTCCGTGGCACAGAAGAAGTGCATCTGACAGATAAGCGATCAAATCCCTGGACATCCTGGGTAGTGGGAGCATGGCTGTCATGGGGGGTGGGGGGGGGCAGCTTGATACAAAGGGCTCCTGAGTGACAGGGGACCTAAATAATTTGGAACAAAATGGGATTGGTCTGGGTTTGGGGGCCAGCAGGATATGGAATCTGAATCTGATCCAAGGGCGTGTGTCTGTGTGGGGGGGTCATGTATACATTTCATTGTGCGGACATTTAAAAACCTGTTTTTTGGTCCCCACAAGGGTAAACTCAGTTTTATAAAAATCTGTGACTGTGACCAAATCGCTAAAAATGTCAGAAGTTTTGTATTTTGTTTGATTACTTACGGTTAAGGTTAGGGCTGGGTAGGGGTTAAACTCGTCATAGTTGGGATTTGGGTTATGTCCGTATCAATAGATGGAGATAAGAATATATATGTGTTTGTGTGTGTGTCCAGTCCAAAGCTGTAGAGTAATACCTATTTCTTTGTGCAGCCATCAAATAGGGTCATGTGGAGATGCAGGTTGGTGAGGGGTGCAGGGTTTGGGTTAGGTGAGGGGTGTGGTGAGTACAGTGATTTTTTTGAGTGCCTATGGGGCTAATAGCACTTCAGTTATAAATTCCTCCCAACCTTTTGATTCCCTGTGAATATCTGGACTGAGCTGACCTGGGGCAGTAGCGAGAGATGGGCCAGTGCGCCGAGGAAGCTGTGGAGGTCTGTCTGCATTACCGCACATGCTCCCTGCACAGTGCCCCGTGACGACCCCGAGCCGCAAACACAGCTCACTGCCTCTGCGCTTGACAGCCACAGGGAGATGGCTTCACCCCCTTTTTTGCAGGATCTCCCCACTGGACACCTGCCATATCCGATCACTCACTGCTACTCCAGTATCGTCAGGGCAGGTAGACTGGCTGCTGAGGTTCCCTGGAAGGTCTGAAACAGAATTAGAGACGATGCTCTTGGCAGCAATGCTCTGTCTGAGACAGTTTTTCCTCTGTACCTCCACTGAGAGATAATTTTCTCCCAGCCACTTCACACGCTCTGTACTTAGAGATATTTAGTCATAAAGAAAGTCGATTTAATTAAATTTATAGTCTAACTGTACAACAGTGCAGTTAGATTGTTATGATGGGAATGTCTGTGAGTGTGTGTGTCTGTGTATGGGTTATGTATATATTACATTGTGGGGACCAAATGTCCTCACAATGTGATAACAGCTTGTTATTTTGATGTTGTGGGAGCCACCTTTTCAGTCCCCACAAGGGAAAACTCAATTTTATAAAATTCTGTGGCTGCAATCATAAAACTAAAAATACCAAAAGTCTTGTATTTGGATTGGTTGCTTATGGATTTAGGACTTGGGTTTTTCCCATAGACATTAATGGACGGTCCCCACAAAGATATGAATACAGACATACGCAATAAAAAGGTGACATGTATGTTTGGCTTAGGAGCATGTGCATGTAAATGCCTGATAAGCTTTGCAGAGCATGGCACTATGTGCTGGAATTGGCCAATATCCGCTCACTGCCACCATCTGTGAGGCATAGGGGGACATGCCACATGCCAGTGAGGTGCCTGGACGCCTCTTCCATGACGCAGCACCCTGTAGAGGTGTCCGCACCTCAAGGCACCACCTTTACTTAAGTGGCAAAAAAAGATCAAATTAAAGCATCAGCCGAGAAACAGAATAATAACAATTATCTAAATTACACAGCAAAAACAATTAGGCAGAATGGTAATTTTCCCCGCTCTGACGAAGGGGGTACCTTTTCTCTTTCTCTCTGTCTGTCGCATCTCTGCAAAACATGCAGTAAAACAGCTGCTTCTGACGTCTTTTGTAGCGGGAAGCTGACAAACATGCTGCACCGTGGAGTCGCTGGGGAGGGTGAGGGGGGGTCTCTTTCCTGACACGAGCAGCGTTGTCATGATGTGAGTTTCTGCGGGCGACGCTAGCCTCGCACCGGCTGTCCCGTAGCAGGTGGACAGCGGCTGCCTAACAGGACCGGCGATCATTTGCAGGGGGAACTGCGAAAGTGGCTGTAAATATCATTTCACTCCTTGCAAGTCATCCCTCCCCAGGGGATAGAAAGCATGACAGAGGGGGAGGCACAAGGTGCTGATATGGGTCCATTGGAGGTGATGGTGATAATGATGATAATGATGATAATGATGGTGATAATAATGATGGTGATGATGGTGATAATGATGGTGATGATGATGATAATAATGATGGTGATGATGGTGATAATGATGGTGATGATGATGGTGATGATGATGATGATGGTGATAATGATGGTGATGATGGTGATAATGATGGTGATGATGATGATGGTGGTGATGATGATGGTGATGATGATGATGATGATGATAATGATGGTGATAATGATGGTGATGATGATGCTCATCCTCTAGGGCAGTGCCAGGCTGGACACATCAGTGAAATCAAGAAGGAGAACACAAAAGTAAAAGAAAGATAGATAGATAGATAGATAGATGAATGGATGGATAGATAGATAGATAGACAGATGATAGATAGATGAATGGATGGATAGATAGATAGATAGATAGATGAATGGATGATAGATAGACAGATGATAGATAGATAGATAGATAGATAGATAGATAGATGTAGATAGATAGCTTTGTGTACTATTTTTCGTTGTTAATAAACATGCCGCATTTTGTTATGACAAGAATAGATAGCTTGTTGCAGGCTGTTGGAAAATCTGATGAGAAACACAGTTTAATTAGTAGCAAACTGGCACTACCCCCCCCCCCTAAAAAAAAGGGAAAAAAAACACTACAGCTATATTTAAACTAACGCAGTCTTCCTGTCATCAGCACCCTGATTAACCCAAAGAGCACTCAAATGATTTTGTATTCTAACCGACCTCTGACCTTTTGTACGTTTCGGTCGACCACACGACACCACGCAAGTATTAAAGGCTTCACAGGAGGCCAGAGGCAGCTCCTGTTCCACACGACACCACGCAAGTATTAAAGGCTTCACAGGAGGCCAGAGGCAGCTCCTGTTCCACACGACACCACGCAAGTATTAAAGGGCTTCGCAGGAGGCCAGAGGCAGCTCCTGTTCCACACGACACCACGCAAGTATTAAAAGGCTTCACAGGAGGCCAGAGGCAGCTCCTGTTCCTTTCCGCATTTTCTCAGATGAAGTCTGCTTCTCCTTAGGGGCTAATTGAGGTACGCCGAGCTGACTGTCTAATCAAATAGCTGCACAGTCCCAATCGTTCTGGGATTTCATGGGAATGCCTGCATGGGTATGTGACGCTGGGCAAACCTAGTAGCAGGGAGCAGGACTGGACTCCTCCTTTTACAGAACATACTTTCACAATCATCTCCACCATCCACTCAGCCAACAGACTCTTCCCATGTCTGCACTACTGAGCTGCTGGTCGATGTGAGGAAAAAGGTGAAATACATGCAAGCTTTCCAAGGAAGATGGTGAACTGTGAGGTAACTGTCGTCAGCAAGCGAGAGAAAGACGAGGGGGGTCATGAAATAGGAATATCTGATGAACATCCGACCAAATGATCCCACAGCTGTGAAGCCCGAGAAAAACATCTCCGCACGGCTGAGTGATTCATCAGTCCCAACATGGCTGTTTTGCTCAGCTTAAAAGTTTAACAAAGGTAAAAGAAACAAACAAAAAAAACTTTTTTTTTTGCCTTGAACTCCCCCTTGTAAAGATCAGACTTATTTTTACTCACTATGTGCATTTTGCTGTATCTCTTCTGTGCAGTTGGGATCAAAAATATCGTAAGCCGTGTCTCAGGAAATGCTTTCATAACGTGTGATGCGACTCCCTCATTGTGCTGGGTCACACAGTTAGCATAAAAAAGCCAAACACGCCATCAGCCACTCTAGGATTCCCAAGGACAGCATTTATTCCTCAGCCTTTGTGCAATTTTAAGCTCTCTCTCACAAGAACAATGGAATGGAAAATTCCCCCTCAGTGAACTACCTGAACTTCAATTTATTTCTTATTTCACCTTTTGTTTTCCCTTGTGACACTAGGTTTTATAAATGATTTTTAAACACGTCACCATCTGAGCATCCCTGCAGTACCAACTCCAGCTTCACAAACGCTGGAGCACTTACAATTACCCTGAGCGCTATTTCCTGTCTTATTGAGTCATACTTCATTCCAGTTGTGCCATGGTATGCTTAATTAAAGCTGTAACATGGCCCCATCAATAAATTTCATGCCGCATCATTCGCCGATACTTCTCCGCAATAGAATCGCCTCTATGCGTTATACCTCTAGAATGGTGCGAAAACAGTATAATGCAATTTCATGCAAAGATTACATAAAACAGCACACCGTACACAACCTCTCTGCTGTTTCAAACCTGCCTGGACGATAACAGGTGACATCATAAGCTGACTGATACGATTATACTTCAGAAAGTTGCTTCTGAGCTTTAAGACAAACTGGAGGGCAATAATAATGACAGACTCCCAGAATTATGAGGAACAAATCATCAGCCCGCACACCGCCTCAGTGGTCACCATCATGGCTTTACATCTTTGACGCTGCTGGTTAAACTCACAGAACATAAACTGGAAATAAGATCAAGGGGGATCACAATGGGAGCGGAGAAGGGCACGGGCAACACAAGGGTTTGACATCAGTGACCGGACTGGGGGACACAGGACCGGGAGGCACTTCTATAGGAGTCTGAGGGGAGAGCAAATGATATGCAGCTGGAGCGATTCACACAAGGGCCGGAACGCGCAAATGATATGCAGCTGGAGCGATTCACACAAGGGCCGGAACGTGCACTAAGACAAACAAGTGCTAGGCGAGACTTTTTAGGGCCAAGCCAGGGATACGATAGGAAGGTCCGGTGGACAAGGCAGGCAGGACATGTCACCCACTAATGCATGTCATCTGACTTAGTGAAAGTCAACTTATACCTCCACTGAAATTTGGGTAGTTTTCATATATCCCATCTTTCTGTCTATGATAAACATACATACAGTATAATCTAATGAGAGAAGTTTTGGGGTTAGTATGATCAGCTAGCATCCAGCACCCCTGGACAAAATTTCTCAAGGGCCGAATGGTGACCAGCAACATTCTGACCAGGGGCAGACTCCTAACTCCTAGTAGGGCAATGAGAAAGGGATTCTGGCCCCACACCAATATTGACTGAGACGCTGAAGATTTCTGGGCTCTAGAAGAGGAAAGGGGCTTCCTCTGCTCTGGCTATTTACTAGCAAATGAAGTGAAATCACCTCTGCTCTAACGCGTTCTTCTCCAGTAAACAGAGTAGCTAAGTTCAGGTGGCAGATTGAGCAGTTTCAGGGCAGCAGATGGAGTCTGACCATTTGGGCCCATCACTAAGCGATTCCTATCGCTGGCATTTCATCTGCTTCTGCTGTGTCCATAAACGTGCCCTCTAGTTGTCTCCTCGTGCCGAACACCCGCCGAGAAGGATCAGGCCTGTCAGCCGTTATCTTGCTGAAGTTTTTTTTTTTATCCCCTTATCTAACCAAGACGAGGTGCTGGTTTTAATCTTGATGTATTTTGCAAACTTTGGGATTAGTCATGCTGCCTGCACGCCCCTTCTGGGTTTACTGATCCCGAAGACCACCTCGTTTTCTAAGCAGGGAGAGGGATGATTGTGCCGCATTGTAAAGCATTGGCATTAACTTGGAGCTTCATGTTCATAGACAAAGCAGTTCTTGAAAATGCTGACTGCACTCCAATTAAAACCACAGCAGTACCCAGATGTGAATTCCTACTCAGACACAAACTACCGCTTAACCATTCCCATGCTGTTTAAAGAAATTCATTTAGGGGGCTGTTGTACTTTTTTTCAATGTAAACCTGGTGTTTTGAGACAAAGACATGGTCTTCCGAGTATCTCAAAGCGTCACTGACAACCCTTATAAACCTCTGCTGAATACAAATTATAGTATTTCTCTGATCTGGATAAACCAAGTGTTAGTGTGACCGTTATTCAGCATTAGCATTCTGCAGCCGTTAAACTGCTAACTTCAGTTTTAGTTTTATTTACATACTATTTACATCTTGTTCGGAGCAAAGCTCTTTTGAGAAGCTGAGTACTGACTGTTTCTGAGTGCACGCATTGAACAGATATTTACATAAATATTTGACTTTGTAACACTGATTGGCTATCAAATCCTAATGTCATATTTTTGTTGACATAATAGTAAATTTCCAGATCTGATAAGCTCAGCTTTGTCTGTATAAAGTTGACATGATATCAGTCTGTACATTTAAATTTTCATGTTTAAATCTGATCTTAAATCTAAATCATTATGTGTTTTATAATAACACCTTGATTTGTGGTAATGATCTGGTTAGACTGTTGTCTGGGTTTAGAAGCCAGGTCAAGGTTAAATTGTTCAAATGAATAAGCAATTTTGTTGATTTTAGGTTGGAATGTTGTTCCAGCTCTGGTTACAGGTCTTTGTGTGTGGAGATAGGTCTTCCTCAGGTTTCTCCCACAGTCTGAGGCGATCAGGTGCACCATTTAGTTTGTTTCTATCCTCTGAACATGAGGCCTAGCCCAGGACTTGGATTGGCCAGAACAACACTGTATTGAGAGTGACTGAAACTGAATGGGTGTCCTTCAACTTTGGAAAGCAGGCAAACTCTGTTCAGTAGGCCGCTCTGTGGCCTCACTCGTAGTGACTCGATTCTGGCCCCTGGCTTAGAGTGTATAATTTGCACGCTCTTCCCGTGTTCAAGTGGGTTTCCTCTGGGTACCCTGCGTTCCACCCATACTTCAAAAACAGGCAGTTAGGTGAATTTGGGATTCAGAATCATCCTTAGAGAGCAATGCGGTGCCCTGTGATGGACAAGCATCGCTGCCAGGGTTCCCCCTACCAGAATGAGCAGCACAAGACAGCCAGGCTAAGTGGCACTAGACCTATTTTGCCAGAAGCACATGGGAATCACAGCTGAGAGAGTCCTAGCAGATCAAAGTGCTAAATGACATGAGGATTACCTTCCCTGGGCGCTGGGGATGGTGTTTCTGGCTATTACTGGTAAAAATGAACTTTTTATGTGAACATTTTCAGACATTTCTGGAACATCTGCTGCATGTGAAACTGCTGCGATTTCTACCAGCTCAACATATTACTCGCGTACTAAGCGCAATAAGTCATGTGGCACCGTGGCTACACCCTTCATTAATCTTAAGGCCCGAAAAAGCCGCTACGTCGCATATTCTGTCGTTTATGCTTATGTATCAAGCTGGACTTCTTTTTTTTCCCTCCATTTTCCCCCCTTCTTCTTAGCAATGCAGTAAATCTCATTTCAGACCATCTGTCTCCTTTTGAGATCTTTTGGAGAGCCTTCTTGGATTGCAACCTACTAAGCCCATGTGTCGCGAATCACCGGGGATAATTCTGACGAGCTATAATGCCTCCGGTTCCTCACGTAGGACACGGCGTCGGTAACCGCCGACCGCATCAATCATCCTCCAAGGTGCGGAAGCCAAGAAGTTAAAATAAGTGCACTGGGCCTTTGCATCCCAGTGCAATTCCTCGCAATAACAGGGAGGCATAAATTGTTGCTGCGGCTGTGCTATCAGCCAGCTATGGGAGTTCACCACCATCTTGCCCTCCGAGAAGCTGCTTGCCACGGTGTTCCAAAAAGCCCCTGCAACATTTGGCAGGAGGACCGGTCTCTTCCGTGGCCCCTTGCGGCCCTACATTCGAGCACGCTGTGACCTGGCATTTCATTACAAGACAAAATGGATGCCCCAGACCAGGAGGAGGGAGAGGATGGGGAAAAGATAATAGGAGATGAGACGAAGGAAACAGGGTAGGTGGCATCTGTCTGCTCTTACAGCTCAGAGGCGTGATGTGCTCTCGCAGGCAGGAGTACGCTGGCGCGCACGCTGCCAACCACAGGAAGTAACTACCAGAACAAGCGAGCGGGAGCTTCCAACAAGGGTATTCTTGCAGTTCTTGGCATGATTTTTTTGTAGTTTGTATGTTTTTTTTACACCGAGGAGCAGATTATTGGTTTGGTACATTCAGTGATTAGAATAAGCTGATGTTCCAGCATCAGCTGGGAGGGATGGGGGGGGCATGTCCCATTCAGGGAGGCGTCTGGGGCTGGTGCCCGTACTGAGCATGCACGGCTCAAGAGCCCCGTCCTCGAGGAAGCCTTAGACATGCAGCCCAGCATCGTTCGGGGATTAAACATCCCTCACCAATCAGAAGCTGGCATCTGGACATATTGCCTATCATTAAGAGGTTTTTGAGTAGCGGCTTGCCTGCCGGATGTCTCAGGGAGGAAATAAACAGAGGACATCGTGGCTAAATAGCCAAAACCTGTAAAGGAGTTGCTCTTAGTTAGTGTACTATACACACAATAAGCCTTACAGCATTGGAGCAGAATAAAGTACAGCTTTGATACTAAAATAAATTGATATAATTACAACAGCCAGGGAATGTAATGAGTAAGCTAACACTTTCCTGAAATGAGCATGGCTATATTGTCACTGAAGCAATTGTGTAGCTGTTGTAGACTGTAATGTTTTATTAAAGTTTAATGTGATTTTACATGATACCACACATTACAGGCATGGCAATAGACACTCATCATTAGCCACTATTGAATGTGTGTTTATCCAGCACTATAACATACTATGACATATGAACACACGTTTTACATTTATATTATCAATCCATCTTCTCTGACTGCTTATCTACTATATCCCATTCTCAAGGAAACGCAAAATACGAGGCAGGGGCACTGTGGACAGAATGGTCGCCCATCACTGGGCACATGCAGCCAGGTGCTATTTAGGGACGGACATTGTAAGAGTTTCCTCATTGATGGATTTTAGGATGAAGGAATCATGCAAATGAAACATAACAGAGCTGTAAGGGAGTGGGATTCAAACCCATAACTCTGAACATGTGCCTTTCGTCGGATATCAAGTGAAATAAACAAATAAATAAACATGAATGGATGGATGGATAGATAGATAGATAGATAGATAGATAGATGGATGAATATTTAATTCTGCAAACTTTCAAACCAAGGACTAACTGATTATTTGTGGTTATTTTAATTAAACTGGATCTATGTGGCCACTACCCTTGCTACTTAGCAACTGATGCAGAAAAATTATTATGTTAGATATTAACTATGTAATAGTTAGAATTGTATCTAATTTAATTCTTGGTCTCCAGATGTCAAAAATAGCAGGCATGTAAGCCCCTCTTGTCAAATAAGCCACCTTTAATTGGTTGAATGCATTTAGAAGGTACCCCAAGCTGACATAAGAAATACCAATACCTCCCTGTGCACCACAACACCTCCAGCAGCTGCGTAGCCACAAAGGAATTCCAGCTGACCTCCAGAGTGGGCGGCCTCTTGTATTCAATCAGAGCTGGTCATTTCATATTCGATTTATTCAGCAGACACTTTTATCCATGAAAGGGAAAGCAGGGTCAGACAGTCCTTGGAGGATTTGGGGTTAAGGGTCTTAATCAAGGACCCATGGTTAAATCACCCTGCCGACCCACGGATTTGGGCCAGCAATCTTCTGTTCACAAGTATTGCAATCTAACCCAAAGTGCCACATACCCGACAGAGAATACTTTTTCCCCAAAAGTAGCTTAAAGGTTAAACAATGTGAGAAACAAGGTAAGATAAAGAGTCATTGCTTCAGAGTCATCTGAAGACCATTTGGTTCTGGAAGAAAGGAAGGACATTTAAAAAAATAGAAATCTCACAAACAATCTGCCATTTAATCCACAATCAGTGATTCTTTTTACATTTAACGAGGCTCTTGACATTTGAACTCCTCTCGACGTATCCGAGCACTCAGCACACCACTCAAGTGGAGCAAATGAATCTTCAGAAAGGCAGAACAATCCATGCAGGTGTTCCAATATCACTTAAGTCAGAAACTTCACGCCATAAGACGCAAAATGCTTTTCACATCCAGAAATGAGGCACTATGAAAGGCAAAAAAAAAACACGATGCTGGAATGTATTCTTCAAAGTCCCCAGTTTAGGAAGTAAAGAAATAATTGCTGGAGTTAGGTTCGGAGAAAGTGGCAGTGTAATATGTAATTTAATGATAGAATGAAGTTTATCTTCCTGAATGATTACAGGCTAAACCTGATACTTACAGCAGTGAAATGTGAAATGGGCATGGGCATGATAAGGGTGTTTCTGAGTATACATTCAGTGGTTTAGCCATTCAGGCAGAAGCTACGCTACTTAAAGATAAACACCGAGAGATGGGTATTCATCTGAGAGGCTGAGCTGAGGAATGGGTATTCCTCTGAGAGGCTGTGCTGAGGATTGGGTATTCCTCTGAGAGGCTGCGCTGAGGAATGGGTATTCCTCTGAGAGGCTG
>JAODKN010000021.1:16579055-16601486 GCA_026774425.1 Petrocephalus zakoni
CTCTGAGAGGCTGAGCTGAGGAATGGGTATTCCTCTGAGAGGCTGTGCTGAGGATTGGGTATTCCTCTGAGAGGCTGAGCTGAGGAATGGGTATTCGTGAGTTTAAAAAGAAAAGAAGTGAAATTTTATTGATCCCTGTGGGGAAATTCTCTTTTTGCCTACCCCATCTTGCTCTCCATAAGGTAAGGGCCTTGCTCATGGACCCGCAGATATGTGACTATTCTGCAGAAGCCAGGCTCAAACCAGCAGCCTTCCAATCACAGGCACAGAGACTTTGCCCGCCTTAACATGTTTTGTGGGGGCTCCAGGGCAACACTGTCACTGTGAGGGACAACACGGGACCCGGGAAGCCCAGAAGGGCACATGGTATAAAAGATACTCCCCCTCTGCCAGGTCACCCATGGAGGGACGGCCAGTGAAGGGGGGATGGGGGCAGCTGATCCACGCCAAAATAAAAATGTCCCAGCTCAGGGAATGCAAGAAAGTGGCAAAGTGATGCCACCAGCCCACTGAAACCAGTCAGCCATGTGCACACAGAGATAGTCTAATCTTGTTGCAGGAGAAAAAAATGTAAACTTACAGCCTCGGGGAGCAAAGGCGATGCTCAGGGATACAATTAAATAAATAACTAGAGCTACACAGGCAGCGGACACACAGACGTGCGTCTTTGCTCCTTAGCCATTTAGTCATGTATTTGTTCCTGTTTTGCACTCGTGTCACCTTATGGTAACCTTGAGGCGTGCCTCGGAGAGAGAGAGCACGCAGGGCAGAAGCTTCGCAGTTTTATGGTGAGGCCATCTATCACTGAGAAGCCATGCCAGCTTCTTTTTATCAGACTTGAAAATGAATCCCCTCCCCCCCCGCACTCCTCCCTGATCCCCCCAAAAACAGTGTTTTTCACAACACTCCCCTGTCAATACGCAGTTTCTGCATGCTGCGCCCGCTTCACCTGGAACCAGATGTACCAGAGTCTCAAAACAGGAACTTAGAATCATGCGCACGCACGCGGTACTCGAGCTCAGCCACAATGACCCGCTCCACTCTTGTCTGACGTTGCTGGAATAATCCGCATTTTAGCAGTAACTTCCAAAGTGTTGGGGATTAATCGCATTTACACAAGCCGTCAGGACTGGTGGGGGGGGGTGGTGGGGGGGACACCAATGTAATGGAGTTGTCTCTGAGATAATTACCCCATGACTGATAGGTGGGCATGGCAATTCAAGGATCATGTTGCTTCCCAAATGCCATGTGCCAGCAATCATTCACAGGGATGGTGGGAAATCATTTCTGAGTCACCAAGGCCTCACTGTGCCACTACTGCAGATGTAATGCTACATTTTGCTGTGAAACCCCAACATCACAGCCCTCATTACAGCAATAGTTGTTTGGATGTGAGTTAGTTTTGCTTGATTTTATTGATTTTCTTTTTCCATCTAGAAGATGGTATTTTATTTCAAAGTGGTTTCAGATGTCTGGAATTATCCCTGCGTAGCTCTAGATATGGTCAGTGGTCATTTGGATCAGTGGTTTGATGACACGTCCAGCAGAGGAGCTTTCATATAAAACTAAAGTCATCATCAATCTTATTGGTAACAAAGATGTCAGACCCAAAGGCTCCATACTTTGGCTAATTACATCATCAGGGCAAAGAATCCAGTCTCAATGCCCGATTCACCAGTATCACCTTTGATTATAGGATCAGTGGTTGTCAAACAAGCCATTCCAGCAAAGGAAGGTGGGAAGACACTGAAGATGCAAAACTTTTTTGCTTATAGGTTCTTGACCATAAATGATCCCCAGATCAATAATCAGTTTCACATCTCCATTTCTTGAGGGCATCCTTCAAAAAGATCTTTTTGAAGATTTAAAAAAAATGAAAATAAACTAACAGATAGAATCAAATAGATGCAGGAAACTATTTATGTGACAGAAACAAGATTTTGAAAGTGATGGGAAACAGAGAAAATAGAGAGAATGATGGCATTCAGCTCAATGTTCCATGAAACCTGTTCAGTCATTGTAGTTTGTAGTAGCTGGAAATAAACTGCACAAAAGTACAAGAAGGAACAAATGACTCAACATTTGTCTGGCCCCACACACTGCCTCTAGCCCATTTTCATTTTCGCTCCATTTTTCTCTACGATTGACAGCTACAAATGTCCCAGCCACGGCAGACAAGGTGTCCCCCTCTTGCCAGTGCTTTGGCAAGTCACTAACGCAGCAGATGTTAACACTTTAATCTGGAACCCAATGAAAGAGCCAGGGAGGCTGAAACCAGGTGTTAGTCTTTTCATTAGTTTTGCAATTAATTGGAAAGTGATCCTATTATAGACTCGCATGATTGATATGGCGGATTTTTTTTTTTTTGTCATCCTGCTTCAGCATAAGGATGTTGTTTGAGGTATTCAAAAGCCTGGTAAGTGCTTTGGTGATTACTGAAAATAATTTGCATACAGTGTACCTGCCCTGATATCAGCTGATGCAGATGAATCTGGTTTGCACATCAATAGGGTTAATAGGGTCACATGTACAATGGGACCCATGTATCCATTTCGGTAACCGTGGTTTCCATCATCTACAATTAACCACGGTCCGGAAAAAAAAAGAAAAAAGATTTACAAATTCCATAAAATTCCAATTCATACAGTATGTTTCAAACTGCATACCATGCAGGTGCAGGTGGTAAGCCAGTGAGTACCCACAACGGGCTAAGGTATTTCTAAGCAAGTACATTTTTCTCATTACAGGTAATGTACAGGTACATGATACAATACATTCCATTGTAAAACGTGTAACAGAGGCTTATATTTTTTCATTGTCCTTCCAACCTTCCTAGGATATAAAAAGCATGATTTTGATCTGCTCCGTCACCCAATGATATTTTTTCATTTCTATTGAGAATTAGGCTAAAACACCAGAATACCTTTAATGAGAGAGAGAGAGAGAGAGAGATAATTTAATGAAAGAGTAGAGTCTTTTCACCTGTGTCCCCCTGCACTTCCTCCTTGCTCCACCAGGTGGGCGCGCCCCACAGTTTGAATAACTTTCAGTTAATGTGTTGCTGACATAGACGATGGAGGGGACGGTTTCACAAACTGGGGGGACTTGAGAATAAGAGCACATACTCCTCAGTCACGCATTGATAGAAGCCTTATGGCAAAACAAAATGGAAGCAAACATAGTTTGGTGAGAGCCGGTAGCTCTACCAAGTGCATCGGGAACACATCCAGGAGGGGACGTCACGGTCGGGTTATACTACGCAAACCCCAGATTATACTTAAACATGCATTTCAGTCGGTGGAAGGGTGCAAGGGAAGCAAGTGAGGGTCTGCTGTGCGGTGGGAGAAAAGTCATATGGTCAGATGACTCATCCCGCCCTGTGTTCTCCTCCAGCAGACGTGTATATGCGTGGCTCCTGCCAAAGGAGGTGCGCGGGCTCCTGCACGCACTTTCCCGAGGCTCTGCTGCAGTGCTGGCTGCTGCATTCAGCGGGCCAAAGCCATCCGCAAACATAGCAGGCTGCTGTGTCCTCTGTTCTGGTACCCACATGGACCTGCGGCACGATTAGTGTACGATGCTTTCGCATTTATTTATTTAAATGCATTTTTTTTCAAAGCTATTAGCCAATTTGTAAAAAAGACCATTCCAGTATATGTTTGTGCGAAAGTTCCTCCTGCTAAAAGATTAATTTATTTATTTTCCTTATCTAATTTGTGTTTGAATGCCAAGGTGAAACCTTCAGTGGGTATTAATTAGTTCTCCAGAATGTTAATAAGCTCAGTTCTGGGAATCTTTTTTTAAAACATAAAGAGAAAAACGTAAGGAACCAAGAGAGCAGCAGATGCCAGCCCACAGCGAGGTCTCACGCTGCAGTCCTGGGTCTCCTTGTGGGTCTTTGAGGAAGCTCCTTCTTCATCAAATTCCTAAGCCATTACTGAACTCAAAGCACCCATCATGTTTGGGTGTGACCAATCAAAGAATATAGGAGGAGAGTTTGGGGAGCTGAAGTCGCTTCTGGTCTCATGGGTCCCACCTGCACAGGGCAGTTCGTTTGCAAAGCGGTCAGTGGAACTTTCCAGCTGACTTTAAAATATTCCATGGACAATTGAGCCAGGCACGCTCAGATACATCAACAAATTCGGTCTGAAAGCCTTGAATCCACTAGGCTATTTGCAGAGGCAAATAACTCCTGGCTCCTAAGTGCCGGACGGCCTTGGTGATAGGCTGAGGTTGGTGTGCCAGGCAGAGAAGAAACATCAGGGCTGTGGCAAGGTAGCAAGACACATCTGGAGTCTGGAGGCAGCTATGCAAAACCAGAAAAAAGTGTAGTGCTTTAAAATATGTGGTGGCTGGAACATAATTCTTTAAATAAAATTAGCATTTTGGTATAAATCCGTCAGGGTGGGAGTGCTTTCTGTCTGCTGAGGTGCCTTGTTATAGATATATACTCTACTCTGGCTGTGGTGCCTTTTGTGGTGAGTCTCTGAGTCGGAACGTATGAAGTGAATCGATGTGTACAAAATCCCTATGTATATGTATGATTTGCATTGAGCAGGACTACAAAATCTCATGTGACAGAACCACGTAACGCAGTGATGGGAAGAGAGAATGGGGATATTATTTTGGGAAGGGACTGGTGAGGAGTTTGACGGGATGGTGGGGGTAGATAGATGCTGTTCCATCAGCACCAGGCTGTGAGATCTGGAATCAGGGTCCAGGAATGTGTCCTGGGCATGAGGGAATAAAATAGCTCAAACTTATGTGGCTGATTTTAAGGCTCTGGTTAACTGAATGAATGGGCCGACTATGCCCCGCCCCCAGACATCCAAATCCCACCCCCCTGCTGTAACCTTGGCCTCATTCTTACAGTATGTAATACATTGTAACATTTTCAGACAAGACAAGTTAGAAGAAAAAACTTACACCTTTGCTTAACTGTCATTGATTAATAATCGAGGAATATGAGATAATGCCCAATTGTAATAGATTTAGATTCCCATCTTATACTGATAGCTCAGTGTTGGCCGTTCTTTAGTGGAAGAGAATCTTTCTGTTAACACAAAAAGCCAGATTAACAGTGACATCTGCAATTGGCTGGCAGCCTTTATTTCAATGGGTATTGACAAGCTGCTGTGAATATGGCAACCTCATCTGCATGGTAAGCGTGACCTCGCCACGTTCGAGTCCAAATGTCATCTCCTGGATATGCTGGCTGTCACCCAGCGAAAGCCAGGGGAGTGACCCATTTTGTATCAGAGGAGGCTTTCTTATGGCAAGGTGCATCTCCAGGATTCGTGAGACAGAATGACTTGAGTGTCTTCTAAGGAAACTGTTTATTGGGTTTCTTTGCAGGACAGAGGAACTGTGGACCAGACAGAGGATGCGGGTGGGGTAATGTGGACTACAGAGAGACTGAGCCCACCTGAATCCACCCTTCTAACCTGGCTGCTGTGAGGTCGCCTTTCCCTGTGACTAACAGCCTGGCTTTCGCTGTGAGTAGGCCCGGTGTTTACAGGAGATAAGCATTTATCCCTCTTCAGGCCTTACAGGGGGTATTTTATTTTTCTACTAATTAGCCACCTTTGCAGGACAGGTTTTGAGATGTTTTTCTTTTTCATTTAATCAAGAAGGAAATATATTTTCCCATTCCCCATATTCCTTACTGCAGAGGGTTGCCATTAGCACTTGCCTAACACCTCCAAGTTTGGGGCTTGAATCCCTCCTTACTTCTGTAGCTGTGGAGTTCTTCTGTTCTCCTCATGCCATGTAGGCTTTCTTTCACAGTCCAAAGGCATGCAGTTGGGCTAATCAGCGTCTCTGAATTGCTCGGGTGTATGATTGTAGTGTATGGTGTTTGAGCCCAGCGGTTGACTGGCTGGGATAGGTACTAGTCTTCTGAGAGTGGTTAGAAGATATACTAGCCCCAAGTGTGTATTGATAATCACAACTTATTTTGATGTATGATCATTTTTATTTTGAAAATATAACTCATGTCACGATCACAGTGATTACTTGGTCAGGATGATTCCATGCCAGCAGCGAATGGAAAACCTTACCATTTATTAATCTTATCGCCGATAAAAATAGATTATCGAGTTTTACCCTGTGTGTATATAGGTCTAATGTAAATGCTACTGTACACTATGATCACTTTGCAGGTTTTTACATGTTTTGTATAAATATATATTTATTTAATACTGAAGAGCAATTATACCCTTCTACACTGAAAATGCGGTACACTATCACCCCAGGGTTAACAATAAGGATACATGTACATTGAGTCGGAACATACTTCGATATTATTTGATTTAAAAAGCCCGAAGTGGAAGAGGCGGAAAATGATGCTCCCTTAGAATGAGCAGACGGTACTGAAGCATGTCACACACAGCTGCACACACTATGATCTCTTTGCAGGTGGGGCACGGCCTTGTTTATTTTCTTCTTGTATAAATATTGCCAGCATGTGCTAATACACAGCCGTGGCATTCACACTTTGAGTATACTGCAGATCAAGCTCACCGATTCACCAGCAGTTACTGGTAGCTAAAACGTGTCAAATCAAATGAGAATTTTACATTGCCATCCATAAGTAAAACTCCCATAATTAAACGCAAGACGGGCTTATAAAGATTCATCAGGAAGGTGCAGATTCCTGGTCATGTAATTTTGGGATTTTCACCTTTCGAGTAAAGGGGGGCATTTGGTCAATAAAGAAATATGCTCTAAAAAATATGATCCATATAGGTATAATAAAAGTAATAAAACTGCAGCATAACTACCAGAGTTTAGATGATGGTAAAACCGTTAAACCGGTAAAAAAAACCGTTGAAAATAACATGACAGCAAATAAAACTGCACAGATTTTGAGTTAAACAAAACTTTTCCTAAATTTTAAGAAGCACAGAATTTAGAATTTCCACACAAAGAACCTTGATTCATCAAATTCTGGTAAAATTATTGTGTTAAAATGAAATTTTGAGGAATAAACTGACTTCATGCATTCAAGTACATTGTGCAAATGCCTACCACAATGGCTTGGGCATGGAGGATAGCTTACTTTGAATGACCTTACAAGATGCAGAATGAAATATTAAGTGGGTTCTCATTTTACCATGCTGGCCATGTATAACATCAATCTCATCAGTCCATATCTCTTAAATAATTGCTTATTATATAGTGGTATAAATTGCATATTAAATGAATGCACTTTTATATAAGCCTGCTTCCTGTGATGGGTTTCAGGCTCACTGCAATCCTTTACTGAATAAACAGGTATGGAAGATGGATGGATTTTGTAAGGTAAAGAATGCAAACTCACCACTGATCATTGAATTTCTATAAGAGAATTTCACAGGTGAAAGGCATCAGTTGAATAAATGGAGCAGAAACTTACAGACATGTTAATGAATATATAAATGTTCTGATTTTTCTTTCCTTTCTGACTAACTGTAAACTTACAAACAGCAGTGTAGGGAGGAGTACGCCCATAATGTAAAGAGGTTTCCCGAATTTCCGCAATTCTTTTCTGCACTGACAAATCATTGCTTCAAAAAAAGTAAATGCACATTCTGTTTTGCACATGGTGCATGGTGTGTTCAGGAGAAGCAACACTGGAACTACTGCTGTGTCAAGAAACAGGAGGTACTGAAATGGTGCACCTCTGCGGAGAACTTCAGCTTTGACGTATGGTGTCGTGTCACTGTAATTGGGTTGTTGTGTAACTCAGTGGGTTAGGAACCTGAGTCAATGTAGGTAAGCGTGCAGGCTCAAATTTCAAGACTGGAAGAGTAATCATATCACAGTTGGGCCCCTGAAGAAGACCCTTAACTCCAACTCCTCCCAGGGCATTGGCTGACTCTGCTCTCTCACCCCATCTTTCCTCACTTGTATGCTGTTTTGGACAAAATGTCTACTAATATAATAATGATAAAAAAGCAACACAACTGGAATCCTCCATTACATCAAGATGGACAAGGCTCCGAAAGGAAAGCCATCTTCCTACAGCCTCACTGAAGATGCCTATTAGGGCTCTGAGGTTTTGCAAATCACATCATTAACTATATCAATGAAACCATGTCGCTCAAATGAATTCAATCTCATTGTTCTTGTTTCCGGACGCAGAAAACCAGCCCCCTGGTATTTGTCCACAGTCTGAGAGGACCTACGTTTTAGCAAGACTGCTTCATCCAAATCTAAGGTGTCACAACAACAGGACAGAGTTACAGAAAAATCAAACTTTATTACCCAGCTTCTAAACACAATATACAGACACAGATAGACTGGCAGATTCCAGGCTGCCACCTTATGTCTTCAGCTGGCCTGTCTCAGTTCTCTCAGTGCTGCCACCAGGAGGTACATATTTGAGGTGGAGATGAAGGACTCAATCACCGATTGGATATCATTGACATATCTGATGGAATACACTAGGTCAGGTGATTAGTATCCAGTATATCTAAGACACTGAGCTAAACCGAAAACCAGTAAGCAAAGCAAAAGCCACTTAACAAAAACAAGTCACAGATCCAAACCAGAGAATCAACAGAGAATCATAAAACCAAACCAGGAAACAGAATGCCAAGGCTGAGTGAGTAAAACCCAACTTCAAGACATTAACCAAGCATATAAATCACTTGGGAATGGGTGGAGCAGTGAGAAGTGAAGGTAACTAGGAAACTTCTATACCGGATATGACAAAAGGCCACTGTGAGCCTGAGCCAAAGTAATTTGCTGCAGTAAATGCATTGTGAAATAGGTAATTAAAGTGTCAAAATGGAGTCTTTTTTAATCTTTTAATTAAGGGCCAGGGCTGATGAAAATAATGGGCATGCTTTTCGAGGTGGATGCGTCTGGCAGCCTTTCCACTACTTAGCACCAGTCAAAGTTTATCAGCATGGAAACTGCAGCAAACAAAGGTCACAAGCAGGACGCCCAACTTTCAGACTTGTGAAGAGTACTTTTGGTGGCTGGAACTTCCAGTGTTCAATCCTTTCAAGTTCTGTAGAAGGAAAAGTTTAAACTATACCCCCTGGTAGCCAAATCATTCGCTCATCGCATCAGATGTGTAGGTGATAATTATCAGAGTGTCTTACTATAGCACAAGTCTACTTTCTCTTACCCTACATCTACAGATTTAGCGTAACTCGCCTCTGAGGAGAAGTGTAGGTCACTTTCAGACCGGTTCTTAATTTCCCATCTTTAGATTCAGCAGAGCCGTCGAGCACCATGTTGGATGTCTCATGTACTATACAAGCCATAGTTCTCCGGATTAAAATGAAAGAACGAAAGATCGCTGTGAACCTAACATCAAAGTGAAGGCACTGAAAATGAAGAGAACAGCTGAGCTTTTGTTACCATGCAAAACACAAACTATCATTAGACAGCAGAGTCAGTTTTCATTGTATCCATCTTTTGTGTCTGTGGCAACTTGTGTTGTGTTATATAAATAGCTGGGTTTCCTGATATGTTGGCATTGATGGTAGTATATTGTACAAGTGTTCCAGTATCACACTGGATGATAGAAACAATCTCCAGTAGGTTTCAGAGTCATGGCTGACACTATGTGGCACATATCTATGTGAAGTACTCCCAAATATATGAGGCCCCAGAAAGGTCTATGTATCGATGTGGTACGCAAAGGTGCTGAAAAGATACAGACAGAACTGCACACTGGTTCACCGCACATGTATAATAAGGAGGAAACATGTACACTCATCCCTTCACATTTCTGCTGTGTCCATTAAGGGCAGTTTGACTGAATTTCCCTGCACGCTGCACACCTAGGTTCCCAAATCCTCAACATGGTCGCTGTAACTGTCAAAGAGGTCAGCAAGGATTCCAGAACATGGAGGGGGGTGAGGGTTCAACAGCTATTCAGATGACAGCTCTGTGCCTGGTGACCTTCAGTCGTACTTGCATAGGGATTCAAGTCCTTACAACATCCGGGCAGGCTATAAATGATTGCTGTTACATTAAATACACAGGACAAAAAACCTGAACCCTCTCTCACTACAGTGTTCTGGTGGCAAAATGATTTTTTAAAACATCACAGGCAGAAGTTCTCTTGTGATTTCACAGTTACGGCCCTTTTCACTGGCCTGACAAGCTTTGCCAGAACTGCTTGGTGTTTTCGCAAAGTTGGAAAGCGGCATTCTCTGACCAGCCCTCTTCAGAGCAAGTCACACCCACAATGGCTCAATTAGATGTTTCCTAGCTTCCTGACAATGCAACTACTTCACACCACCAAATCTTTAAAACTATGCTTTTCTTATTCAAAATATTAAAAAGTTTAATATCAACATGGATGCATGGAGGAAGGACGAAGGGACAATCCTTGCTGCGGCTGAAACAAAACACGGCATATTATTTTAAGTAAAAGAAAAAAAAAACTAAATGAACCACAAGGGGTCTAAAAAATAGACAGTTATGGAGAAGACAATGAAAGAGCTAGACAGGAACAACACAGTAGCACAGAGAGCTAGACCGGAACAACACAGCAACACAGGGTGCAAGACAGGAACAACAGCACAGCAGCTCAGGGAGCTAGACAGGAACAAACACAGCAGCGCAGAGAGCTAGACAGGAACAACACAGCAGCACAGGGTGCAAGACAGGAACAACAGCACAGCAGTTCAGGGAGCAAGATGGGAACAAACAACACAGCAGCACAGAGAGCGAGACAGGAACAACACAGCAGCACAGGGTGCAAGACAGGAACAACAGCACAGCAGCTCAGGGAGCTAGACAGGAACAAACACAGCAGCACAGAGAGCTAGACAGGAACAAACACAGCAGCGCAGAGAGCTAGACAGGAACAAACATAGCAGCGCAGAGAGCTAGACAGGAATAAACACATCAGCGCAGGGAACATGACAGGATCAACAACACAGAAGAACTGAACACTGGGAGACACTGGGAACATATGCAAAGTAGAACATAATAAAAGAAATACATTTCAATGTACTTGTACTGCTCTGTACCTGTACCTGTGCAAATGGCAATAAAGATATCTATTAATCTATCTATCTAGACACAAGCAAGAATAAACAAAAGTACCAAACAAGGAGCCATGCAAAAATGCACATGTACATGTATACATAATATACATGAGGAATTTCCAAAAATCAAAAATGAAAGAAAAAACACAAACATGGTAGGGCTCGCCACGCCCATTAAACAACACAACAGCTGGGAGGACAGACAAACACACCAGGACACAGTATGGCCAGCGACACCTGCTGGCCACACGGGAAAGAGACATGCCAAAGGGGTCAAGGCAAGGTCCAATTTCTGTCAGCATCAACCATATTAGTGTAATGTGTACTTGGCTGTTTTCAACTGATTTTAGCTGTCAGACAATTTCTCCCAGGTTAAAGCACCCATACAAATTTCTGGACGTGATCTGAAAAGGCATTCATTACAGATTGCTAAACAAATTACAATTAGAATAAAAAATCAGACCTTTGTCGATGTCGTGTACACTTGTTAATATGCAATCGCCTTCATGTAAATTGGAGTAAACACAATACCCACAGTTTTGGTGTTGAAACAGGAAGTTTGAATGCCATATTTGCAACCACTTCATAAACACTTACAGTAAATCCTTATTTTAACAAATATTCACAAGGTATCAAGTTTCCTGGGGATTCACAAATATGGATGTCAGTATTTTTAAAGACTTTTCATCGTTTGAAATAAAGTGCTGTGTTGCTTTGCTACAACGATAGTTTCTAGGATTGATAAAATATCCATGAAACAAATTAAAGGAAAATCATAGTAAAACAGTCTGCAAGGTTGACCTGAGAACATTCAATGCTATAAACATAATGCTTTTCTGTGCACTTAATGATTTATATGGTTGCAGTTTTTGGAAATAACTCAATTTCAATAGAGGCTAAATTTATTTTTATAAAGAATTTTTGGCACTGTCTAGTAACAGAATGTGCAAGTGGCTGGCAAACTTTACACAGATGAAAATATATATTTTAAACTGTGTATGGGAGAAAAACTGAAAAAAGGAAATATCTGGAATTTTATGAGACGTAACCGGAAGTGGAGGCAGAGCCATTAAAGGCGTCTTCTTCCGATGCTGGAATCTGGCCTTCATATTTAGTAATCATATTTAGTACAGGTAACATCTTTGAGGCAAACTAACCACATATTCTACACAATAACAGTACATAATTTTTGCATGCTGTTCAAAGTCTATTAACAGATATACCAACACAAAAGAGAAACATTAGTAATTGCTTTTTCATGCTGGTATTTTTTCTCTGCAAAATGAATAGATGGTGTCACGACTTGAGGGACAAAGGACTCAAGGGCAGGCATTGTAACGAAACAAATGGGTTTATTTTGAACGTAACAGAACAGAGTATGGAAACAAACTGGACCATGAGAGATAAAAACAGGAGGGCTCAAAATTAGGAAGGGCACAGGCAATAGGAGGGTTCAATATCACTGACCAGACTGGAGAACACAGCACTGGCAAGCACGCATATAGGGGACTAGCGAAGGAGCTAACAAGAGGCAGCTGGGAGTGATTAACATGAGGGTTAGGGACCAGACAAATGAGTATCAGGTGTGGCTTGTTACAGGAGGGTCAGGTGGACATGGTGGGCAGGATGTGACAGTTGTTTTATTTTAAATTTTTCTGGTTTTAAACAATGTGTCATTCCTCCAGAAATAGCTTAGTCTTCCTAGAAGTCAGGGATGGCCAATATTATCCAGAAAGGACCGCTGTTTATCTGGGTTTTCACTGCCACTCCCCAATTAGATTATTAATTAGAGGATTGATTGGCTGAAGAGTCCTCACACCTGGGTTTGAACAGCTGACCTAAAGGTTATCCTGACAACTTGCATTCATATTGGCCCTTTGCAGATAAGATTGGCCACTCCTGCTATAAGTAATATAACCACTTTCCCCTCCAAGGACTCAAGCACACTTAGGTCTTATAGCAGGAGTTAGACAGCAATACTAGTTTAATGATTCTTAGGTGGAATCAGGTGGTTTGGCAAAAAAGCAGATTGTAGGGGGTGACACAGATGTTGAATTTTGATGAGACAAGATGGAGAGCTGAGTCTCCCATTTCATTCTGCTTGGTCGCCTTGCCATCTGTTTGGGAAGGATGTCCAACCTATTTCCCTCTCAGATAGGAAGCTATTGCTCTTAACAATTGACATTTACACCAGGCCGGAGCCCTTTAAACAATGTGCTGGAAAAGTGACATGGCTGAGTCTGTTTTGATTCACTTGCCATTTGAAATCCTGAAATGATCCATCGCTCTGAAAGTGCTCTCAATTAATTTTGCATGCCATTTCATTTTGAGGGATTTAATCCTTGCTTTTTGCAATTACCTGGGTGTGATATTGATTCCTTTGTGGTTTATGAGGTACTATAGAGAGCTTCGCATTTTGGTATTTAATGTCAAATATGATATCACCAAAAGCGTGTTTTTTAAATCCAAGTTATAAATCCAAGACCGGCACAAATACGCAAATAATGCATATTTTTCCCAGATTCATTTGAAGCAAACCCAAGGAGATCTGACTTGAATAAAGAAAGATGATACAGGAAACTGACTGCACTTGACATCTCCATTTTGACAAATTTTTTACACGTTCCCCTGCTCTGCCAATGGAAGTTAACATTCTTCTAAGGAACCATACTTGTGGCTTTTTTTTCTCCAAAAAAGGTGCCCTTTCTGTATCAAGGTGACACGTCCATTTTCCTTAATTTCACACCTTGCAGTGACAAAAAAGGTGGAGGGAAAGTCAGAACAAATAGTTTTAAATCCTCGTCTTAGTCCATGTGCTTTCTTGAGCATATTTTATTTGAGATTCAAAGCTCTATTGTCACGTGTAGCAAGTACAGTGAAATGCGTGTCGGCCCACAGACTCTCATAGCAGATGTACAGAGAACAACAAATAGCAATAAATAGCAGCCATGGACACTAAGTACGATCCTGTAATATGCACAATATTACAGCATGAGGTAAGATAAAGCAGTGAGTGACTGCAGCAGTATTCAGGTTATGTAACAGTGACCGTGTAGCAGAATTAGTATTAAAATTCAGTTTAAATCAATGCCTGACTTATGACATTTGGATAAAAACTGTTCCTGAATCTTGACGTCTCTGAGGAGGCAGGAGAGTCCATGTCTGGAGTCCTTCAGGGTGTGACCTGCTTCTGTGGAGCAGTGTGGGGTGTAGATGTCCACAATGGCTGACACTGATACATTGTGTTACTGTCCGCAGTGCTTTGCCATCCAGTTGCAGTGCCAAGATATCCACTACACACCTGTGCAAGTTTGTGAGGACTATAAGTGACATCAGCACCTTTCTCAGATGCCTGATCGTTGATTTTCACAAAGTTCATGACTGGCTTTAAATTAACTGAAGTCTATACTATAGATCTATGGAGTTTACAGTTTTTTTTTTACAAATACTAGTCCCATTTTATTGGATTGTGGGATAATAATGGCTTTTAATCATTTTAGAATGATATAGTATTTATCTCTTGATTTAATTAAATTGTCTTTAGGTTCTGTCAATGATGGAAAAGTGTGCCTCCCATCTAAAAAATGAATGCAAGTGCACTGGCATTAAGAGAAATTCATTTTGTAAATGAAATGCCCTTTAAACAAATTGATTTACGTGGTGAATTTGGGCAGACCTCTGTCGTCTGTTGTTGAGTAAATGCACAGTTTATTCAAGGATTTGTCTTAGCATAAATCCCTGCTGAAATACCCACACTTCATTTTGTAGTTATACAGTCAAACATCTTCGCTGTCTTATGGGATCACAGTTTTTTATTGAAAAGCCCACTAAAGAGATGTCACAATGTGGAGCCTGGTGGGTTGCTATGGTAATGCTGCCAACTAACTGCTCATTGGTTGTTTAGGTGTAGGTGTATGCCATGCTGAATGCTTAATTTTGGAGAAGCACTGGCACCTGTCTGGGTGGGCTGCTCAGTCTTTCATCTTCTAGGTTTATAAACTGTGTAAGAACCGCTTTAGTCTAGAGCAACATCTACGCAACATCACACTGGTCTTTATGAGATTCTGCTAGCCAACAGGCATGACCCCGCTGTTGTTTTGTTAATGTTGAATATCAGGCTGTGCTACTTGGTTGCCCTCAACACTTGTCAAATACAACAAGGTTTTGCAGTACTGTTCCCTTGGCCAGTTTGACTGGGGGCCTCCTCAAATCTCCAGGGGTAGTGTTTTAGGCCACACCCACCTGGCTTAATGCCACCCGAGGGCTGAGGTTCCGGGCTGTGGAGACGCAGTGTGATGTGAGCGTTATCCAAGGTCATCACTCTAGAGCGAGCTGACAAAGAGCTCGGACAGAAGACGCGTCTAGGTGGGCATGTGGGAGAGAAGGCGATGTCATGCAGGGGGGGGGCTCTGGCTCAGATTCCAGCTGTTTCTTTTTTTCTGCCCATGTGGAGAGCAGGAACCCTATCTAGATAGGGAATCTATGCAATAGGATACATTTGTGGGAGCTGGTAGGAAATCCATCAAGCTTTGCCCTTCCCCCAAATGCACACTGAGGGAGGTTTAGCTTAAGCTGTTTTTTTTTCTGAATATTAATAAGTATTTCTAAGTACTATTTTAGTCGGTCTGTGAATATAAATTAATACTGTGATCCAGCCTAGGCATCTGGCTTGAGGTTCACTTCTAGTGCGCATAGGGGCATAGTGAAAAATTCAGGCGCCCCTGATTAGACATCACCATGCCCCCCTGCTTAAGGAAGCTGGCACTTTCAGTTTTCTGCTAAGCCAGACAGAGGTTTAGGCAGGTAATCCCTCTCGGCACATTTTGTCGATCGGGTCACGGCAGTAGGGTTTGGGGTCCCCCCGGATCTGCCAGCATATCCATGCCCCTCTGATGCCCATGAGTGTACAGAATTTCAGAAAAAGTTATGAAAAAACCAAAACAAATGAATATAAGATGTGCACCTGCAGCAGTTTATACTGCACAGCTGCTTATTAAATAGGGCATATGTGATGGATGAAGACAGAATCCTGACTCCCCACCCTCATAGGACCAGACAGTAAAGTTATAAATCGTGGTATGGAGTCATAATGGACATTTCCTACGCGAGGAGCAGGGCCTCCTGAAAGGGGTGGCATTATAGATCCCCTGTCTCGTTGGCCTGATAGCGGTAGATGGTCCATTAGGGGGTTGTGTGTTGGGGGATTGGGCAACTCTAATGCTGTAACACAGAGGATCACTGCCAGGTCATTTGTAAATTGCCATGGGGCCTAAATTCTCCTTCTGCACATGCCATAGCATTAACTGGAAGGTGTAAATGACCCCCCCGGCAACTCATGGGGAGATGTGAGATTCCATAAATAACCTTTGGATTTCATTAAAAACCATATCTAATGTGAGGGATTTCAAATATGCACGGACGACTGCAGATTTACCAGGGGTCGATGCGATTGCCTTTATTTTCCCTGGATAATGAATTTGCACAACACCAGAGAGAGGCAGCATTTAAATTAAACGTATCTAAAATACGTTTTAAAATACGTAGTCTTAGCAATGAACCGCTGTTTGCGATCGGCTGCCTCTAAAATTGTTTGTGCTGCTGCACTCTTCAGTATTTTGTAATTTGTATTTTCCTGGATGGAAAATGGATGTAATTTGTAACTAAATACTTTGAGAGATTGTATCTTTGTAACAAAATATATGAAGATCACCAGGCTTACAGACTGCTCACCGTCGGGCTAGATGCAAATAAATCGTGTGACACACCCTGTTGGGCCCAGCTTGCTTGTTGTAAACTTTTTTTTCCCATGACCAGTAATCCAAGGAAAGAAGCTGCTTTGATGCTTGGTGCACATTGCTTTATGGTAAAGTGTGTCAGTATAGGACCGAGAAATACAGTGATTAGCAGACAGCAGTACTGTGTTCTATAGCTTGTGAATTAACCTGCTAGCCTGCTAGTGGCATTCTAGTTAATTCCAACAGTGGCATCTTGTGGTTTGTTATATATGGAAGACTTCATTAGCGATAAATCGGGCTAGCTACTTTTGTTCCTACAAACAAAAGAAAAGAACAAAATAAAAAAAAAATATTTTTTTATCAGCTAAATGCAGGTTTCTTATAGCCATTGAGCCTGTGTTCAAGTTCAACCAACTGGTGAACTTGACATTGAATATTTACATGCGTCATAGTCACTAGTTGTTTTTTTTTTTTTTGGAGCATATATCTAAAAAGCAGTTTTGTCTTTGAGTTTGCTTATGTTCGACACCCGACTGTAAGGAGCAGGAAATTCACGCATTATGATAATTAATTTAAGAAACCATGGGTGTGCTTCCTTAGACGTGCACATGCACACACCGGTACCCCTGCTAGCCACTGCTGCTAATTCTGAGGGAAACACTGGGTATAAATTAAGGGTGTAATAGTTATGAAACCAAGACCGGAACTGCCATACAAACGTTCACAATCTCATATCACAGGTGCCCTCCCCCGCGCAGGTGCAGTCTGTTGAGCTCTCATTACGTTACTAATGTTAGAAAAGTAATTTTCATTTGTAGGATCCTGGGAGGGAGCAAAAATGTGGACTGGCTGCGGGCCCTGGCGGACGGGATTTGGGAATACTGCCCTAGAGAATGGGAGTCAGTGGGGTCAGGAGAAAAAGGTCCGGTGATGAAGTTGTAAGAAGTCCTGGTAATCCTTCCCCTGGCTAGCAGAGATGACCCCGTAGGATGATGGCGGTGACCTTCAGGTCAATGTCTGTGGATCATACCACTGAGCACGTTATTGCTATTTTTTATATGTAAACTTGAGAAAATAATAAAAATAGGGAAAGGTCTTAGTAGCACAGCTGAAGGGACTTTCAGCTCATAATTTGAGACATTAAGCTGTTAATTCTCTGCTTTGGAAGGTGACGCCAAGCAGGATAAGTGTCCTCTGGATAGTGTTAGTTAGCAGGCAAATTACGGCATTTTGCTGGGATGCTAATGAGCACATTCTGGCATTGTCCAGTCATTCTATTCACTGTGAGTTTATTTTTGAAGCCGTCTATGAAATAATTATAGTGGAGCTGTGGCTTATCTGCTAATACTGTGCAAAATATACTGGAAAGAGAGAACTAAGGAAACAAATGAAATAAATGAACTGAAGGAAAAGAAATAAATAAATAAAATCAGGAGATGAAGCCCGAGTGGGATCCCAGTCATAGAATTACATTCGTCCTACAAAGAAGACCAGCTTCATCTTACAGATATAATTCAGCCGGGACATGATATACAGTCTTTATTTTTGACCAGCACTAATGATGAGGAAATTATCTGAGTCAATTAGATGTGCCAGGAAACCGGGTTTGCAAGACACAGAGAAAAATAAGAGGAATACTGAACATTGCAGATGGAGGCGAAGATTGCTCCAAAATTATAGAAGGGAAAAAAGGAAACCAAACTCAGATTGATGGATGGATGGATTTCAGGCAAACTGGAGTCCATTAATGGCCTATACTGCGGTGTTTGTGAGTAAGTGTGTGCCCTGTGTTGACCTGGCGTCCTGTCATGCCTGTTTAGTGCCCTCTGCTTCCTGGAATAGACTTCAGGCTCGCTGTATCCTTGTACCCAATAAGCTGTTATAGACAACGGATGGTTGTATGAAAGTTTTATGTTGACTAATTATTGCTAAATTATTCCTTCATCAGAGTGGATATAAAAGCAGCACAGTGCTAAGTATCAAAATTATGGATATTGATGTCTGCATGAGAAATGGAGGTAAAGAAATACTGAAACATTGTGACATTCTCCTTGATGTAACTTGCTCAAGGCCACACATCTGTACTCCAGGCAGCAAATGCAGACAGAATAACTAATATCTAAAGTAGGCCATTAACATCGGGCCTAAGATAAATACCAAAGAAACAAGCCCTAGTTAACACAGCAGAGTGCTAATTAATGTAAGAACAGGTCTCTAGCAGATTATCTGCACAGTGCATTCCTCAGGGTGTTGCCTCGAGGATGTGAGCCTCAAGCTTGCACCTGTAGATCATTTGCGAAGGTACGACTCTGGTTTCCCCTGGAAGGTTCATGCCACCTTTTGCAGGATGGAAAGGAAGGTGGACTGGGGCTGGAAAGGAGGATGGAATGGGGAAGGGAGGAGGTTAGAATGGGGTTGGAAAGGTGGGTGGAATGGGGATGGAAAGGAGGGTGTAATGGGGATGGAAAGGATGGTGGAATGGGGATGGGAGGAGGTTAGAATGGGGTTGGAAAGGCGGGTGTAATGGGGATGGAAAGGAGAATAGAATGGGGATGGGAGGAGAGGGAGAGCAACTCAAGAAAGCGAGCAGGGATTATATTATATAACTACCACCAAGCACATCTCTGACGGTTATTCTTCCCTTGCCCTCCAAAGCGTGCAGTAGTAGAAACACCACAAAGGATGTAGTCCACAAGCACAACAAAAAGGTACCTGTGGGGGAGCAGCTTAAGTGTCTGCCTAGAACTTTTTCGGGTTCATAATTTATCTTTCCTGAGAGACTGACCACAGGACAGGTCCAGGTCAGTAGCCATAACAATGGGGACGGCAGCATGACCCCGTGTGCCTGAATGTGCGCATAGAAGGCTCTACCTTGTTTATTGCATGAAAACCATTATGATGGCGCTCGTGTGTGACCGGCTGGCCACGAGCCGGAATGTTTTTTTAGCAGCAATTGTAATTTTCAAGGACGAGGACACAGAACTGAATTCAGGCCGTGGCAGAGGAGTGAGGGCAAGGTGCTAAGCGGGGAGGTGGGGCACGTGCCCATGAGTGCGTGGCTGGGAAGCTGAGGTCAACAGCAGGGTACGTATCACAATAACACTTATACACCATATTCAAAAATAAGTCATAAATTTGGGGTGTGCATGGTGAACTGGAGCTCGCCACAGGAGGCACATGACACTGGGTGTAGTATCCCCTAAAAACTAAAAGCCCTTCACTTGAAACTCATGAGGTGCGACATCCTTACATGCCTGCCTCCTTTAGTATGTATGACTGAGTGCCCTCTAAAATTCAAGCCTTTGGAGATTCTGCGTTTTCCACACTTGTGCCTCATCCAACGCCGAAATTGCCATTTCACGCTCCGGTGCCATCAAGAGCCGCCAAGAACAATGACGACTCACCAAATGCCAGTTTCCAAATATTGAACTCATACTGGTTTATGTTGCATAATACCCCAGACACATTACAGGATGCCGCGTAATGCTCAGGCTAGAAGCAGTATTGTCAGCACCACCAAATATTCTGTGAACTCAAGGTGTCCTGTGGGGATTTACAGAAGCTTAAAACATCTGGTCATTTGGAAGACGAAGCAGAAGGAAATGGTGATGTGTCATGTATCTCCGCCCATTTTACCCTCAGACCAAAAATTATGACGGATTCTTACCCGTGCACATATTTGGGACCGGCACACATTTTATTTTTAATATGTTTGTTAAGAATGGGGAGCAGGGAAATTCTTGATACAATCAAACATGATGCTCCACCTGCCCAACAGCGATGGAAACTAAACAAGTTTTAAATCCATTAATCTTCATGCACAGAAGCGGGACTTTTAACAGAAACATCCACACTGAGTCACCATTAGCATGGGTCCTCCTGCTGGAAAGCCAGCCAAAACCTGCCCCCAAGAATTAAAGTGAATAGAAATATTCATTCATCCCTGTCATAAAACAAGATTAAAAATGCTGACTTGGTACAAAATCAGTAAAAAAAACATAGGCACTCCCTGACACCCCACCAAGCTCAGCATGGCACCCCTTACCGCACTTCCCAACACCCCACTGAGCTCTGTGTGGCACCCCTTACCGCACTTTCCAACACCCCACTGAGCTCTGTGTGGCACCCCTTACCGCACCCACCGACACCCCACTGAGCTCAGCGTGGCACCCCTTACCGCACTTCCTGACACCCCACCGAGCTTGACATGGCACCCCTTACCACACTCCCCGACACCCCACCAAGCTCGGCGTAGCACCCCTTACCACACTTCCGGACACCCCACCAAGCTCGGCGTAGCACCCCTTACCACACTTCCGGACACCCCACCGAACTCGGCGTGGCACCCCTTACCGCACTTCCCGACGCCCCAACGAGCTCGGCGTGGCACCCTTACCGCACTTCCCGACACCCTACCGAGCTCAGCGTGGCACCTCTCACCGCACACCCCCCGACACCCTACCGAGCTCGGCGTGGCACACCTTACCGCACTTCCCTGACACCCCACCGAGCTCGGCGTGGCACCCCTTACCACACCCACTGACACTCTACCGAGCTCAGTGTGGCACCCCTTACCGCACTTCCCAGCACCCCACCGAGCTTGGCATGGCACCCCTTACCGCACTCCCCGAGACCCAGCTGAATTCGGCGTGGCACCCCTCACCACACTCCCCGACACCCCTCCCAGGCCACATATATACCAGCAGAATCCAAACGAACCACGATTCATCCAGAAATATTTATCTAGCTATTAAACAGTGTTAGTTTCCACTTTGTTACCATTTGACCTGGATTGGAGAATCACTGATGGTTTGGTATTCATTGGAGTTTAAGCCCACTTTGATCCGCATTAGAGTCAAAACCAGATTTATCCTTGTAACCTCAGAGAAATGTTACTTGGTGGAAGGAATATCACTGAAATTTGGACATGTATTGCCTGTGTTCACTAGTATGGAGGTTTATGTTTATTTATAAATCTGCCTTATATTGCCTTATAAGGACACAAAATCAGTAGCACCCCTCCCTTGCTGGACTGTCAATTAAAATTCTCATTTACCATGTCCGATCAGCTAAGAATAGCAAAACTTGGTCTTGCAACCAATAATCAAAGATATGGGTGTCGGGGGGGGGCTTTCATCATAAAAAAAGATTTCTACATGTGAGGGCATTCATTTCACATGAGTCACTATTGAGAACAGCCCTTATTGATTAAGCCTTTTAACTTTACATTGTCCATTTTGCTCTTAAATGGTCCAGTAAATTAGGTTTTCAGCCACTTGCCGACCAGAGATAAGAATTGCAAAGAAGTAAATAATGTAAAACCTGCACATAAAATAACAATATAATATCCCCTATCACTGCTTATTCAGTATTGCCAGCATGGGGCATGGGGGACACCCTGGATAGGGTCTCAGGAGGAAATTAGAAACACTGATTCAACTAAACTGCATGTTGTTGGGCTGAAGGAAGAAGCCTACTTGGAAAATATACACTGGGACCTGAGAAAAAAGCAAAGCCACAGCCCCACAGCCCTGGAGATAGTGGGCAATCACTGACACAATCAGGCGCCATGGGCGATTGGGAGCCTCCAGTGTTCAAACTCTGCATACAGGGTGGGAATCGAATCCACAGCCCTGGAGATAGTGGGCAATCACTGACACAATCAGGCGCCATGGGCGATTGGGAGCCTCCAGTGTTCAAAC
>JAODKN010000021.1:16632488-16653128 GCA_026774425.1 Petrocephalus zakoni
GAGAGAAGGGAAGAAAAAGACGGAGAAAGTGAAAAGGGAAATTGTGGAGAGAGGGGAGATGCCTGCAGAGGGAATAGAGATGCTCTTAGAAGGCTTAGAAAAGAGAAGAATTTACTAAAGCCAGCACATCCGATCCCAGACAGGCCGTTCAATCAAAGCGGTAATGAGGCAGGCAGTAGGAGACAGCGCCCTGAAGGAGCAGAGGCCGGGGAACGGGCCGAAGCGAGTCAGTCACCTGCTGCCCAGCCAACAAAAGGCACGTCCCGCTTCATAATTACTGCCATCCGTTTCTGAGCTTGGTGCAAGTCAATGGGCAAGAGAAATAAGCCAATCTCCTCAGGTAATCTCTATTTTTCCCCCAGAACCACCATGCTGAATGTCGTTAGATTAATTACGGTGTACTTATCAGATAGAGTGTCCATTTTTCAGCTCCTATTGGTCTTTATAAGTTGTCCACAAGTACACATATATTGAACTCTGCAAAGCAAAGTGAACACTGTGCTTTGGGAATGACTTATACACAATGATACTAGTTGCCAGTCAGATGCATAAAAGAGAAGAAGATAGCTTATATGCTAACTGGAAAGCAGTATGTTATCATGGTGCTTTCAAGCATTTTATTTCAGAAAAGCCAACCTGTTTGTCAACAGCATGGCACATGTTCCACTCCATCAAGAGTTACCTGGATCATCCACTATTTCTTGGTAAATTGTGAATGATTAAAGTCAGGGTAAATCTGTAACCGAGGGATTATATACAATATATTATATTGTATACATTATTATACAATGTAATATAATTATAATATAATGTCATTATATATATAATTAAAAAACTAACCTTGCTCTGACAGTAAATGATCTACACTGAACTCACCTGAGGATTTTTTTATCCTTAGTTGTTATGTGGGCACTGTGTCCAGCCTCAAGTGCTGGGAGTAAACAGAATGGGGTTTAAGGTTATTCCGACAGATTCTTATGCAAGAACCCAGCAAGACAGAGGCCAGAAGGTGACAAAGATAAAGACCACTGAAGCCCAGCTTGGGCTTAAAAGCTTACTTAAGGGACTGGAAACACAGTGTTTAAATAGACCACCCAGGTGGGGATAATCGTTATGTAACTGATTGACGCTGCAGTCCTTGGTGCCGTTATGACATTAATATAGTATCCTACAAAAGAGAGTGATTTTTTTATCATCTCCAATAGTGCGAAAATAAAATTTTGAACTGGATCATGAGTTGGAAAAACTGTGCGTGGTCTTGCAAATAAATCTTTGGTCTTTCAAGACCAAACCCCATGCAAACACAGGGAAATACACATATACTCTACACGTGCTGTGCCAATGCTAAACACTGAGCCATCCTTCTGTGAAACTTTAATTCATGAAGAGTGGGAGACAAAATCGACATTGTCCAGTGATGCGGGCATCTGGTGCCCACAATCGGCTGGAGTTTCAAAAGTGCCGAAGGCTTCTAACAAAACCCTCTGTGTCCTTCATTAAGACACATGGCCTTTGAAAATCGGTGGTGTAGCAACGTGCTGCTAATACCAATTGTGCGGAGCGAACTGACCTGTGAAGTAGACGTGCCGTTTGGACATAATGAGGGAAACGGCGAGCGGAATACATTCTCCATGCTCTGACACGAGTCTCCCTGGAAAATTATGAATGAGGGGGCGGAGGGTAGAGAAGATAGGAACCGCAAAGGCCTAGATCAGGCTTCAACCCCTGGACAGGAGCTCTGTTAGGCTGCCTCCTCTCAAGCACAGTGAGGCTCTCAGGAGGAAAGGCAGGCTTCTCCACGCTCAACGCATGGATGGAGGTTCTCCTCACAGATCACATGGACTGTCAAGGCTGCCAGTGAGATCCAAAGGAATACAAATGAACTCAACCCTCAAAGCTCTGTTGACAGTTTACTCCTCTTCCATGCGAGATGAAGACCAAGTCAGGCGTGGACCGTCAACATCTACAGACCTTGGAGGCTTGCAGACTCTTTTGGTTTTAACATTTTCTTACCTTCTGGTGTATAATTCCAATGCTGCACACATTTAGACCTTCTTCAGTCATGAGTATTTATCTCTCCTACTGATGGCATGTATGAAGTTAGTATTCTGCACGGATGAGGATCTAACTGAATCACAGAATAGGGTTTTTGCAGCCGAATGGAATCAATAAAATTGTTGTTCAGAATGAATGCAGGGGCATTTTTGGACTGACGGATGTCAGTTGATGGGCATTGGACAACTTCCAGTAGCAGAAAGCCGGCTTTCAGATTCCTTCCAAGCAGGACACCTGTCCCCATGTCGGTGAAAAGGGATGCAAAAGGGAAACTCTACTTCATTTGTTTTCTCTTTAATTCTTTTTGTAAATTCTAGATAATTTTAATGATACTGTCATGAACGTGGGGTATGGGGCAGGCGGGTAACAGAAAGTGAAAGTCCACTGGCCGGGTTGGAGAGAAACAGGGTTTATTAACAAAAACAAGGCTTAGACACACACACACACACACACACATACACACACTAGGAACATAAACGGAAAATAACAGGACCACAAGGGGTGAGACCCAAATAGGGGTAACACTACAAACGGAAACGTACAATAGACCTGCACACTAGAACAGGTAATACAAAGAGGGAACCGGGCAGGTGTTTGTCTGAGTAATTATTTGCTGAAATGAAACACAATTTAACATTGGAATATTATTGGAAATTTATAGTAACACAAAATTCTATTCTTCAGAAATTTGTTCATATCTTGCAGGAAAGCTAGAAGAACACTGCTTCAGCTCCCAAACCTCCCCTCAGGGACACCTCAGCCATTCAATTTATTCATTAAATTTAACCGCCAGCTCACTTAATTAATTAACATAATTGGTTTTAAAAAAAAAAAATTTAACTTAAGGAGGTATTAATTAGCCAAACTTGTTATGCTAGTGTAGTGGTTGAGTCAAAAAATACGTGGGTGACTTAAGGAGACATAATATCCTAGTTTTAGACTTAATTAATTTTAAAGATTTCACCATTTAAAATAAGACTAACACCTTTTAGGCTACAGCTTCACAAAAGAACAAAAAATAAAAATACCTGATCCATATAGCAAAATGTTTGTCAGATACAGGACTACAGTCTTCATGAGGTCCTCACACTCTGCATGCACTGCGAATTGGCCTCAGTAACATCCAGATTCCTAATGAAAGATAAGTAGTGTGCTATTATTTATTTACTCGTTTGTCCCCACTATTTCCGACACCCCTGCCAACACCCCCCCCACCCACCTGCTGATCGGAAGAGGGCACATGAATTGCCTTTCAGCAGCAATCAAGCCTGAAAAGTGGGGCCTTGTGTGACGGATGCTGACACCAGTCTAGTGGCTGGACGTGTAGCACAGTGCAGGATATATTGAAGGTTTGCGGCACATCGGGGGGAAATAATTACCGCTTTGCCACTTTTGTGCCATTCATCTCATTGGAATAGCACTGGGATCCTCCCCTTCCGCCTTCCCCAGCTGCCGTTCGTCAATGTGCTACTGCGCCACGCACCGAAAACTTTATCAGTATCGTCTATGAACTTTTTACCGGAACAACTCGCACTTCTTTCCCGTTCGTGCTGACGGATGTTTTTTTTTTTTCTCTTCCTGGTGAAATCCACTCCTGAGATGTTAAGGATGGCGGAGCCTCTCTCTCCGAGCGGCGAATACCTGAAGCACCCGCTCGGCCTGCTTCTAGTGAAAGCAGATGCGCTCGCTTACAAAGGAGACTTTCATGCAGCCGAGGGACCAGGAAGACAGAGGAGCCTCTGTCGGGGGATTAGCTACAGATAGCTAATCTCGCGTTGGCTCAGGGTGTCAACAGGGAGCAGCACAGCAGCTGGGAGGAGAATAAAGGGGATTCGCCTGCAGATCACCAGGGCTTTAATTAACAGGCCTGGCATTGATCAATTACAGCACAGGTGAAGAATCAGTAATGTCCTTAGCTTATTCAGCGCATTTCATTTTCAGCTCTCTGGCTGCATTAGTAGTTGCCTATTTACATAATTGCTATTCAATACAGGGTATTCTAACAGTCCTGTGTTTAAGTGTGTGTATGTACTAAAAAATGTTGAATTTTTCTTTTGTTTTCCTGTTATGTTCAAACACTGTTTAGAGTTGGTAGTCATGCCAGTAGAGTTGCCCGGTTAGCTCCCTGCAAAAGTGTCACATCCTAAGCCATACCCTGGGGGGGGGAGTAGACAACAGCTCTGATGTGTCCCATACTCATGGAGGCAAACTATAATCACAGATTTTCACCGGTGTCTGGGTAGGTTAACAAGGAAAGGTCATAGCATCCAGGAGAAGGACAGCGGCAGTGGGCAAGTCGCGTGTCGGCAAGCGAAGTTCGATAGGAGATTATGTTGTCATTTACCATCCTGAGGGTGCTATCTACAGCGGTACAGACACCGGCGGATGCAAATGCAGGCAGAGTCGCGGGTTGCAGAGGAGGTGCCAGGCACAGAAGGTTAAACGGGCCTGTCGTTCTGCTTGGTGCCAGTTCAAGGTTTTATGATGTATTTTTTGCCCTGCTTAAAATGTACAGCAATTTAGACGTGCTAATGAAAGTCGACGGCCTGAACATTATGCACTGTTAATTCCCAATGCAGGAGGTGAGAATAAATGCGTGTTCCACGTGAGAATTAACCCACTGTTAACACTTTGGGTGCTAACTGATTTGCGCAATGGAAACTCCGATACAGTTAACCCATGTGTTAGCATAATAAAGAGATCAAACTCATTTGGCCAGAATTTAGGATCTGTTAGAAATGCATTGTCCCTATTTTCGCCCAAAACCGGCCAGTTTCATACCCATATAGATGACTGGAATCAAGCTAATGCCTTTAGCTTCTGCTTTAACTGTGCTGTATTTTCTACAGAACCCAAGTCTGTCTATTTGTACAGTCGCCACAGGGCAGAGGAGGATATACTTGTCATCTTGTACTTTGTGATTGTACCAAGTCTTACAAACATCCCTGTTGAGGTCCAATATAATTTCTTTCTGAAGGGTTGAGCTGAGAAGTTGTTCCTTCTTTGTGATGTGCCGGGGCGTGTTATCAGTCATCTGAAGTACAGTATTTGGTGTCATTTTTAAGCTCTAAAAAAATATTTCAACCATTAAATTCAAATGAAGAATGTCAACAATTCATCGCTTCGGTTTCACTGAAATAGCTTATATTCTGAGTTCCTCCTGAGCACTGTTGGCCTCGATAAGCCCGCATTCAGGCAAAATGAGGTCGCACATAGGCCGTGCCTCTGCTGGTGGGCTACCAGTCATTTGAGACGGCCACGGAGAGTGAGATGGTGCACCCTGTAATGGCACTTTGGGCCACAGGTGGGTTCAAGTGCCGCAAACAGACCAGTTGCTGTCTGGCCTCATCATCAGCTGCTGCTGGTTCTGTTCCAGCCAACTCCGGGCCAGAGATGGACCTGCGCGCCTCTCCCATTGGACTCTACTCCCTCTCAAGCATGTCTAGGTTCAGGCTCGCTGTCCTTTCATGCAAGACGATTTAAAATGTGCTGTGTAGCAACCACAGTGCTAGCCCTGCTAATTAACTAGAGCTTCGACTGACACAAAAATATTCCCACTGCAATAACTCAAGGCAAATTTAACTGCCAACTGCGGTAACTCAGCTATCTCAGCAGGTAATAAAGAGTTTGACCCCTCCTAATGTAATCACATATCGGAATCATAATTAGCCCATCTTACATGGAAAATATATGTTTACAAATGCAGTTGCTTTTTTTTATGACATTATCAACTGCTTTGGTGATGCCTTTCATGGTGAAATAATAGGAGAGGACATAAATTTGATGTTATATGGCGTATTGAACAGTCGCTGGCCTGACAAATATACAAATAAATGCTTAGCAGGATGTGCCTTCGCATGAAAACTACAAAGTGTAATGGAAAATCAATAGTTCATTACCCCGTTAATGGACAGGAAAGAGGATCAGATCGCTAATGGGGGGAAAACTGTTTGTTTTACCTCTTTTGTCCCACATCTCAGACTTTGAATAGGTTTTTTTTTGTTTGTTTGTTTCCGACATACGTGTAACACAATTTGCGCCTCACCTCGCTTTGACGAGTTCATGGGAACGAGTGAGAAATGCGAGAGTTGACATAAAGCCATGCGTATCCCAGACGTCCCTGGCGTTGGTGGCCCAGACGTGGCATGTCGCTTTGAACAATGCGTGTAATTACACTGCAAGCAGCATTAAACAGCTCGAATCAGGTGACTGATGATTAGCGGTCAGGAAGTGCAGGCGAAACAGCATTTGTGCACGTGGCCCCGACATAATTCAGGCGTCGTCAGGACTTCCCAATTATTTTCTGCACAATAACACTCTAGAGTGACATTCTCAGGCATGACATGTTGCAAAATGTTTTTGCTTCCTCTGGGATGCACAAGAATCTTGTCGTCTGTAAAATCAGTCTCTAAAAATCGTCCTGTCCTCCTGGAGAACTATTTGCGATATGAGGATCACTCTCATTTATAAAAATAATCCCTGTTTGTCTCTCTCAAGTTGAAACTTCTAGAGTTAAAGAAAAGAAGGGATTTGAAATTTGATTCGTTATTCAGCAGAGGTACTCAGGACGCTGTCCCATTTTTGGGCCTTTTTAGATTTCACATCAGAGTCACCCATCTGAGAAAGTGGGAACTTCATCTAGCATAGAGTTTTTCCTGGAAATATTTAGTCAGGGACAGAGATGGATAAGGAGACGGATAAGAAGTCCTTAAGGGGAATTTGTTTTTATACCCAGTGTGGCTTTGGTCTGAAAGCAGGGCAATGAAATTAGCATAGCGCAAAGGGAATCCTGCCTGTGCTAGCTTCATTCTTCCTTAGTCTTCCAGAGTGCCATTTTATCAGATGTCTACCAGTTTAGTATCATCAGCCATACCAGGACCCTAACGGTACACGCATTCCTCAGATTTCACTTGGTAGTAGTTTTCCGACATGGAAACATCATGCTAATTGTGGCTGTGAGATGGATGCGGCTAATGCTTGTTTATAGTCGGTGATAATCGGCGGTTTGGGAACATTTTACTTCCCAGATAAATTACACCAACACTGGAAAGAGGGTGGTTGTTAAGACTAAGGATGTCTGTCGGCTGTGTTATACTGAACTGGCAAAGTGCTGTCTCATGTGAGGAGCCAGCATCGGAATGTGCGTTTGACCAAAGCAAACAGGAACAGCCTCAGCAAGTGAATCCCTCTCTGGCAGGTATGGTGCTTTCTCCAGGAAATTTAGACTAGGCTAACATAATAATTACAGCTATAGCGATGTTTATCGCTTTATGATACTCAGTACTCAGTAGTAGAAAACACGGGAATTCGATGGGATTTAGTTCATAATGAATGTTATAATGTTATATGCTTGATTTAATATATTTATTTTACACATTTAGTTTTACAAGAAACATATATGTCTTTTATGAGTCAGACACGTCGACAGACACTTAGCCTTTCTTTTACAACTGTTCCTAATTGTGTTAGTGTTTGCAATTTTAATAATAAATAATTTCAAAAATATTTCAAAATAATGTTTCCCTTGCCGTATCGAAGTTCCACTGTACTGTACCTAGAATCCACAGAACTACGAATTTTGTATATCGTGACACCCCTAGACCCAAAGATTGAGGGATCCCAGCATTCCCAACCCCCCACCCTCGTATCACACTAGCACTCCGTGGCCTCTTTCCTACTTCCGCTGTGCCTCATGAATTTTTCAGGCTTAGCTGGAGCACACCACTTGACACGCAGTTCAGCGCATGGGATGCGTGCCCGTGACAAATGAGTGTCTCAGAGGTTGTGAATGTCATGACCAGCACCGCAGTCTATAGGAGAGCGTCAGATGGGGTGCCATGGGATGATGTCTTTTTGCAACGCCCTTTTCTGTTTGGTTAATTTCTTCAAGTTTATTAGAATAAAATCTGCATCATACAGGCAACATTAAGGGTTTGATTGTGTTAGTTTAACTGCAAAAGTAGCTGTGCAGGTTTTTGTAATATTGTTTTTCAAGTACCAAGGCCAAAAAATTGAGAGGCAGAGGAGCCTGACGTTTCCTCATATTTGTACAAATGCAGCCTAATTTTTCCTGAAGGTTAATGAAGGGCAGATGTGGGGTTTTCGCTGAGTCACTCCTGCTTGTTCACAATGGTAAATGTTGATGAAACATTTAAAGCAAATTTTGTAATGAACAAAATGATGTTTTGCATATTTTTACTAAGTTCACTCCTCTTCTCATCACTTGTGTTCCCGCAGGTAACAGGTAGGATGGTGGCCGGGGAGGCGAGCGGGCACAGCTACCTGGTAGCCTGCTGGCAGCCCATCCTGATCCTTATGCTGGGCACGGTGCTGTCAGGCTCCGCCACGGGCTGCCCATCCCGCTGCGAGTGCAGTGCCCAGGAGCGCTCGGTGGTGTGCCACCGCAAGAAGCTGATGTCCGTCCCCGAGGGCATCCCATCTGAAACGCGACTATTGGACCTCAGCAAGAATCGCATCAAGACCATCAACCCCGAGGAATTCGCTGGCTTCCCGCTGCTGGAGGAGCTGGAGCTGAACGAGAACACCATCTCGGCCATCGAGCCCGGCGCCTTTAACAACCTGTACAGCTTGCGGACGTTGGGTCTGCGCAGCAACAAGCTGAAGCTCATCCCACTGGGGGTCTTCACAGGGCTCAGCAACCTCACCCACCTGGATATCAGCGAGAATAAGATTGTCATTCTGCTGGACTACATGTTCCAGGACCTGTACAACCTGAGGTCCCTGGAGGTGGGTGATAACGACCTGGTCTTCATCTCTCACCGAGCCTTTCATGGCCTCAATAGCCTGGAGCATCTGACGCTAGAGAAATGCAACTTGACCTCCGTGCCCACCGAGGCATTTACCCACCTCCACAGCTTGATTTCCCTCAAGATGAGGCACCTCAACATAAACATCATCAGGGACTATTCCTTCAAGCGACTGTACCGGCTGAAGCTGCTGGAGATAGCCAACTGGCCCTTTCTGGACACCATGACATCCAACTGCCTGTACGGACTTAATCTCACCTCTTTGACCATTACTAACGGAAACCTGACTACCATTCCCTATGTGGCCCTCCGGCACCTTGTATACTTACGCTTTCTGAATCTGTCCTACAATCCAATCCAAACTATTGAGGGGAACAAACTCCATGACTTGCTGAGGCTCCAGGAGTTTCACCTAGTGGGCGGCAGGTTAGTCAACATCGAGCCCTACTCATTCCGGGGCCTCAACTACCTTAGAATCCTCAATGTTTCCAGCAACTACCTGACTACCTTAGAGGAGTCAGCCTTTCACTCTGTAGGCAACCTGGAGACCTTGGCCTTGTACGACAACCCCCTCGCCTGTGACTGCCGCCTCCTGTGGGTCTTTCGCCGCCGTTGGAGGCTCAACTTTAACCGGCAGCAGCCAACGTGCGCTTCACCAGAATTTGTCCAGGGCAAGGAGTTCAAGGACTTCCCTGACGTGCTCCAGCCTAACTACTTCACCTGCCGCAAATCGAGGATCCGAGACCGCAAAGCCCAGCAGAAGTTTGTGGATGAAGGCACTACTGTTCATTTTGTGTGTCAGGCAGACGGCGACCCAGCACCTGTCATTATGTGGCTGTCCCCACGGAAGCAATTCATAACAACTAAAACCATCGGGCGGCTGACGGTGTTCCCCGATGGGACCCTTGAGGTCCGTTACGCCCAGATCCAAGACAACGGCACGTACGTGTGCATCGCGAGTAATGCCGGGGGCAATGACACCGTGCTGGCTCACCTGCATGTGCACAGCTACTCACCCGACTGGCCCCACCAGCCCAACAAGACATTTGCTTTCATCTCCAACCAGCCAAACGACAGCAGTGCCAATGGGACGAGGCCCGCGGTCCCCTTTCCCTTTGACATCAAGACCCTGATCATCGCAACCACTATGGGTTTCATTTCTTTCCTGGGTGTGGTGCTCTTCTGCCTGGTGCTCCTCTTTCTCTGGAGCCGCGGTAAGGGCAACACCAAACACAACATTGAGATAGAGTACGTGCCCCGCAAGTCGGACGCCGGTATGAGCAGCACTGTCACAGACGCCCCGCGGAAGTTCAACATGAAGATGATCTGATGGACCTTCAAGAGTGGGTCATCAGGATCATCATAAAAAAAAAATGAGATAAAGCAAAGAATAAAGGAACCTGGAACACAAAAAAAGAGAAGTAAAATTGTGAATTTCCCCCAATTCTGCCGGATCCTGGAACGTTGCCACCGAATGTCACTATTGTTCCTGGGTGGGGAGGGGTTCCCATGGCTTTCATTACAATGTGTGTTGTATCCAAGGGAAAGAAAATGACAGCAGACACTTCAGCTCGATGGTACCTTCTGCTGGGCCTTCAGGGACAACATCTTTGAAAGCAGACTCTGCAAGGGACTGCCCCTCCTGTGGATTTTTACTGGGAAAAAAAAGATTTAAAAGAAAAAAACTAAAATAACCATTCTAAATGTTCGTATCATTAGCCGGAATGTGAACGGCGGCTCATCCTCCATCCTGTCCTTTGCCTTTTTTGATTTTTTTTTCTCTACATTTTCTGAAAGTCTAAACATGCTGTATGGTTTAATGGAACACTGTAGATATCCAAATCATGGGTTGATGAGCACATTATTATGGATTCTGATGTTACATGCTAATGTTTCTAGCATGTTTTTACTGCTTTACCTACAGTGTAAATTCCAGAATTTCACACACTGCAGTAACAAAAAAAATGGTACAAAATAGTTCAGTGCATTAATTCATTATAATATTTGACAATCACAGCACAACAATGGTTCATTTTGTGACATGAATCATTTACAAAGGCCATCTATACATTTTGACTTGATCTGTTTCCCACCAAAGTGATTGTTCTGATTGTCTTAAAACCCATGGCGGTTAAACACTCGATTGGTAGTCTCTGAGTGAATTGGCAATTGTGATGTTGTTATCTGAGTGCAGATCTCTGTCATATTGTGTAGCTCGAACCACTTAATTAACTGCTTGTTGTATTGAGTCTGTCGTAGTGGGCAGCAGCTGTGTCATGCGGGAGATTTGCCTGACCGCCTCCTCACTCCTCTTCAGTATGCCACCTCGGTGTCGTGCAGCAGGGACCCTGGGATTTACACACAGGATGCTAGGGTCATGCAGTACCAAGCTGAACACCACATGCAGTCAAGTCTGCAGTCTTCATAAAAAAAGACCCCTTCAGAACCAGGTTTATATGATCCAGTGCGTTTTCCATAAACAACCCAAGAACAAGCAAGATGCAAAAATGAGAACAAGTGTCAGAAGACGAGTCAAAGTAAAATGCAATGAGCATATACACCATTGCCAAAAAACAGGATGCGTATGATAAAACCGTGAAGTTCACTTTGTGTTGCTTGGCAACATCAAAGAATACCTCAAATAGCCTCTAAATGCCAAAAGATTTTTTTTCTCATTTTCTGACTGATTTTCACAGAATTTCTGCAAAACAAAAATATTAACGAAACTACAATATGTCCAATCTTCCATCTGTTCCTTTAAGGTTTAACTCTTACACTAAAGGTAATGTGTTCATCAACCCTTAACACCCCCATACAGTTTCTAGCAGAAATGCCGGTTTGAAAGTTAAAAGAGTAGAATGAACTTTTTTTTTAAAAAATAAATATATATACATATATTATTCCCTACATCAAAAAGCCCTGAAGGTTAGTAGCCTTCTGTTTCTGTACCTAGGTGACAAGCCAAGAGGCGGTCTGCATTCTGGCAAACATCCGCAGTCACGTGACACAAAGCCAGTGGCGTTTCCGGCACGCTCCGTGGTCGGCCGGGGTCCGAGGGGTGGAGGCAATGGGGTGGGCTATTCGCAGCAGGCGACATTAAACCCCTCCGTGGCGCAAATGTGTCGGAAGCAGGGCTCAAACGGAAGCGGGGAGCGTCACAGCTGGTCCCACCTTCAGCGGGCATGTCATTTTGTCCCAGAACCATTGGATATGACTTATTCTGCTCTGTACTGATTAAAAATTTTCCTGTTACACGTGTGGTTACTGTCCCCCCCCTGTCCCCAATCCTGCTGATTCTGAGAGTGACTGAAGTGTTTCTTTTCTCTTTCTTTTTTTAAATGTTAACCCAGGACTATGCTAAATATGTAGTCCAACCAAATTTTTATTAAAACATATTTCAAAAACAACAGCAAAAATACATTTGGGTTGTTCTGTGCAATTAAAGTAATATGCAGATTTATTAAATTTTTTTCATTTAAGCAACACAATTTTATTGATATTAAAATGTTCAGAATTTGAAATGTTGTATTAAACAATTTATGGCGTTTTTATTTTTTAAGAAGATCCCATAGTCACATAATCATTGTGATTGGGAAGGTGCGTGATTAGTAATTAGTGGGTGAGAGTTTAATTACTTCAGGTCATCATTTCTGCAACTCAGACAAAACGATATTTGCCCAACTCCTCAAAATCCTCAAACAAGAAGGAACACAAGATTCTACTCCTCGTCCATAACAAAGGTGTTTTGAGCATCAGCTGTAAATGGTGCTTGGGGCTCCTGGTGGCTTAACAGGAGAATGGCCGCGTGCTCAACACTGTGTCATGTCCTCCCATCTGGCACGTGTGTCCATTCAGCGGCCGGGGCTCTGGGGGGTGAAGCACAACTGATGTTCCCATTCCAGAAATGGAAAAAAACACTTGGGATACTGGCAAGGGCGATATGGGAAGTGCAGTACCTCCCCAGTCAACCTTTCAGCATAGCTTGGGGGTACCAACAGTACAGCTTGGCCCAAGCGACTTGAAATACACTAAACAGGCATTCACTATATAAGCAGTTGGAAGATGGATGGATGGACGGATGGATTAGGGTTTATTTTGTGTGAAATTTACCAAAGCAAAACAGAATTCATATAATGCTAACAAATCAAAATTGAAACACACTGAAGTTGATACTTATGTCAATATTTTGCCAAAAAATTTCTGGCGCCCAGTCACAATCACTCCTGGAGCCAGCGGAATGACATCACCACTGGAGTGGGAAAACGCGCACTCAGTTCTCAGCTTAATACGCAAAACCATGCCGGAGCTGTTTATGACTCTCCATCTTCATTTGAATTAATAATGATGGGGCTATTACTATTTTCCTGTTCAGGCACTCAGCTTGTGTTCCTGTTTTCATCTTCATGTGTGGGGAGATTGAGAAACTGTTTAGGAATAATCAGTCTCCTAGCCATCAGCATAAATTAAGGAGGATTCCCCAAAAGAGTCCTCTGAACATTCCAAACTCTCAGCGCTAAGAATTGGAAGCCTTTCTACTTTTGTAAATAGATACACGTTAAATTAATGTATTGTTTCAAAATAGAAAATTCAAGAGGGCATGCAACTTGACAGAAATCCACTTATTTCATTAGCATATGAATGGCATTGATGTCCTTGATTAATAGTTTTTATATTGTTTTGTGCTATGATATCTTTGGCACATTACGTGTGGTGAGGGATGACAGCAGGTCCCAGAGGCAGAATCAGAAGCAGCCTCATTTCATCTGTACACTTGAAAGTGGACCAGCTGAGTTGTAGGGGAACAGGGCGCTTGGGGACCTCTGAGCCCCCTCCGCATATCGGAGAAGCCGTGCTTTTCAAGGTTGGAATGATGGAGGTGGAATGTGAAACTCCAGTCCACACCAGCATCGGAGAGCCCAACACAGAGAGCCAAACATATCCCATATTCGTTCCACCATGCTTTAATTTTAGGCAGAGGGTTTGCTGTAAGGCCTTAGTCCCGAAATGGAAGACATTTTATTAAAAAGCCGTATTACTATATGAAAGCCGTTTCCGAGTACTCAGTACTCTGAATACTGAGTACTAATGATCCATCTCCCCAGATCTGCAGGACCCAATCACAGAGTCCCATCTTGGTTCTGCAATTTCGGCTTCACTTCTAGCATTCAGTCTTAGTTCGGTTCTGCCCCATGTACTCACTCCCAGAGCAGCTATGTTACCATTGGAGTAAAACGATCCTCACCAGAACAGTGGTGTTTTTGCACCAGTAGTAAACTCTGTGACCTGCTATTAGGATTCTCAAGAGACACGTGATTTCTCCTGGGATCGATGGTTCGGTTTTGTCTGTAGGTCATGTTCGCTTTACTGTAACACATCACTGTCACTGTAAAGTGTATTTAAGCCATTTTATCACATCATTGGAACCTGAGATCATTTACAACATATATGCTGTAAATATTCTTGGCTATTTTTGTGATGCTTTGGCTAGCTAGTAGGTACCATTAATAATTTTCATCTAGGTTTCCTCCTCCTGTGAAAAGACATACAGGTGAATTGTGGGTTCTGCATTGTCTAATGTGTATGAGTGCGTGTTCTGCAATAGACAGGCAACCAAGGCATTCCCTTGCCATGTACCTTATGCTGCCTGGGAAAGACTCTAGGCACACCCATGTAACCCTTACTGGTTAAGCATGGATGGATGGATTAATGAGTGTTTTCTGGGCTGTTTTTGTGATCTTTTGATGGGTAGCATTAAGCATTTCACTGGACCAGATTTTCCTACCTCATAAAGAAGTTGACAGAGGTCGGGACTGTTGGAGTGCTTCTGAAACTCCTTCCCATTAAATCACATTAATGAGTCTCCAAACTCTTCGCCATATGTTCAGTTGAGTTTCCTGATCCATTGCCTGGATGGGCCGTCCCCAGGCCGTTTCTGAGCAGCTGGTGATAGCCCATGCCTGATTTGCATGTTTACATTGTAGGGCCCATGCCCAGCTCCGCGGGGAAGACTTGAGTGAATGGTAAACAAAAGACCCTCCGAACCAAAGCTGCTCCTCATGGAAATTAGGTGCAAGATGATCATTAAAAAAAATACTACAATATGCATTTTAATTATGTCCCATTAAATGCTTATACTTTCTGATATGTTTGAAATGATTCATTGCATTAATAGCATAATAGATGAGTGCCTTAACTCACTATATTTGTCCAGGATGGATGGGAGAATCCATCAGACATCAGAGAGCATTCACATGAGTGGCTGCACTCTGTCATTTGGTTGGTCTGGGATTAGCAGTGTTTGGCAGCCCCCATTATACTTACAGCTAAACTTCAAGCAAACGCTTCACATAAGTATGTCCATTTTGACATTTACTGAGGTCCTTCTTTTTAGTAGGTTGCTAAGGAATAAGACCGGGGTCCACTCTGGGTTTCAGCCTGCTGCTATTGAAAATGCCCCCGCTTGTCCCGTTTCACCCTTTCCGGCATTTCCCCGGTAGTGGTACCACTGGGAGCAGCCATGTTCGATTCTACCGCCGAAGACATAAGAGGATGACATTTTCAAAGGTAGCGATGGAGGTCAGCCCTAGTTCTCCCCAGCCCCTGTAATGGTGTTTAAGCTTATTTTTGTTTTGTTTTGTTGAGCAAACGACCTGCACACAGTGACAAATTGTGTTCCCGTGGAAGACGAAGCAGTGAAGAATTGTGCAGGTCCTCTCAGCTGGGCCCTTCAGACTCCCAGCAAGGCAGGAATCGTCTGATGAGCACTTTGAACATACACAAGTATATTTTACTGAGCATACTGGCCATCCTTGGAATTATTTGTTTTGGAAAACAGAAAAGAACTCTCAGGAAATTCATACAGCTTCATAAGTCATTATATACCCATAATTTATCTTTAAAACAGGAATTCAAATTCATTTAATACATCATTTATGCACTTATAACCAGATGACAGCAAATAGAATATACTAAAATGCATACTGTATATGCAAGTCCATTAATATAAATCTTTAATGTGTAAAATATCTTCACCGTTGCCACATCTGAATGGCCCAAGTCATATTTTTGGTTCACTTCCTGGCATCAGAGACGCAAAACAATGTTTAATGCTATTCAGATTGGCATCATTCTGCTTCTCCTACAGAATGGAGCCACTGGGTACAGTGCGGAGGGTGTTCTTCATATGCCCCATACAAACACCAGGGTAATACACAGTATGCACACTAAAGAGGCGAGTGAGCAAAAACAGGATTTATTAACATCTGGCCCAGCCTATACTGGCCGTCTGAATTACTGACAGCACTACAACATTTTCCTCTGCACCACGGCATGCTTCGTGCCCTCGGGCATCCGGGTATATCCGCACATCCTGCCACACCTTCCGAAAGGACTCGAAAACAAGAGTTTAAGCGGGATCAGGGAAACAAATGGGGCCACAAGAAGTCAAAACAAGGAAGCGAATGTGGGGCAGGAAACAGCAGACAGGAGGAGCGACATCAGTGACGAACGAGGGGTAACAAGCAACAGGCGCGGTTCATCGGGGCCGCGTCAGGGAGGAGACAGGAGGGTCAGGCAGACTCATTCAGGCAGCTTCTACACTTACACACTAAGGCCATACCTCATAAATTGCCCTCATGGGAAACATAAATCTTAATTTAAGAAAAGAAAATAATTACATTTTATAATAAGATTCAATTAAAGGTATAATTTCTATATAAATTGCTATCCTTGTGACCGTAAAATCTGAGCCAAGAGGATTATTTTCTAATTAACAATAACAGGCCGTAGAAAATGGCAACATACACTGCGAATGATAATTATTCTCCCTGTTGACCATTACAATCATTTCTCTTGTATGCTGCAAGGAATGCAAGTTAAAACTGGCAGAGTAGGACAGCAGCAAAAGGTCAGCAAAACCTAATGGTCACCTTAACTCTACTTCTAACTCTAACTGTAAATGTGGTAACAATGTCTATAAGAATCTATGAACACATAGCAGACATGCATTCCTAAAATAGTTTGAAAATGGCTATAAATATGTATATAAAGGCATAACATTTTATGGCCATGTTTATTATGTATTATAAATGCTTTATGAAACGTCTATAATGCACTATAGATACCTTCATAGTGAAGTGCAAAGCATCCTTAATTATTATACCGGGCATTATAATGCATTATGAAGGTATCTATAGTGCCTGAAGTATTATAATCAACTCTGTAATGCCTCGTGTCTGTCAATGACCCTTCCCTATAGCTTAACATCAACCGTAATTTGAATCTGGCCCAAACTCTTGTGTGGATGCTACAATTATCATGAATGCAGAATGTAATGCAAGAAAACACACATCAAGCAGTGTAGTGGAATAGAATAATTGTTATAAACAGTTTTAAAGGTGTCACTAGGCTTCAGCAGTATTACAGTATCATGGCATTTTAAAATATTTGCAACAAATTTACCCGGGAAGTAAAAATTGACCATAAGGGTAAGGATATGCAATTTTTGTAATTCAACATAGTTGAGAACTCAATTAAACTTAAACTCACACTACAGACCTATCCTGGCGACTCTGAAAGTTTAGTTTTGAATTTCATACATAGCCATGAAATGCTCTTTCGTTTTCTACCTTTGTAGTTAAGCCCCACCCTCCATAGCCTGTTGACTATAATATTATATCCTGCTAATTGTCTATGCAGATTCATTTTCCCTGCTGTAGACAGCAAGGTGGGCTCCACAGTGTGTTCTGTGTTCTTCCAGCTTCAGAGACCCGGAATCCATCCCCCGAAGGATCAGCTGGGAGCACAAATTGGTCGCCGCCGTGTTTAAACACGCCACACAAATGGGCTGAAGTGCCATGCCTGCACGCCTGTGACCGCTGGCTTTTGCAGGGGTTACCGTGAGCATGGTTGCCAGGGCAACCGCAGGCACCGAGGGCTGTTGTTCTTTCGGCATAGCCCTGGGCACAGCACCACGCTGGCTTGGTGGCCGCTCATCACTCAGGTGACTGAAGGTCGAGTCCCAAACCCCCCCACCTCACCTGGCTAGCCACACCAGTTGGAGGAAGTCGCTGTCGTTGCCTAGCACCGGTTTTGCTTCCTCCAGCCTCTAGAACTCGCACGCGTTCTCTTCGTCGCCACATAATGATCCCTATTCTACTAGTTAATTTCAAGGTAAGCATAAATTTCTGATAAACTACCAACCTTTACCCCCCAAAAACACATCACCTTCCTCTGTTTCCTGTAGTTTTATGTGTAATCTGATTACATCAGGCTGAATTAATAGATATACTAGATAATAGAGTACTCAATTGATTCACCTTCAAAAAATTATTTGGCTGGGACCCCTCTTGTCTCAAGGACAACAGGCTGATGATACAGAGTAAATTAGCCACAGCAGTTGCCAGAAGCAGATAGGAGATGGCTGGCATGATCCACTGAAATCGCCATGAATGCACGTGATCCTCTTCGTCAGCATTGTTGCTGGTTTTTTTTTTTGACAATTCTCCAGGTGTTCTTTTCATCTTCTCTTTCCTCTTATGTTTTTTGTTTGGATCCCTTCGCGTCCCTGCAAACCTTCCCTACTTTGAGGTCCTATATTTTTCACTACAGACTCACCAAGGGTCACCTTGCCCATGAGGCAGGGGACCTCCTGACAGCATTCCAAATTAATAATGGTGCATTCCTTTATCCCGACGAAGTTGTAAATTCCAAGGTGCAAGAAGTCACACCTGACCAATTTCCCCATCTAGCTACACATCTATTACTTCACATGAAAGACTGTGTGCAATTGAATTCATTACTAGTTATACGTTTAATAATATAAATGTTTTGAAATATTTATAAAATAGAGAAGCAGTGAAACACTTATTATTGACTGTGTAAGCTGTTGAAATGTTGAAATGATGTCACAGGAGTATCTCGTACAACAAAATATTCTCCAACTTCAACCTCGTTAAAGGGGTGTGTCTCCAACAGAAGTGACATTTCCGTGATGTTTTTCTCCAAGTTACGAGTTGGAAAGCAATAAACGAATGCAGGATAATACAGGGGGCGGTTTATAGCTATCTAATCACAATTCCTTTGGAGTGGAAGGGGGGGAACCCCTCAACCACAGGAAGTACATAAAGCATAAGTAATCTTTATCTAATATAATAGCAGTCACCCTCTGCACGGCATGCTGGTGGGTCAGAGAAGCAAATGCAGTCATTGTCTACATAAGGGATTTATGACTTGGTCATTACTCTACCTGCCTGTAACACTGTAATAATTTACCTCTTTGTACAATTGTATTATTTTATTTATTTATGTAGGATATCCAGCCTTTGTATAATATTTTAAATAATTTTTTAACCATTTTTACTGGACACTTGAATTTCCCTGAGGGGATGAATAAAGTTTTTCTATTTACATAAATTGTGAATCAGTATCACAGGACATTATTTATGTTTTCCATAAACAGAATGTTTCATTTCATTACAAAGGAGGTGAATTTAAAAAGGAGAGATGAATTAGTATAATTCTTATGCACATCTTTGGCAAGTGAGAAGTTTGTTTATTGCTGTTGTTATACCAGTAACACTTTAGTAAATAAACCTCTTAAAATACTGTTTTTTTTACCAGATCTAATTTCTCAAAGCCTGAAAAATGACTCTAGCTGCAAAATTTATTAAATTCATACATTGTGGTCTTTGGAGGGACTGAAAAAAAACACAGAAATCACAGCACAGAGGCAAAAAAAAAACGTTTTGATGTGTGACTGAAAATTTTTGTAAATCCTTACAGAGAGAGAAAGCCCTGTTCAAGCTGTACATTGTTAATTAAAGTGAGTGGTTATATTTTCATTTAAACTTATTGATAAATAAGGATGTAAAACAGTCCCTTTAATTACTTATGTAAATTCACAGGAATTTAAAAATGTGGTTAAATATAATTTTGCTTGTTCAATGCCGCCTTAATTGGCATTTTGAAAAAGGATATTATGGAAATGTGCTCATTTTTCACAAAACTTAATTTGACACACAAACACAAAGCAAAAAAAGCAAATAAACCCAATAAATGCAATTATTTGAAATTGACAATACCAACCGGCCATTGAAGTTTTTTTTGTGCTTAATTCATTTAACTTGGGCCATCGTGACCAGCCTGGCAGGAATATGGAACACGGAGACTGAACCGAAGCCGACATGGAAGCACAAGGTTGGTGAGGAGATTCGGCGTGAGCTGTCAGGTTTAAGAGGGAAAAAGTGCCGTAAGAGGACGTGAGAGAGCAGATGGTAACAACGTGCGTAGAGCTAATAAAGCACTCACGCTTTCAGTGTTGTGCCTCATCATTGATGCCTCCAAAGAACCAGAACGCAAGAAAATATCTGAAAAATTGAAGAGTTAAGCATCAGGGATTGCAAGTGTAAGCGGTTCTGCTTTCCCACAAGCGTCTCAGGAAAATTCCCATCTCCCCGCAGCTCAGTTCCATCGTTCCCCAGAGAAAAAAAGTACTTTGCATGTATTTAAAATTAGGAGATAAAAATGGGTGTGGAAAATGTATTCTCTGCAAATTATACTGTGAATACAGGAGTCCCAGGCATTTCTCAGTCACCTCACGATGCAAGTAAAAGCTGCAGTACTGTAATCCTTACTGGGCTCCTGAATAACTAAGCTGAAATATGAATGAGACATTATTTTGAGTCAAAATCACAAAGGAATGATTAAGACTCTTGCTTCTGCAAGCAGAGACCATACGATGCGACTTTGATGCATCTGCTGAATGTGCCAGAATGAGTCTGTTTCAATTGAACTGAACGATTCACATGATTAATTCACA
>JAODKN010000021.1:16655196-16667154 GCA_026774425.1 Petrocephalus zakoni
ACCATGCCACGTTCAAAGTCACTTAAATCACCTTTCTTCCCCATTCTGAAGCTCAGTTTGAACTGCAGCGGTTCGTCCTGAACATGTCAACAAGCAGTTGGACAGGTTCACCTAATAAAGTGGCCGGTAAGTGTATACATACATACACACATATATATTCATTACTTCAGTGTAATTCATTACTTCCAGTGTAATATTTCTTTGACAAAAAAGGAAATGTCTCCTTTTGTTCTAACAGATCTCAGTTATCCAGAAAAAAAATATATGTGTGTTTTAATTGAACAAAAATGTGAGAAAATTCTTGAGCTTCAGTTACAGTTATTAATACTTTCTTCTGTGGTATTATCCGGATGAGACTCTGTGGATTATAAGTGTCCTGAAATTGCTGTGAAATTAAATGAATAATTTCATTTTTTGTGGAGAATTACTGCAGAAGTGTTAAAATAGGTGTCAGTCACACGGTGCCCTTAGCATTTGAAGACCTGTATCAAAAGTAAAAGAAAAGGTAATAGATTTAACAAAGATGCTTGATATAATCATGCCACCTCAGCTACGTATTAGACAAGGTTGACATTCAGTTGTACGATTGTTGTACACCTTTTCATTTTGGCCTGGTCTTGGTAAAGTATCCCCATGATCCCAAATTTAAGTGAGAAAGCTTGCTTGCAGCACTTAAATAACCACCCCTGTAAGTACTGTGCATCACATTAAATAGACCATTAGGCTGGAAAATCATTTACACGTATGCACTGGTGCTTCCACGTGAGAGATTACAAACTGCTGATATGGGGATGTGTTCTTGTCATAACGATTAACCGGCAACTCCAAGGCAGCTGTCGCTGACTTGATGGGTCGGGGGTGTATTTTTAAGCTGCCTGCTGGGTGACAGACCAACCTTTCCGAATCCACCTGGATCTCCATATGCAGCCCGTCACAAAAGGAGGTCTCCAAAGCCCAGGTTTGTGCTATCGGGCTGAGAGCCCTTTCTGGAGGCAGACGGGGGAGACGTGGAAACTATCTCCCATGAACTATCAGGAGAATAACAAATAAAGATTCCTGAAATAAAGCCTGAAAAGGAAAAAAACCCTACAATATAATTCCCGGCTGACATCATGGTGTCAGGTTAATGGAACACAATGAATTTGGCCTTTACCTACAGTAGGAGTTTAGTAAGAAAAATGTGAGAAATGCAGGAGAAATGCTCTTCTTTCACAAAGAGATGCTTTTCACAATCAGAGAAGTAATTCTCAATTTCCCCCTCTTTCCTAAACACTTATGGTTTCAGAAGGGGGAATGTAGCTCTCCCTGTGCCAGATATGCATAGTCTGATTTTTCAATTAAATACAATTAAACCACCTGAAGTAAACTGCTTCCGGCTTTTTGCCGAAAAAGAGTCTGACTGCCCAGGTCAGACCTTACATAAATGTAATATAAAATGAATATCTGAAAGGTAAATGTATGTGCCCAGGACTATGTGATCAAATTAGCAAGTCTTTTCTATGTGTCATTTTTATCTGTAAGGTTAATGAGAAACAACACTCCTGCAATTATAAAGTGGAATGAATATAAATGTGTACTGATTTTGCGATCTAACAAAATGCATGTTGCTCACATAGATGTGTAATATTTGTATAAACATTAAATTTCTTATTGCAAATGATGGTAACACTTTACTTAAAGCAGTCACTATACTGCATTACACATACTTTCATAGTGCATTATACTGCCTTAGTAAAGTATTATAAACAAGGCTATAACTATTTATAAAAAGACATAACACATTATAGTCATGTTTGTTATGCATTATGAATGTTCTATGAAGTTTTCATCTATAATGCACTATAAATACCTTCATAATGCAGCATGAAGCATCCTTTATTCTTATACTGATCATTACAATACATTATGAAGATGTTTATAGCACATTAAAGATGAGACCGTCATAGAATATCCATAATGCAAGAGAAACATAGCTATGATGTGCTATGCCTTTTTATACATATTTATAATGCTTTATGAATGCTTTATACTGTGTTATGGATTTGTTAAAATATTCTTGTAGACATGGCATTCATAGAAAGTGTTACCAGTACAGTTATTAATCATAACTAGACTGGGTAGCTTAGCTGGGTAGCCACCAGCCACCTACTAACCCAAGACGTGCAAGCTGCTATGAAATTGTTATCTCCTTAAAACAACAGCAATAAGCACATCCTAATAACAGATTTGGTTCAATCTGGAAAAAAAATCAAGACACTTTACTCCAATTTGTGTTGAATCATTTTAAAGCATAAAACACTGTGCAAATTGCAACTGCGGGTGACTAATTACAAATTTCAAACACATCCATCATGCACAACAGCTACCCACTGCATCTTGCGAAAGGAAAGGAAAAACAGCCCGTGCCAAGCTGCAGCAGTCGCTGGAGGTGAAAGCCATCCCATAATTACCATATTTAGATTAACCTCAGCCAACTGCAAAATGTCACCCACATACCTATGGCAGACCTACAGAAAATCATTTTAATTGCTAAAAAAACAGACCCAGTATCCAAGAAAGCAGTCGGGACCACCTGAGGTACTTCCAACAGAAACTAGGGAACTAGACCTGCTTAATACACAGAGACATATATCTGTTTTCTATGGAATCAATCTGTAAATTCACTATTCACATGTGGTCCTCAACAATCCAATTCTCTTCATAACATCAGAGTTTTCCCTGAGTACCAATCATCTGTATTCTTTTTTTCCTGAATACATAATAATAATGCTCCCTCCAATTCCTCTACTATTCACAGCAAATCTCAAAACACCATTATTGATGACACACTAAGGATTGTCCATACCTAATGTTATCATTGGTAAATGTCCAGTCTAGGTTTCAAAGCAGACGATCACTACCCTTAAGCACCTTACTGCTTCCCCTGGCTCTGCTTCATTAAAAAGCTCTAGTCAGGTTTTTGACCAAAGCAGGTGCAACCGCAGATTTTGCAGTTACATAAGAACTGTTGGCTGGCTACTACCCGCTTTTCTACAGATTGTCCATTAATTTGTTTCTACCTCCTAGCCTGCAGGTCATCTATTAATACTTAAAAATGTGAGTGCCTGATCAGCCCATGCCTGACTAATGCCTTGAACAGACACGTTTGTCTTCTGGCTTTTGGAATTAAACTCTCCCTGCTCTTCTTATCATTTTGAGCCCTTTCTGTGACAGAGGTACATGCTAATTAGCTGACAATTAATAAACATTTGCTGCCCTGGCAGACTGGCTTCCATATTAAGTGGTTTTTCTTTGTCTAGGATCCCAATCATATGAGAGGGTCTTTATATGTACTTCCTAAGTGTGCTTTTTGGCAGAAGATGGACATGACTCGATTACGGAGCTGGCCAAGTAGACGCAGTAATCGTATTAAAATTGACACCTAAATTGAGGTATCGGTGAATATTTTTTTCTGTTCAGAAACAATCTAGATCTAAAACCTAGTTTTCTGAATTTGTAGCACTTCGGCACTAATCAGCTACCATAGATATTGGTGTCAGAGGCTGATATTGGGAGCTGAATAGTGCCCCCTGTGGCACGGAGCACTTCTGTTTTGAAAACAGCAACACATTAAGAGGCATGACATTTAAAAATGTAATTAGCTTAATTTTTTGTCTTGATGCTTTTGTGTCATCTTTATGTTTTTGCATCTTCTTAATATTCACATGCCCTTGGTTTCCAGGGTCGCTTTAGGTTAGGTCTGTGCCTGTGATTGGTTTGTCACTGATTTGATTCCTGTGGTCATCTGATAGTGATATTCCCAGTCGACCCGTGAGCAAAGCCCCACAATGGGTGAACCTGCACTTTGACCCCAAGCTTCTCCCCTGTGTATATCTTAAAGGAGGGGCATGATGGGATATTAGAAAAATAAAGAATCCCAGACTACTTGTACAAATGGCAAATAAAAGCATAAATTGTCTGGTGATTAAAAAAATGGTAATTTGGGGTGGAACTTATAAGTAAAATAAGTATTAAATTCCCTATAAGCAAGTGTAAAAGATGTCTAATTGCATGTTACTTTGGGGATTTTCTGTAATAATGCTGAGAATTCAAATTAATCAGAAGAATGGCTTATCGGCTCACTGCGAATGGATGTGTATATATTACGATATATATTTGCATCGTTGTTCATCATCTTGGCTATGAGGATAAAAAGCATTAACCAGGCTGTGGTGTCTCTCCATTGAATGAAGCATCGTGTCACATGGTCAGTTTCACATGGTCAGTCAATTGATTTCTAATCATTTGGGAATTAAATAAAAATGCTGTTTGATCCATCACTGAGGGTTTTTTTTTATTGTTTGCAAAACCCACTGCAAATATGAAAAGGCTTAAGCCTAACAGCTTAATCGCAAGCAGAAAGCGAACTTAATGAGTCTGTTTGTACACTGTCATATTAATGGATTTAGGCCAATTTAACAGCTTACACTTTGTTCCTCTTGTTACACCTGCGATAACAATTATGCCACAATAGATGACACATTGCAACCAAACTGGCAAAAAAAATGTAACACAACAGTGTTTCCAATAATTTATTCTTCCCAGACAGATCAAATTGGCCCTCGAGAAATAAACATGTTTTATTCATTTGTTTAATTCACTTACTATATTTTCTAGGCGTTTACCAGTACACTGTGGTCTTTTAAATACTCACCTTGGTTTTGTTTACCAAAGATGCTGTAATCTACACACTGGACACAATCAGGACTGAGTGTCACGTTTTCCAGGGCCCAGACTGACAACAGGATTCAGTCAAAGGGATGAAGGACCCCCCCATTTGCAGAGATGTGCATGGAAAGGTGTGGGCAGTTGCAGCCCATCGCCGGCTCGGGGCGGACGGCGATCACTCGGGCGGCGATCGCTCGGGGTGGACGGCGATCACTCGGGGAGGACGGCGATCACTCGGGGAGGACGGCGATCGCTCGGGGTGGACGGCGATCACTCGGGGAGGACGGCGATCACTCGGGGCGGACGGCGATCACTCGGGGCGGATGGCGATCGCTCGGGGTGGACGGCGATCACTCGGGGAGGACGGCGATCACTCGGGCGGCGATCACTCGGGGTGGACGGCGATCACTCGGGGAGGACGGCGATCACTCGGGGCGGACGGCGATCACTCGGGGTGGACGGCGATCACTCGCTGTCGTTACATGCGCGGAATCTGTCACACCAACACATGACGTCACGTTTCTTTTGTTGGAACTTTTTTTTATTTTTAGTTTATTTCGCTACAGAGCATAATATAGCTGTAAATACTGATACTAAGAACTGATAGCTGGCCACTGCACAGTTTTATACAGATTTCCCAATAATTTATTTCAACCTCGAGGCCTGGAGGGAAGAGTAAGTCACTGAGGCTTTTACCCGCTGATATAATTTCATTCTCTGTGCGCATTAATGCCTCCTAAGCTATCAAAACCTCAAATTGCATCATCAGAATCATCTTTTATTGGCCAAGTAAGGTCACGCTTACAAGGAATTTGACTGGGCCTTTGTTCAAGAACCGCACAAACAAAATAAAACAGACGGAGGGCATTAAATGTGGGATTCCTAAGTGAATGTGCAGTAAACATTGTGTGACAAGAAGAGCAATGTACACAGTGCTAAGTGCATGACATAATGAGTTCTGAATTGCAGTTCCACATTGTGATTGAAGCAAAGAGTGCCTGGCCTATAAGACGTTTCTCTTCAGTCACTCCTTTGCAGCATGTATGTTACTGCGGGGGAGATCCATGCATATTGTCACTGAGCAGGGCCACATGGGAAGAAACTGTCTCTATGCCCTGAAGTTCTTCTTCTAAAAGCCCAATATCTCAACCCTGAAGGTAGTGGCTGAAAGATGCGCTTGGCAGGATGTGTGGTGTCTCGCCCGCTCGTCTGCAGTAGGCCAGACGCAGCTGATGATCTCTGCTGAGCCGATGATACGCTGGAGGTTTTTCTATTCCCTTGCAGGGCATGATCCAAACCAGATGGTCAATGAGGGTGTGAGAACATGCTCCATGATTGCCGTGTAAAGCTGCACCGGTGGTGTTTGTGGCAGCCTTCTTTGGACCTTCATGATGATGGTGTCGAGGTTGGTCCTCCATCTAAGGTTTTGTGAGCTGGTGATCCCAAGGAATTTCAATGTCTCCACTTGGGTCACAGCTGTTCCACTTGCAGGGAGGTGGTTGACCACATGGCTTCTCATAAGAAAATTTACCATACAAAAAGGTCTCTTCTTTTATTTCAATATCATATTTTCTTGTCAAAATGTTTCTCTAACAATATATCTGGGTGAAATGCACTAATATTTCAGTTGCCTAAAACTTCAGATTCATTTTTAAATATACTCCATACAGTACTTTGCAAAAGTAAAAAAAATAAATAAAAACACAATTTAACAATAGGACAATAGATAAATAGCAAATTAAAAGTTTCACAATGAAAACTAACAGTAATTTCTTCTGATCTCTGAAAAGTTATTGATGCCTTGTTGGCTAGATGAAGAGCACTCCGGTTCCCAAACTTCTCCTCAGGGGCACCTCAGCCATCCCATGTATTCATTAAATTTCACCATCAACTCACTTAATTCATTTATTTCAGTCAGCAAAATTCAATGAGGTATTGATTAGCCAAAGGAGGCAGCCCAGGACTTTTGCACAGTATATATATATATATATATATATATATTCTTTATGCAGATATGAGAATATAAGAAAGGTTTCTTCAATACCCTGTAGAGATCATTTTATTATTATTTTTAGATTCAGCTCAGCCTTTTGTGTTATTTTCAGATCAGAACAATGTGAGTCAAAGCAGTTCCATCTTTGTGTTGCAGTGGTCTCATTTTTATCTTCGATAAATGGGGCAGGGAAAGCCAAACTCTCAAAGAGAAAATCTTTTCTCTGCTATGGCAAAAAGGAATTCATGTTGCATCCTGGCAATGTTGCAAAATGCTATTCATGCTAAATGTAAACGCCTTTATAACTTAAATATTCCAGAAAACATGCAGAACACCACCAATAAGATTTCAGCAAAAATCCGTTCATATTCTAAAGGGGATCTGTTACAAGGATGCTTTAAATGTACTAAATCTTCAATAAAGTTGACTGAGGAGACTCCAGCATTAAAAATATGTGTGGTCTGGGGCACACTTCCAAATGTCCAAAGAGGCATGGAGGTGAGGACCAGAGAGCAGGGTCAGCAAGTCCCTGGAGCAGTTGGAGAAAAGGGCCTTACCCAAGGGCTCAATGGAGATAAGATCACTCTGTCAGCCACGGGATTGGAACTGGTGACCTTCTGTCCTAACTCAGCACCACAGAAATATGAGGCGAGCATACAAACACTACATACTGAGAGCAGAAGTGGGATTCAGGCCTATAATGCTGCAAATGCGCTCCCAACATAATGCTTTCTACATAGATTTGTGAGGGCTTCCATCACTAACCACTGCAGTGGCGCAGGGCAGGAGATTGGCAGGACAGTCCATCACATGGGATACCTTTGCATAATATGGGGTAATACGGAGATTCACGAGAACACAGGAAGCACATGCAAATTCCATACACTGGACGGAAAGGTCTTCTTAAGGATATCCCTTAACGTGAATCCTAATAGCACCATACTGTATGTATAGTTTATGACTTAGGGTTATGACTGCCTGGCCAAAAATAAAAGTAATTGAATAAGATTTGAAAACAAGTACTTAAGAGCCAATGACTGGATCATTATTACAGCTCAGCAATGTTATGCAGCAATAAAGTGAAGTCAGCTGAGTAGCTGAATCTACTGAATTATAATCTACAGGTTATCCCAGCAATGGATTATTTCTTCCCTAATGGCATGAGCATTTTCCAGGGCAATAATTCCAAGATTCATCAGGCTCGAATTGTGAAGGAGTGGTTCAGGGAGCATGAGGAATCATTTTCACACATGAACTGGCACCACAGAGTCTTGACCTGAACGCCATTGAAATGTGCTGAAGAAGACTTTATGGAGTGGTTCAACTCATCAGTACAAGACCTTGGTGAAAAATTAATGCAAATCTGAATAAAAAATAAAATCTTGAGATTTTGAGTTGCATATGCATGCAGAAGCAGTGCCGTGATGAACGTGCACCATAATCAAACCTAAAGGCGGTCCAATTAAATATTTAAGTGTGAGACTTTTTTTTTTGGCCAGGCAGTGTACATTGCTCAGTGTTGATGGAAATCCCAACATTCATCTTAAGCATGTTCTTTGCAGCTGAGTAGCATTTCTGGCTATCTCAGCTGGTCACTGGGATGTCGCTTCTATATAAGGAAGGTTGCCGGACTGTATTAATCAGATTTTCATTGTGTTTCTTTTACCTCCACAATTCAAGACATGAAAGGGTTTAAATGAAACACCAAGCTGGTCCATTGCCAGCAAATGTATTCAAAAACATAGCGTGCTGCACCCAAGGCAAACTTCTCTGCAGCTTCACTTGGATATTTATTTCTTATTTATATTTATATTTTTATATTGTAGGGGGTCAAGCAGAATTCAGAAAGAATCAACCTAGGGCAAGGGGGGTGGGGTGCAGAACCAAGCAGATCAAACAAGAAAGAGTAAATGGCCTATAATCACTGGTAGCTTCTCAAATGTCCCTGATGCCCCGAAGATGCATTTCCTGCTTTAAATTTCACTTTGTTTAATTATGTGCCTCTGAAGTAAAAGATGACCTTCAAGTGACAGGACTGAGAGCTAATCTGCATTTGGCTTTCATAGTTACAAACTTCTTTTGGCGAGTTCTCCCAATACTGCCTCGACGCATCACATACACGGTGCCTCACCAGGACGCCTCTGTTTATTGCGCTTTTTTTGGTGTTATGTCTGTGTCTGGTTTTATTTCTGTGCATGAAACACCACATAGCAAATCACATCAAAATGCAAATAGTTTTCATTAGTTAATTGTTCCATGATGATGTGGGAAACAGTTTAGAAAGAATAATGCAAAAAATAACAGTAAAGAAGAACCTGTAACAAAGGAATAGAACCAATATTAAAACGAGCACAGCAAGTCAATTGACAAATCAATTAATCACTTGAAAAGCCTATGAACCCAATCAGCCAATCAGCCAGTTACTTACTTAACATTAACTTAAAGGCCTTGTCGGAGCTCATCCATGAGTAATTATGTAAAAACAACTTTAGACAAATCCCTGCAGATTTAACTGTGATGATGTATTGCTTGTCCATAGCAAATGACATTTTGCCCAATTTCAGTAGCTGCTACATTTTTATTTGAATACAGCGGTGCATGTAACGTAATTAACTTTCACAGCATTCGGGCATTGCTTGAGCCCTGTTGTGTTTGGTACCTCACCGTCACCTCCTAGAGGTCTCCCAGTGTCATAGAGGTACACTTGTACTGGTACCGAGCAGTCCTTGCAAATCTATAACTCAGTAGGCACTTTATTAGGTATCTGTACATAGTACTAGGATGGCCCATTGTTTCTCTCAGGAACCACTTCATGGATTGACACCTTCCCAAAAGTGTCAAATGCCTTACTACATGCCACAGTAGTACTGAGCAGTTATTTTTGCACTTCCAGTTAGCTTTAATGAATCTGTCAATCTTCTCCTGACCGCTCAAGTTTGTATTTAAATTATTTGCACTGTAAAGAATCACCCACCGTCCCAACGATGGCACCAAATCTGGCAGCTGACTGGGGGTGGACATCTGTGTAGGGGCGTTTGTTGTGTTTTATGTAAATCTTTTTAATGCTTGTTCATTTTTTTTTCCAAATTCTGAAAAAGCTATCTGAGCATAACATTAAATTCATTATATGGCAAAGTTCTATTTGAAAATGTGACTTGCGTTAATAATATCAATGTGTAATAGTAATTTATTGTAAATGTATTACATATGTAGTTTGCCATAGCCTGCATTGGATGACTGGTTTTGCTCTCTCACCTTGTGCCCCGTGGGTGAAAGGACTAGAGTCACCTCGGCTCATTTGTTCGAGATTGGAGTGTCGCACAGGATTTGCTTTTGGCTGATAAAGTGATATCCACTATGTACTCAGCATGGCCTCGGTCAGGGACTGAAGGCTCACTACAGACTAGCAAAATGTTAGCGTAGATGGTCAATTCAGCGCTTGGACTCAGTGTGACTGAATGATTCAACCCAGAGCTTAGCATGTCCACAAAGTGTCAGGTTAGCTCAGTGGCTTGGCTTATGTGCCCTGTCGAATTAGAGAACGAGGTTTACCTGAGTGACGCAACACAGATGCTGCAGGGTAGCTTATCACTGCGTAAGGCAGCTGCTTATGTCCATTTATAGCAGGGGTGGGGAACCTGATCCATGGAGGGCTGGTGTGGGAGCAGGATTTTTCTCAATTAGCCAATAATAAAGCAGTGGTTTTCAATTCCAGTCCTGGGATTGGCTGATTAAGAGGTCATCCCAAAAACCTGCACCTACACCAGCCCTCCATGGATCAGGTTCCCCACCCCTGATTTACAGAGTACTCAGCTGATTGGTTGACACAAAATCTTGGTCTGGATTTGTACTTTTTGAACCTGAACTTTCTACCTCTGGCCACTTCTTGATGTATCCAGGTGTGGCATGTGATGGTCTGAGCTCATTTTTGTCGGAGCCAGTTGGACAGTTCTGGTCAGGATGGAAAACAGCATAGGCCAAATAGTGTCCCAGAGTTCTATGTGGTCAGCCATCTGATAACACCATCAAACACTGAAGTATGAGAAAAATTCTAGGAGGACAGCTGTTTCTGAAATGCTGGGAGAACTACGTGTGGGCCAACCATCATATTATGTTTGGCTTTAGCCTCTTGCTGTTATACTGTTTGGCCACATGGTAAGCAAACCTCTTGACCCAGGCTGCATATAAATATTCAGTTGCTGCCATGTGACTGGCTGATTGAAGTGGCACACTCTCAGTGTGAACGAACCGCTGTACCTAATAAAGTGGCCACGGAGTATATGTCATAGACTGCAGCCACAGCAGCCGTAATCTGGAGTTTGAAAGCATACGGTAATGCTGCTCAGACACATTAATCATGTCTGTGAAGGGAAATTAAGCCAAAGAATGCATAATAAGCAAGCTATTGTCAGGAAGCCATTCTGCTGGAGAAATGTGTTTAGCTTTGTTTAGGCTCATTTACCATTTCCTGCCCGCTTTCTCAACCAGAAAATAACTGCACACTCTGGATGTTTGCTGATTTATATATTTACTTAATGAATGTAAATATTAATTGTTACTAGTTTTACTTTGATGATGTCTGTCCGTTGTCACGTTTTTTTTTTTCTTTTCTGAGCGCTTCCGTGTTTTTTTCTCTCTGCGTGTTTAGCTAAAATATATATTTGCAAAAGGGCGGCATGGTGGTGCAGTGGTTAACGCTGTTGCTTCACACGTCTGGGACCGGGATTCAAGTCTTCACCGAGGTTTGCATGTTGTCGTGTCGTTGTGGGGTTTCCTCCGGGTGCTCCGATTTCCCCCCACAGTCCAAAGGTTAAATGGAGTTTCAAAATTGTGCATGTGTGAGTGTGCCCTATGATGGGTTGGTCCCCCATCCTGGGTTGTTCCCTGCCTTGTGCCCATAGTCTCTGGACCCCCCATGATCCTGAAAATGGATGGATGGATATATTTGCAGAATCTGTATATATATATCTATGTTTGTGGTTCTTACAAAAGGTTCCAGCACATTTTATTGACAGGGAAGTGTCCTGTCAAGAGTGTATTCTGCTATGCTGAGATATGGTGAATCCATCCATCCATCACTTAAAATGTTTTTCCAGGATCACGGTAAGCCTGAAGCCAGAAGGCATCAGAAGACCTGTGGCAGGATGCTAAATACGTGAAATTCTGTTTGAACATAAGAACATAAGAAATATACAAACGAAAGGAGGCCATTCGGCCCATCAAGCTCGTTTGGGGAGAACTCAACTAATAGCTCAGAG
>JAODKN010000021.1:16674752-16688946 GCA_026774425.1 Petrocephalus zakoni
GGAAGTGAGATGCTTACCAGTGTGCTTTGTAAGGGGGTCTCCCAAATAAGGCTTTACCTAGCGCCCTGAAAAGGAAGAGCCAACCTTGTATATCATCATAGATTAAGAACACAATGCAACACAGTTAAATACACCACTACGTGGAAGGGCTCCACATATATTCTGCATTTTTCCGAATCTCTGAATGTTTAATAACTGAGAAGCAATTACTAATATGTTTTCTTGTATAACTGGTCATACCATCATTGTATTCTCCAATGTACAAGCAGTGTCTCTGCAATGCATTTTATACCCCACACAAAAAACAATTAATTCATTAATAACCATTCCTTCCACCATTATGCACATGAGTAATGACAGTACACAATACAACTCTGTAAGCTGGATCCAGCTGTTTTCAATTAAGAGAAGGTACACAAGTGTCTGCAAGCAGGACAGCAGACCAATTACAGGTTATTGCTCGATGTGCCATGCTGGCAGGCCTCCACTCTCTCAAAAAATGTGAGGGACCATGCAGGTCGTCTGAGGCCAGGTCATTACTGCCAGGTCACCATCTGCTCCTTAAGCCTCACCCAAGCACTCAGTCAGTCACATCACATTTGCTTGTTACCTGTTCAATGCTTTGTTCAACTTACCATACTCCATGGATAATTAGCTGCTTGAATTTAATATGATTAATATTGACAAATGGTTGTACTTATTTTTTATTAAAAATATCTTCTGCTAAGCTTGTATTTAAGGTAGTTTCTAAGCTTTCATCACTTGTTTTTTTCATTTTTCCTTATTGAATCGAATTTAATCCCTTGAACACTTAACTGATTCCATTTTCTGATATCAACATTCACAAAGCAATGCTATTAGGTCTCACTTACCTAATGCACTTTTACTAATTATTTTCTGTTGGCCTATTTATTTTTAAATTGAAAAATTCACACATAAATTCCTATTCAAGACATGTTATCAATGGAGGAAATGCTGACCGTTCATTTTCTGCATGCATTCAGTCAATTACAAACCATTTTGTTTCAGAAAGAGATTTAATAAGATTACGGTAATACTTTGCATTTAACTTCTGACTCAGTGCTGTAACCCACTTACACAAATTCTTAAGCAATGTCAAACGGAAAACATTTATCATTGCTTAAATGAAAAACTCTGTTTTGAGCATGATGCTCACCCAATGTTGATCACATGGAAATACAGCAGGTAAATAATTCTCTGAAGACCCTTTGGAGTGATCGGTGACAGTCAATGGGCTGCATACTCGGTTCCTTTGGCCCCAAGTTCTTAGCCATTCCTTCCATTTTTCCTGTCCCTTTGTGATATTTCACAGCTCTCTTATTACATCTCCCTTAAGTCACGCAGCAGTCATTTCAAAATCCAGTCTCTATAGTCACTGTCCTACAGCCAGGGGTGTAGCTAGAAGCACTCCTGTGTAGCAGAGACACAGCAGAGACATAGTCTGTAAAGCAGAGTGATCATCACCATACAGCACAAACACTCTCCATTGCAGAGTACTAACTGGTCACCACTTTACAGCACAGACACTGTCCTTTGCAGAACACTAGCTGATCACCACCTTACAGCACAGACACTATCCATTGCAGAGCACTGAGTGTTCATCAACTTACCCCACAGACACTGTCCATTGCAGAGCACTGAGTGATCATCGCCTTACAGCAAAGACACTGTTCACTATAAAGTGCTGGGTGATCATCATTCTCAGGGTTGAGTGGGGTACATTGCCATTCTGTAGGGTCTTTTCTGCATTTTACATGAGGTATTTCAGAATAAATTTGGTGTGCAGTACAATTTGGTTCAGTAATTTATCTCACCCATCTTGTCATATGTAGACTTAGTTGTCTGTCCAGATGGACAACACACACGGCACTCTGACAGTATTTAAAAGGACATGTTCCTACCGTCCATACCCAAATCGACAGCCTAGCCAAATGTCATTAAATATTGCCGTAATGGCTGTAATAAGAGGCTGGATACAAAAGGATATTCTACAGAATAACAAGATTTTGTCTACTTTTGACAAATGGATATTATAGACCTCTGCAATACTAACCTAGCTATTGAGTCCCTCAAATGTTTTGAGTAGCCTAGTCAGAAATGGTGACTATGCTTAGACTTGGGAGGCAGAAAGTACTGACTGAAAAGTGTTCACAATCCCACATGAGGGGTTTAAAGATTCATTACGCTGTGGGTGACCTTAAGAAACTCACTGCACATGCATTTAGAAGACATTTAGCACTGTAAGACTATCACCAGCCCTATAGTAACTTGGACTTAAGGAGAATCTTAACAGTACACTTTAGCTAAGACTGTAACCACATTGTTAATTAAGCATTTCTTTTAGTGAAAGCAATATTATCAGCTAGACAAGGGACCCTTTTTAGCACAAACTGTGCCTTTTAACTCAGAGACCCACTGAGCCAGTTCAGTAAATTGTCACATTATATTGTATAGTATATATATTAGCTTTTATGTTGTGCTTTTTGTATATTAAAGTACAAAATAACACAGGCAGTGCAATAGCACATAATACAGAGCACCCACTCTTCTAAATCAACCGGAGGCCTCCAATAAATCAGTAACCTTCCGATGTTGTGCATTTATGCACATTAACACTAACCAGTGAAGAGGCGATTTGGCAAGAGTAATACAGGCATGGGAAGGACCCTCCAGTAAACTGACATGCTACAGCCCCCTCATGCTAGCAGAGAATGAACACGCCAAGTAGCTCTCCCAGATCAATAACACGAGTGTCATGTGACCCAATGGCAGATGAAATAGGTCCCCGGTCTCAATAACTCATTATATTGACTTCTGCTACAGTAAAGGATAATTCTGTCTTCAGCAGCACAACAAGATTAATTAGCTTCAAATATAGCATGTTCTAAAGTGACTGGACTGTCAAAACATTACAGTTCATTTAAAACTATCAATACCGGGGCAATTAGCCCATTCCTATATTTCACATATATGACATAATGTTATCTATCAGTCGGCTGTGCCCATGTCTGCAAACACACATATGCACACTCATGCAAACATATAGACATATGCCATACACCCTCCTTTATATTCATGTCTTTGTGGGGACCATCCTTTCAATTTCTATGGGCAAAACCATAATCTCAACTATGACACCCCTAACCCCTACCCAACTCTAACTTTAACTATAAGTAACCAAAACAAAATACAAGACTTTTGGCATTTTTAGTTTTTTGATTGCAGCCACAATTGAGAATTGAGTTTCCCCTTGTGGGGACCCAAAACATGGTTGCCACAAATGTCAAAATAAAAGTTTTTTTTTTTTTTATCACATTGTGGGAATATCTGGTTCCCACAATGTAATACAGTATATACATAACCCAGACACACACATACGCACAGATATCATTTGTGGATTTTTTGACTATAAATAACCAATTCATCTGATTTCTTGGTGCATTATAAATCTAAAGTCTAAAATCTGAGATGTAATAAATATTAACAAAATTAAAATTAAATCATTTCAGAGACTGCCACCATTTGCTTACTGCTCAACATGCTACACTGTTCACCTGCATTCCAGCGGTGGTGTCCACGTGTGTGTCTTTCTATATGGCAGACTTTTTGAAACCGTTATCTAGATAAATGTGATGTATATACTAACATAAAATGATGTGTGTGATCAATTCAGTTTTTTAGCTCAATCCTAGAAATCAAAGGTAAGTAACCTGAATGATGTGCAATTTAAAAAAATTTTTCCAGCATGGGCGTGTTGAAAATCGTACACTGTCATTCACTTGATTTAATTAGGCACATAAATGCTTATGTAGAATAAGTCAGAAATCAAAACTATCAATATGCATCTTATTTGACTTACCTGTTGTTGTACTCTGTTGTTGTGTCCCTGTGTTCCCATAATATGGTTCTCTCTCGGTAGAAGTGCTGAAACTTCTGACTCCAGTGAACTGGTGCCATTGACAGCAGGGAAAACAAACAACTGGCCACTGGGACTTAACTTCAACCAGGACCAGTAAATGTTCATCCATAAGCGATGTTGCATGTGGGCTGCTCAGAGCAGACCTTTTAAATCTGTGATGGTTAATGGATGGTGGGTGGAGAGCAGGCAGGTAACTGCTGTCGTCCCTATTGATTGCTTCTGCCTGTCCCTTGTTCCCATCGTTTGGTACCCACTAGGTTGTTGGCCCCATGCCAACAAATTCAGAGCAAGTTAATCGGTGAAATGCCATCATTTGTGCTGTCCATTACCCAGCATATTTCTGCTATGAGCAAGTCGGCTGTGTGTGGCTCTGCTCCCTAAAACTGTATCATCATGAATTGTCAGTCATTGGATTATGGATTTCTGTAGGATTTACTATTATCTATCCATTCATCCACCCATTTTATAATAATCTTTTTGCCAATGCAGGGACCACATGTCTTGTGGGGCATGTTAGGAAAGAGGGGGAAATGAGGAAACACACACACACACACAAACACACACCCTCACACAGCATGCATGTGAGATAATGGCCCCGTTGATGTTTATGCTGCCGCTGCTTTTATTAGGCCACACGCCGCTCCTCAGCCTCGCCAGTGACCTCTCTTAACCTCCTGCCCATGAGGTCAGCTGACACACATGTGACAGAATTGCTAAGCCAGTTCATGCTGAGCTGCACCGTAATGGAGAGCAATTGAAGGCAATTACTGAGCCAGTTTTTCAGGCTAGTTGGTATATTTTCTGTCAAGAGTACATCGAATGACCAATGCCGTGCAGAGGATCACATGGTACTTCAGTGCTTGATGAATGTGGGTCGATAGATTACAGACAATGGTCACAAAGCACCTTTTTAATGGAAGATTATATTCTGTGATAAGGCTGATGGAGTGGTCTATAGAAAACACTTCAAATACTGTATATCTGTAAATCAAACTGAATACACTGAGTTTGAATTGGCCCCAATGATGACATTTCCCTGACCTACCTCAGTAAGCAAGTGAGGGGTCATTTTCCTGATGATTGGTGAGCTGAGACAAAGGTACAGAGTCAGAGGTACAGAGTCAAAGGTACACTCCTGATTTCTCCAAATTACAGGTCCGCAAATGCCCATCCTCTCAGCGCCGGCGCTCGTGTTCCCAGATATGGGCGCATAGTACATTTACTTTCAGGATTTTTTTGAGGTAGACGGATCTTCTGTGGCCAATAATGATTCCATGAGGAGTAACAGGTGAGGTCAAAACAGACAGCGATGGATAAAGTACTCACGGTAAAAGTACAGATACCACACCAAATTGTTACTCACATGAAAGTCCTACAGTAAAGTACTACTCAACTAATGGTAAAAAATACCTGGTTTTCAAAGTACTTAAGAACTAAGTACTATACATCAAAATCTATTCATCCTACAAAAGGTAACCTATCCTATTCACTTCACTCGAGGCAGGTCTGAATACAGCATTGTAGGTTAAAGTGCAGCACAATATGGAAAACTGAGTCACATTTTTGCTTTTTATTCAGAAAAAGGGGTAAAGTTTGTTTGGATATCATGTTAGTTCACTACATTCTGAAAGCAGTAAAACAGGGTGGCACTAGCACTGCTTTCATTGCCTAGGTTTGAGTTATCCAGTTTTGTTATTTTTGAAATTTGACCACAAAGCAAAGTACACATGAGGATCAAAGCACAGGATCAGATATTGGCCATGATGCAAGTGGGGTTAAGGGCCTTGGTTAAGGGACCAACAGTGATATCTCCCCGATAGCAAGGGAATTTGAACCTATAACCTTCCAGTCACAGGCACAGACCCACACACAACCTTTATGGATATGTTTACCAAAAGTGGCATTTTCTGCACAGCTGTTCCAGTTCCTGAGTCTCTTCGGTTCTGACAGTTTGGTGGGCATGAGGCACGTACAGGTTCCCTCCGCGGTGAGACTGTTCTCTTCTCACAGCCACTGATTCTCAGGGTAAGACTGGGAAAGTGATATTAAGCAAGACTTTATTAAGAACATTCATCCGAATGCATTGTGAGTGTTGCACTGATTAGCACTGTGAATCACACCCTCAGCCATTTTTGTGAAAATTATAGCAATTCAGATCCTCTGTAAATGCCTACAGGAGACCTCTGGTGAGGGCAACGAAAACGAGAACACTCCTGAGCGAATTACTTTCTGCGTTTGAGTTCACATTCATTTGCATTTTCATAGAAGTCAACGTTGTAATGAGTCATCTTTGTATGGCATTATAACGTTAGCGATATTGTTCAAGCCTTACATTTGCAGAAATTAAGTCAACACATCGCAAAGACAGTGCCGGATGTTTGCATTTAATTAATTCTCCTTTGCGTAAAAATATGCAAAGGTTACGAAGGAAAGCGATTACTCAAGAACAGCCTTTGACTTAAGGGGAGACTTTCTTTGAAATCCATCCCAGGAATGATGACACCGTAGAGCCCTGCATAATGAAAATGTGGTCAGAAATATTCTACTGACAGTCGAGGCACAAAATTCAATCTCTGGAGTGATTCGTCTCAGCCGGGCCGACCGAGTCATATCCCAGCTCAGGACTCCAGTGAGACTCCCGACATAAAATTTAGCTTCTTTCCTTTTTTCTGCCTGTTTTCCACATGGCACCAAACATCAAAGGCAACACTTTCCATTACGGAATAAGTGCATGATTGACTTAAGTACTGTAGGTGCCCCCCCGTCCCCCATCATTGAAGTAATGGACAGGAAAGCTGCATCCTGTTTACCAAAGAAGGGCTGCAGTCATGAGTCAAGTGAAGCCACAGTCTGTGGGTGTCCCTGCACCCCTTAAATTAGCCACTGTGCATTTCCTGTCGGCCCACCCCCAATGCATCCTTGGCTTCCAAACCGTGAGGATTAATTAGCATTAATCTCCTATTCCCATTTTACCCATGCATCAGGTACCCGCCTGAGTTTCCTTATCACCCAGAGAGTAACTGAATCTCCCACTTGACTGATTATAACCTGATTATAACAGATGGAATAATGGAAGATTTCAATCACAGACACACATTGACACTTTGCTGCGAATTATTCACAGAAATCAGAATAAATCATATAATTTCCTGCTACAGTCAGAATGCACTTGCCTGCATTCCTTCATAAATGGACATTTTCTAAGTCCGTCAATTTTACATTACCCAAAGCATATAACCACTACGTAGAATTTATTAACAGTGATGGGGCCAGTATATTTTGGTCATGTGGGGGTGGGGGGCGGCGATTTGTCAGGTGGCATTGGCGCAGAACATAATAGCAATATGAAAATTGTAGTGCAACAATTTTTAATTGTAATAATTTTATGTAATGACTTTGAAACTGAAATTTATGGGTGTCTGCAATTAGCCTGCAGAACATCTTAAATCAGCATAAAATAACACAAATACAAAGGCACACATCAGCCTATATGTTAATAAATAAATATGCTGTTTGAAAATACCATCAAAATACTGTATACCATGGTATAATGTCTAGATATGATGATATGAAAATTTAGATATAAAAAGTGTGACAGAAAACAACACTGAAAACTTGTAAGATGCACACAAGAAAAAAAGAGTGAATGCTGATGATACCTGAGCACCTGCTGCTTTTCCAGAACGCTGGAAACCATCTCAGTCACCAACCCCCACAAGATTTACTGACAATCACACTACATTTACTGAGGGGGGGCATAGCACTGTTAGGCGGTGTCTAATTTAGCTATGGGTGGTATTACGGTAATACCACCAATGTGGGCAAAATTCTACGTCTAAACAAGAGAATTTAAAACTCACACAATACAGCACACAACAAAAAAATGAAAAGAAGCACCAAAGACAGACACTCAGTCATCACTTGTGATGGAATCCACCGGATATTGGGCTCCCACTAGTGTTTTTACGTTTCTCCCAGTAACCGTTTCCAGCTCCCCCTAGTGGCCAGGCAGCATGATGCGCTACCATTCATTTCAAAGTCTTTTTATTTCATTCATTTATAAAACACACTTTCAATATTTGTGCATAGCAAGCAGGCCGAACAAAATGTGAATGGGACCAGACACAGCCATCTGCAATCCCTGACTTCCCTGTTCATTCAGCCAGTGGAAACTGCAGATTTTCTCCTCCACAGACTGAATTCAATGCTTTATTAAAACTTCTGCCAGCCACACTAATTTGAAGTCAAAGTCAAAAGCAGATTTCTTCATTCCGCTTAATTTACAGTGGGACCAAACTTTCAGAACAGTCACCCGCTAAATTAGTGCACATTCCCCTCTCACAGGACCAGAAGCACAAGAAAACTTACCAATATCCTTCAGACGAGGACCAGACTGGGAAACACTGCCCTGCGAGGTAGTAGGTTGAGCATGCTTCTCTCTCCAGAAACACTTGACAGTTGTGCATTGAGAGATTCCTTTCTGCATAGCCGTTAGCTGTAAGGAGCCTGGCTGTTCTCCCCTGACCTCTTTTATTAGCAAGGTGTTGTCACCCACAGAACTGCCACTGACTAGATGCTTTTTGTTTATTGCACCATTCCCTGTGAACTCAGTTTGGGTGTAGTATGTGAAAATCCCAGGAGGGATGCTATTTATGTGATACTGGAACACACCACGTCTGCAACCTAACATTTAATTTCACACATCTTCGCCATTCTAATGCTTAGCCACGCAGTAAGTGAGCCACCTGACAACGTCTGCTTGCGGTAAATATTCAGCTAATATTCACACAATTGGCTGCACAATTTTGCTCCACAAAGCAGACTTTCCCAGTTAGCTGAATAACTTAAACCAAACTGGAAAACTTTTCAAAAAGAAGAGAGGTAAGTGACATTCCTATTGTACGATCCTTACATTTGGATACAATGTATCTGGCTAATGAAAAAATACTGCTTTGTCAAATACCCCTTTGGTCTACCTAATATAGTGGCCACTGAGTGTATATGTATTTGCAACAATAATACTGTGATCAGAAGTATTTATTGCATACTTCGGTTTGGTCAATGACAGAAATGTAATGCAGGAGTACAAGCTGTCAGTAAACTGAGCAAAAGACGCGGTAGATAAAAGAAATCATTCTAAAAAAAGAGGATTCAATGACATTGCTTGGCAAGAAAGACATCCAAGAACACAGAAGCTACTGTCCAAAATGCCAAGGCATAGTTTGGCATTCGGGGTTCAGGCTGACGTGCTTTAACAGGCAATAAAAAACACAAATAACCAGGTGCATCATCTGCAGTGAGGCTGCAGCAGTGTATTAATTACTAACTACTCCGGTCATGTGAAATAAACTGCACTGGGCAGCATGAAGAAAGCGCTCTGACGCGCCAACCTGTGAATGTAAAACAACAGCAGCCTGTATAAATGTTACATGAAGGCCTACAGAAGAACCGTCAGGCTGCATAACAGCTAGCGAGACATAATCTGACGTGTAAGCGTGCCTTGCAGGACAAGACATGCCTTCACGATAAGACTCACTGACTGACCAAGTTATCCAAGTTCATTTATATGGAAAATGACTTAAAAGTGTGCAAAGTTTATTCTTATGTAACACTTTACTTGAAGGTGTCATATATAATGTATTATAAATACTTTCAAAATACATTATAATGGTTGGTATAAGAATTAATTAAACATTATAGCATCTTCTATTGACAGTCATAAGGCATAATAATGTTGGTTATAGTATATCGTAAGCTCCAATGAAGCTCTCATCTATAATGCACTATACATTACAAAGCACCCTTAATTCTTATACTGACCATTATAATGCATTATGAAGGTATTGCATTATAAATTGGGGGATCATAGAAAGTGCTACCAGTCTTTGCTTCTTTGTTTTTATGAGTCAAACACAACAAGTTGGAGTACGCAGTGTTTTTGTCATTGAAAAAAAAAGCATTATACATATTCACAAGCTAATCAATATTTCTATGTTAATGTTATTAATTACTGATAAATAATAAGGGCCTTATGTTCTTCAACAGATATTTGCAAAACAATAACAACCACAAACAGAACATTCATCGTCAGGAGTTTTGTTCCCCTCCAAACATTAAAGGCAAAATGCATTACTCATGAATGGGAATGAATTTAGTGCTGATTAACGAGTCATCCGGCAAGCTGGAATGAAGGAGGATCGGCGGATAAGAAGTGGCATCTCCTTCCGCCTCCGTCGCACTCGGCACGCTTAGCAACAGTGATGGAGTCAGCTGCTTACCTCCAGGGCTTTATCCTGGTTTAAAATTCACAGGGTATTCTCTCCCCGCCTGGTTAATTTAGTTAAATTAAATTCCCAGAACCACATGACTTATTTTGATTATCATCATCACAATCTTCACAAAGCATGCCAGCAATATTTTCTAAAGAGCTCCTTGCCTGCACTATGGGGTAAGAGCCAGGAATGCATGAGGTTGGCTCCTCGTGGGGTAAAAGCCAGGCCTGGACCACGTTCTGGGGCACTGGCAAGACTAGCGACAGTAAGAGCCCTCTTACAGCTACAGTAAGTCATTTCTAAATATTTTTTAGGAAAATAAGAATAGCACAGCATCTGGGAAGAGTGGGGAAGTGGCTGTGAGGGAGAGGGTTTCCTGCTCATCTGAGCGGCCAAAGGCAGCTTTTGTCACGCAGATGACTGGGCTGTTGTTCTGTCTGAATCAGGAGTTTGTTGGAATGGACATGAAAGGTGTTTGTTCATCTCTATTGCAGTATCTGGGCTGGATTAATTCTGGCCTTGAATCTAGAGAGAATGATATTGGTCATAGGATTTAATAAGAACAGTATTTAAATTTGAGGATTTACACTTTTTTTCACTGGATTGAGTTAAAATTGTCTGTTTGTTCAAACTTTTACAGAAAGCTGAGTTTCTTTGGTAAAATGTGCATTATGAAGGAGCAGGTGATAGTACATCACACTTTGCTGGATGTCTTTTTCTTTTTTTACTAATGTCTCAAGGTGTGAGTTTCTATTACTTTTCTAGTAAAATATTTTCAGCCTCAATGTGTTGTTTAGGTTTCATCGCAGAATAAAACACTGATGCTGCGATTCAAAACCAGTTTTGGTAATGAGTTCTCTACCAAGCAGCTGCAAACTGAAAAGCTAAATGCAAACCCATTGCAGGGAAGGTTTACTCAACATGCTTCAGTCCTGATGCGATATGATGATACAGATTTCAAGACAGGAAAGAAATCCCATGTTTCTCCAAACCTAGCCCATTGGGATCGATAGTATACGGACACATGGGTGTTTGTAAGTCGGTGGAGTAGATCATTTTGTTGAGCTATACAGGTTTCCGGGACCCTTAATCACCCAGGAAGCTTTGCAGCCAGGCCTCCGCAGAACCCCATAAGCGATAGTTGGTGTGTCACAGCCATAGGAGTTGGCCGTAATGGGACGTCCCAAGAGGGCAATCTGCAGGCAGAGATGCGTTTTAAAGGCCACTGCTTGTGCAGGATGTCCACATTTAGTCCTGTGATGTCATCTACCACAGCTCCTTGCTGTTTGTGTTACGCACGTTAAATGCTCTCTGATATGCAAACAAACCAATAAATTAATTTTCCTTCTCTCCTCATATGTTTGGATTTGGTCCCCTCTCTCAAACAAGAAGGTCAACAGAGACCCTCTGTCCATGGAGTCTATGTAGCCAGGTTGTGGTTGGCTGAGGGTTGCAGATGTGATTTTTCCATTACATTGACCCTTTAGCAGTCGGTTTGTATTACAAATAGACCCCTTAATGTAGTACCTGTCACTTTGTCAGGAGCTACCCTCTCATTGATGTTAGGATCATTATTTTTCTACATTTGACAGTTTGTTGTGCTAAATGGTGCCTCTTCTACAATGAACCTCTACCGGCATTTTAATAACCCATAAAAACAACAAGCTTTAGGTGTTTATCTGGATGCTGCCAAAACGTCAAACGAAAGTGGCAGGATTTAAAACAGTTTGCTGGCATGTGTCTCTAGAGCCCTGATGTGACCCATCGGGGGGATCTGAGACCCAGAAAGGATGACATAACCTCGGAAAATCCTTTGCTCGTTGGCTTCGATTTCCAGACAGCTGCTGGTCTATGTATAGCTAAAACCTGCTTTCTTTGTGGAGAGCAGGGTATTTAGTTCCAGGCCCTAATGACATCACACATGTCCTGATAGGTTCCTGCTTTCCATGACATTACATTCTGGACACACAGCAATTATAAGATCAATTTCCTGACAGCCCACTCTGTACACAAACAGTCTGATGTTTCATATCAGAAGACTTGTGTGTCAGGGAGGCTCACTGAGGAGCACCTCACTCCTTTGGTTCCCAACCTTGGATGAGTGCACATAGGTTTTCACCTGTAAACCAAAAGAACATGGCTAGGTTAAATACAGCCTCCAAATTACCTATAGTGACGGTCTGCCCACTGATGGACTAGCATCCTATCTAGGAGGTGCCCTGCCTGGGAGAGGGTCCGAGCTCACCCCCGGCTTTGTATTGGATAAGTGGCTAAGGAAGATGGATGGTGTTATCTTAAAGGATCCCAAAGACTGTTCCAGTTATCTCAAAAAAAGATGAAAGTTTAAACTTTGCACTTCAATTCAATTAGACCAACACATTTTCCCAGACTGTGAGATTTAAACAATTCACAAAATTCAGTAGTAACAAAAAAGTAGCGTGTGTTTGGCACAAACTCAGCAGTTGTGTGGCTGAATAAGGGCCTAGAGTGAGATAGGGAGGAGCTGTAACCTTGTCTTTACCCCGGTTAACGCAAGGAGGTTATGCAGATAACTGGTTTAGGAGCTTAAAGGCACATAAGCTGCTAGGCGCTATCCGCACGTCAAGTGGAAGGCCAGCTACAGCTGAGAAGCCACACTGAGTTAAGGTGAGAGGATTCAGAGCTGCTCGCTCTTGATGTGCCATCACCCATCAACCACGCTGTTCCATCATTCGGTTTTTAAAAATGTACAGGGTGAGTAAAACGTTCTTCCCAGATTAAGGCTGTTCGTGCTGTGGGCTGAGGCGGCCAAGACCCAGCTTCATGCATGTCTGGAAGGAGCAGCAGCTGGACTGGATGCTTTAAAGTGTGGGAGGCTGTAGGTGAGCCGCGCCCGTCGTCTCGGCAACAAGGACAGCGGACAAGGCAATGCTCCGGGGGTCGATTTAACAGACATCTGTGCTTCAACGGCTGACATCTCAGCCAAGCGTCGGGCTGATGGTGCCCTTCCCCAGCTGTAGTGGAGATATGAGAGAGAGAGAGAGAGAGAGATGGGGGTTGGAATGCTGAGTCACATTCAGGGAGGCATGGGACACTGTCAGGAGCCTCTCAGCTCACTGTGATGGCATGCATAGGGGCGACATCCAGGCTACAATCTATTTGGTAGTGAAGTTTCCAGAGGTGATTCTGATGGAAGGAACACCCCCCTCCCCACACCTGAAATGCATTTCACGCTAACCAGAAACACTAGACACCATAAACAATTGTACAAACTACCCAGCGCTAGAGCTAGCATCACTTATTATTAACCCTATGCTAGCTGATTAAGAACTGACCAGGGGTGGGTTTCCTGAAAGCATCGTAGCGCTAAGTAGTTCGTTATCAAGCACTTAAGATTGATCGTTAATTAACGTGCCTTTCCCGAAACCCTTCGTAGCAAAGTAGTTCGTTATTTTGCTTGTAGATTTACGAGTGATCCGACCCACTCATTATTTTCTAAGTAGTTAGTTGTTTGAACTTTGACCTGCTGTCCTGTTACAGAGACGCAGAGATCGGCCAAGATACATAAAAAAAAAACACTGGCGGTCTTCTTTGGGCAACGTAATACTGATGATGATTTAATTAGCTGTCAAAATTAATAAGATGTACACTTAAATGTACAGTTAAGACAAATATAAAACTATAACGTAGACTATAAATTAGCGCAAACCGCGCTCTTTGTTGTAACTCCTGCACGCATTTTCAGTTCATAACAGGGTTGTGCACCATTCAGTTCATAACAGGGTTGTGCACCATTCAGAACTGAATTGCAAATGACCATGAAAATGAAATGCAATTCATAAAATTGGTTGAAAAAATGTTGCAGAATCGCAATTAGAATTTGAATATAAGGAGAAAATGGGTGTCATTTCACATACATTCACATCCATAGTGTAAGTGCAGCTGTAACAATACAGCTTAATATTTCAAATGGATTACACAGCACGTTAACATAAACAGCACA
>JAODKN010000021.1:16691630-16704113 GCA_026774425.1 Petrocephalus zakoni
GCCGCGCCCCGCCGGGCCCGGCGCCGCCGCCCCGCGGGGCGGCCCCCGCCCCGGGGCCCCCGGCACACACGTCCCCCCCCAATTACATAGAGATCCTGATTTTGGCTGGATAAGCTTAAAAGTCAAGGCCTTTTGCCCACCTGCGCCCCTGCTCATACGTGTGTACATGTTTTTGCAAGAGGTGTAGGATTTTGCTTTGTTACTTTGTTATATTATTTGTTGTTTTGTTACTTTGTAACAGAGAAATCCTAGCTTGTGTGGCCTCCTGTAATAGTAATGGTAATTAAGAAACCACCCAGTGCTCACCGCCTATGAGACCAAAAGGGAAGGTGCTAGTCTACGCAAATCACAAACAACGACGGAGCAATTGGGCTGCCACAAGGCGGCATGATCAAGGGAGCGAGTCGTTCATCACCATCGTCTGGTTCCTGCTCTTTCATTTCCTGGTTTTTGCCTGCCTGTGAACAACATCTACTGCACCAGAGAACATCACCTGGAAATAAACTCCTTCCTCCTAAAGAGAGGTCCAGCTCACTGCTTTAAGGGTGAAACAATCTCTAACAGAGGTGTGTGGCTTATTTCCCAGTGGAACAAGTGCTGGGCTGAGGAGACTCAGTGCCCAGGAGATAGGGGCAGAGCTTCCTTTGCTGTGCTGCTTCTCACAACTCGTGCACACGACCACCTCCTGAGGTTCGGATGGGTCATTTTCTCAGCGCTGACAGAAATACTATCTCCCCCCTTTTTGTTTGTGTGCATCTGTGCTGCACAGGCGAATAATGTCCGTATCCCCGAAACAACAGTGGGTGGGCTGACAAATCTTTGCAAGCCTGAGTCCTCAGAACGAAAGCTTGCTCTCCGGTTTCCGTGTCTCAGGAAATCTTTGCCAGGCAGCTAGAAGCATCCTCACCAGGAGGGGCCCTTATTTCACTCAAGAGACAGGCAGGTGGAACATCCTGTGATGACTCTGATTATGGACTGATGATGTCGTATACATTTCTGCGAGCCAAAATGTAGAATTAGCATTTCCTTTAGATCTTCTGCTTTCATCCCATGGTCTGCAGACATGCAGTGTAAATGAAATGTCGCCCCTAAATTACATTGAACGTGCATTTCTGCACCCCCTATGGTGGACTGCTACTTGTGTCCAGCGTGAACCCTCTCTAGTGATATCTGTTAGAAATATGTGACCGTGTGTCAGATAACAGGCTCTGGAAAAGGTCAGCTATACTTTGACAGCTCTGGAAAAGGACAGATATACTTTGACAGCTCTGGAAAAAGACATATATACTTTGACAGCTCTGGATAAGGACAGATATACTTTGACAGCTCTGGATAAGGACAGATATGCTTTGACAGCTCTGGAAAGGGACAGATATGCTTTGACAGCTCTGGAAAAGGACATATATAATTTGACAGCTCTGGAAAAGGACAGATATACTTTGACCGCTCTGGAAAGGGACAGATATGCTTTGACAGCTCCGGAAAAGGACATATATAATTTGACAGCTCTGGAAAAAGACAGATATACTTTGACAGCTCTGGATAAGGACAGATATACTAAGACAGCTCTGGATAAGGACAGATATGCTTTGACAGCTCTGGAAAAGGACAGATAGACTTTGACAGCTCTGTATAAGGATCTTTTAGGAGGCTATCTTCACATATTGCTCACACATTTTAACCACATTTGATCAATGGCACAAGCTCTGACTGGACCTTCCATACTAACGTTCCATAATAGAAAAGATGAGTTTGTACACAGCTATTTTGTATTATGTGCCTTGCTGCGTTCATGTATATGCTAAAAGCAACTCTTATTGAACAGCAAGTATGCAGTATGTTCCCAAAAACTAAGTGCCTCTGAATAGAATTAAAAACATTATGCAAATATTCGGATATAATATTCAAAATTAGAATCATGTGAGTTTGTTTTTGTGAAATAATTACATGTAAATTATATTGTCATTCAGTGTGTAATGAATATGGAAGGTAGGTTCCTTATTGCAATGCATCTGAATTTAACAATCAACAAATAAAATCCCCGAGTTTTTGCAGGAAATCCGTAACGACACAAGGACCAACCGGAGACTAGCTGTCGCCTTGACAACAGAAGCTGATGATAAACAGTACTGCGTCAATAAGGGAGTGTTGAGAACCAGTTGCTAGGCTGGGCTCTGGAGAAGCCGGACTGAAAGTGTAATTCTGAAAGATACGCAAACTCAGACCAAACAAACGTCTGCTCCTAAGAGTACAGCCACAACAACCCCATTAATGGAAATACCACGACCTTGGAAATACAACCTTCAACACATGTAGTTCTTTAAAACATTTCAGATAAATGTGCTGATGAAGAACCCTTGTGAAAACTAATTGTGTGTGTGTGTGTGTGTTTTTAAATGTATTCATGGAGCTATGTCCTCAACGCTGTTTTGAGTTTTCCCAAGCATCGGGCAGGGGGCTGGTTCTCAGAAACACCTTTGGATAGCTACTCTGATGCAATTAGCGCCTCATGTGGGAGATGAAGGCGGATGGTCTGGACGTCCTTGTTGCTGGGGCTCCGTCACGCTACATGAGCGGCTCTATCAGCACCGTCGTGCTCCTGAGCTCCAGGCCGTCCGCTAGGCACCGGGCCGCCGCCTCTCCTGCTGCCGACACCCCTGCCATTATGCGTTACGCCACGTTCCGCTTACCGCGGAGGTCGGAAGTCGGAACCCGCAGTGACATCACGCCGGGATAACCGTGAGTAAGTAGAGCAGGTCGGAAAGTCAACACCAGGGACCTGCTTCAAAAAGCATGATTTCTTGCTTAGCCGAACGGCTTGTCAGATTTTGCCCCAGTCTAAATGGCCTTTGTCTTCATTCTCTCACATTTAGCCCAGACTACCGTACATCCGACAAGTCATCCAGCTAAGCAAGAAATCCTTCCTGAAGCAGGCCCCAGGTCTAGCCCGGTTCATTGTTAGCCATTGTTAGCGATACCAGCTGACAATACATTACGCTGTATTTAGCACTTAAAAACATCATAGGAACACCTTAATACGGCTGTTCCCAGTACAGATTCTCCATGGCCTTTCTGTGCTGAATGATGGGGCATCACCCAGACGGGGCTCCAGATACCATCCATCACCAGCAGGAGACCCTCTCAGAGGCCCCCTGAGACCTGCCAGACTCTGACATGAGACAGAGGAGCAGCAAACTGGCCCGGAATATGCACGCATGACCAGACTAAGTGGCCTGATTATAGGCCTTAACTGCAGTCTGTCAGAAAGAAAGACTCTTCCCTGGAATGAAGTGATCTTCCAGGATCCAAAAGCAACGATCTGATTCAAAGAAATCCACCGGCATCTCCTTCATAAATGCAGGCTGTGTGAAACTGTCCATCTCTCTGCGTCTCAGCAGAATGAAACTCCAGTATATTGTCATTTCGCATTCATGTTTTGCACTTTTACATGTATAAACATCAGTTTGACGCCTAATTAATCCACGGTAGCGCTAGAGGACTCCGACTTCTTGAATAATTTAATACACATGAAGCTAGCAGAGGAACAGGGCTGCTGCTGAGTTTCGTAAGTCTTTGAGCTCACTGAAGGTAAGAGACGGAACGTGACTCACACCTCCCTGCCAGACTAGGGGGCATCGGGCTACCGGGGTCGTCTTCTGCTGCCACACGACTCAGTCAGAAGTGATGTGTAGACCAGAAGACGTGCGTGCCGGCAGCTAGAGTAAACTGTGGATGGAGCGGGAATGTACTCTGGGGAGATAGAGAAATATTTGGGGGGGGGGGTGTGGATTCTAATTGGCTTTACCTGGCCGCTTGCCTTAAGGGCAACTGAGAACTGGACTCATGCCCAACTGAAGACACAAGTAGAGGGTCAGTAGATATGCACTGTGACAGGGTGTTAGGCTTTTAGCACCCATTAAAACTGACTGCCTTTGCTGTCAATTGTTCATAAGAGGAACAAGACATGAGAGCCAGGAGGCAGAAGGAGGAAGATGCTTGGGACCCAATCAAACTACTCTAATGAATGCTGCTACATCCATCCATCCATAATCTATCCATCCATCCATCCATCCATCTATGAAAAGGATTGCCTAACTTCCCTGTTCTTGGACTCAGGAAGTAAAACGAAACACCTGAAGGGAACCCACAGGACACAGTAAGAAAATGTGGTCTGCACACATAGGGCTGGAGCGGAGCTGAAAATGGATGCATTTTTCCATCCCACTGCCCCCTAACCCTGGTAGGTGAGGACACAGTGCTACCCACTGAAAACTGCATTACCTCTCATCGAAAATCTGTTCTTTGTTATATAAAAAAATAAGGCATAATTTTTTTACAGTTAAGTGACGGTTGCATGGTGGCCCTGTGGGTAGCGATGGGCACTCATTGCACGCCTGGCTGTGGGTTTGAATGCCTCCCATAACTCTGTATATATGGAGTTTGAATATTTTATACTTGTTTGAATGGCTTTTCTCCCACATTCCAAAAGCAGGCTTTTAGGTGAAATGGCCTGTCTAAACTGCCCATAGTGGGTGGACTAAGCAGTTAGGACAGACAGGCAGACTGCTAACTTGCCTGTACCGTGTCTATGGATTTGTTACTACACTTTATTTAGAAGGTGCATTACATTGTTAAGCATACAATACCAAAGAGTGCATTAACATATACGTAACACAGACGTATTATTTATAAAACAGAATGTGTATGATATACTGATGGTCTTTAAAAGAATGCAACGCACCTGACCATACTTTACTGCCACGCTGAAGAAACGGACAACCCTGAATGGAAAGAGAGTGCAGAGCATAGCCGGCTGGGGCGAGCTCTCATCAGCAACACTATTTTCCTCCATCTGACATAAACATTGCTATGGAGAATTGGGCTTCTTTGCTTCTTTCTGGCTCTGCCCAGTAATATGCTGTTTAATACATCCACCGCCACCTTTCGTCTATGGTCCCTACTGCAGACTAGGTGGTCCGCCCTGCTTCTCTCCAAGGTTCACAATTAAGAGATGCATTTCCGTCATCCAGACATGTGACTTCAAGCCATACTGTAGCTGGAATGTAATTTGCCCATGCTAATTTTAACCTTCTCTCTCTTTCTCTCTCTCTCTCGCTCTCTCCCCTCCTTGAAGTGAATTTCCTCATTGAATGTCAACACAGAACTTGCTTTGAAAGTGGTAGGTGGCACAGCCTCCTTGTCTTGTTAGGGAGTGTCACTAAATGAGTAATCCCGGCATATAAAGGAGGCCATGAACAATTAGCCGAACAGCGAGCACGTGTTCGCCCAGGCGAGGCCGGCGCATCGGAAAAGCGGAACGCTCCGATGTAAATCTGCCCGAGTGACATCTCCATGCTATCTGCTTTCTCCTCCTCGGGTGTGAGAACGAGCCAGGCATCAGGAGCATGGGGGGCCAAAGGCTGACAACCTATAGGAACTCCCCTCTCCAGCCCCCAGCCCACCCCTTTTCTAACTCAGATTCACCCCCCCCTCCCCCCGCCGCCAACAGATACACACACCAGAAGCGTTATGAGTAATGAGGGGTGTGCTTTTTGTTCAAACACCCCCCCCCCCACCCCCCCGGAGGCCCATCAGCGAACCCTACGGAAAGACGCCCTCTGTCGCTGACCACCCACGGCTGCTCCTGTTACTCATTCATGAACAGCTAATTTGGAAATGTTCTCCCTTACAATTCCACCAGGAGCCGAAATTACGCTCATTACTCACTTTCTAAAACTTCTATTACAAAGCCTCAGAAGAATTTTTCGTTATATAATTTTTTTGACTGACTGACTGACTGACTCACCGATTGATCAATCTGACGACTTTGTTTTGCGATTCAGGGCCAGTCCAGGGTCGGGATTTTTTTTTTTCTATCTTAATTGATCTTGCTAATCGAGACACATGGCGTTTAAATGCCTGTTGTTTGCCTTACCAGAAAATCACCCCAGTATCACTGCATAATTTGTCATTTTTTTGTTTCTTGTGGAGGTGCTAACCATTCATGTCATGGCTAGGTAACGTGAAAAGTGCCTCTCGATGATCGTGGACACACTTAATCATTTATATTTCACTGCAGAAAGAACACCATTCAGTAAAACAGCACCCATTCAAACAGAATAAGCATATCTCAAGCTGCAAAAATTTGAATGCACATGCATCGTCAGGCTATCATTTCCTAGCATGGCTAATCCAGTTCTTGTTTCATTTTAGCATGTATATCGGAAAAGGCCACCACCTCGGGACCGCTGAGCACATTTTCCAAAGGTTGCGGTTTCTTCCCACATCATGTCTGCCTTTGGAGATAAATCTTCTTACAGCACAGGTCTCAGATTGTACCATTGCACTGCCTTTGCTCATATGGAGACCAGAGATATGTCAGAAGGTATTGCGGTGCTGATGAAGGCTTTGCGTTGCCAAGTTGCTATGGCTTTCAAAAGTGAGAACTTCAATTACTCCCTCCCGCATTAATAATTTCAGCTTCATTAAATTTTTGATTGGATTTCTCATTGTGAATTTTTGTAAATGATTTTTCCCAAAGGCCTCAGAGTCTCTTCCAATACTTTTTTCTTGCTGCTGTGGAAGCCACAGCTTACTTGATTGTTTCAATAATATGATGCTTTTTTTCTTTATTAAATAGTTTGAGATTAATTTCATTTTCATTCACATTTGATACTGGCATTTCACTAGGAAAAGTTTTGTTTGCAATAAAACAGGCATGCCTGGGGGGGAGTTAACACTGGGCGCTCTACTTTAAAGAAGAGCACCCAGTGGTTCTATGGTGGGATTTTATTAGCATTTAAATTAGCATTTAAATTATTCCCATTCCCCGCCCACTTTTGCTTTTACCAAATAGAATTCTTTGCTCGAAAAGGGGCGGTCCTCAAAATTGCCATGTTTAAAGTTGTAAAAGATGCATGCGTGACAATAGTGCCCACTGTCCATTACTTATTTTCCAGGGAAATTTGGTGGTGTTTTTCTTTATTTACATGATATGGCACACCAATATGATCACATTTCACATTTGTTGATCCGCTTGGCTGCTCTGGTAAGGAGATTTTAAAGGATCCCTGCTGGAATCGCTGTTTCTTTTGCTTGCGTAAATAAGATCCGTTTGCCTCAGCCTTTATAAAATGGAGTGCTGTTTCCCTGTATCGTTTTCTGATTCTTTTTTATTTTTTATTCCCCTCCTTTAATCTTGCTGTTGGGATGCGCGTCACTGACTGCGTTTCATAATTGGAGCCATCCTCGGCAACGTGAGTCAAAGAGGAGAGCATTAAATGCATGGCAAGACAGAGGCCCCTGGAGGGAAATCATAAGCGTGGGAGGGGGGGCCCAGGGGGTGGGTGGCGGTGGGGCCGCGGCCGGAGGACCGGCTGCACTGTCGCCTGTAATAGCATCATTAGAATGCAGCGACTTAGCAGCCGACGCATTTCTCTGGCTGTTTTGACTGGCAGTTTGAAGGAAGAGAGGAAGAGAGAGGCTGTAGCATGCAGAAGAAGGCGTTCCTCCATACAGGGGGATCTGTGTAATGTCAGTATGAAAGGATCTAGAGCCAAAACACACAGAAATATGGCATTAGCAGGGTAACAACCATGCAAATCTATGTCATATATTAATAAGCCCCCCAGGTAAACAAGCCCCAATGGCTCTGATTAGACTGCTGTCCAGTCAGGGTTCACATCAGGTCACCTGGGTGGACAAGGCTGCTGGAGTATGTAATGTTGTTTTGTGGTTTGACGCGCCATTGTGCATTTGACATAACTATTATTATTCTGTCGCATATATGGTGTACTTAAATGTTCCCTCTGTTTCTTTGTTTTTTTTTAGCAATGTTCCATCCCTTTGGTGACCCCCCCCCCTTCCGCCAGTCTGCATGAGATCAGGTCCATCTTCTGTCAGATACAGGCTTCTTTGGGAAAACAGCATGCGCGTTGAGCACTTGTTGTGTAAATAGTATCGTTAGCAGGTAGACTAGCGACAAATAAATTGTACTTCGTGTCCGAAAGCTACGAGACTCATTTCCCAAGAATAATGCTGCTGTTTTTCCAACATCAGCGTGCTTGATCCCACAAAATACCCAGCTGTCAAATCGCTATATTGAAAAGTTGATTATGTTGTTATGAACACACATAATTTTTCCCCATTGTAAGCACTCTGCAGTTTGCATGTCATAATACTGCCCCCATTTTCTGCCTCCGAATAACAAGCATCTGCTGTCGGAAAGCACATTTTATTATTAAAGTGTATTTATCTTCTTTGTCAATAAATGCAATATGCTCAACATGATTTATTCAAATTCCCATATTAAATAAATTGAACCATAACAATAATGAACAGTGCACGTGCAAACAGCACACCATTCAGCGTAATTTACTAGGCTATAGCAAGATGGAGAAATCAGATGGGATAACAGAGTAAATTACCATTTAAAAGAACAGTAAAAGTTTTGAGTCGTTTCTGTAAGCCAGTCTTACTAGTACTTTCCATGGCCTTGCTGGCTGCTTGTCGTGATGTCTGAAAAAATCCTTTTAGGACTTGTTGTTGGGTAGTTCTTGCTCCAAACCACTCATGTTTATACCTGGGCATTCATTGAAAGATCAGCCTGGCTGCACTTAAGCTTAGTCGACACTTTGAAATTGCATACTTGTAATTGCATACTTGTTTGCTATGTAGTATGTGAAGTGAGTAGTCCGAATGCTAACGGTATCCGGATAACATGCTACATTCTGTGAAATTCACAGGGGACTAGATACGTTATTGATAAACATCCAGGTCAGGGTATATGTAAGATTTGTAAATTTGACTGACTGCATGCATACTGTCATCAGGCATACATACATTATGCACTACATAAACATTTGAGTAGTAGGCTTCTAACAAAATCCATTACATACAGTTTAAGTATGTTATTTCAGATGCACCCCTAATCTTTCCAAATATGTTTGTTCTTGTGTATAGACACAAAGATGATTAACACACGCTTAACCATCAAGAACGTAAAATCAGCCAGGTAAGATAAATTCACTTGTTCACCGATATTCCTTGTTGGTAGAATTGGTTAAAAATACTTCTATTTGTAGATTTTGATCTTGTTGAGTATAGGTAATCCCATGAAAATACTCTAAATAAGATATGGTCATTTTTTGTTCATTGTTTTGTCTTGTAAAAATAAGATGGCAGTACATTGCAATTTGTCTCTTAGGAAATGTGAGTTTGCATAATCCTGTGTATTCAATCGTTCCATATTGAAAAAAACACTGTGTCCCACTTTGAACCAATATGTGATACGGTATGTCTCGTATTTTCGGACAACAATCGATATCCCCCCCCCCCACACATCCCCAGGATACTTTTTTGTCATGGGCCTAGAGAGGTTGGGGGGGTGGCCTCCCTCATTTGTTCAGAAAGTGATGAAAGTGGCAACCCTACTACCAACACAATGACAGTGAGGCAAAAACCGAGAGATTCTAAATAGGCTGATTGATGGGATTTAATTCTGGGGTCAACAGGAACTGGCATTTAGGGGATACAATGACAGTAAAACCTGACAACAGCAAACTCTAGGGAGAATAGAGACTTGCTTCCCGCTATTACAATCGTCTGGCTTTCGCAGGCGTGTTTGTGCTGCACCTGTACTGTACAGAAAAAGGGTTGCGTAAAGCTACGTAGCTACTCACACTTTAATAAAATCAGTCCATTCATTTTACTTAAATGAGTATTTAAATAATGTTTCAGAAAAGAGTGCACCCGTTGAAAGCTGCTTAAAACATCACCTGCCCGCATCACTTTCTAAGCATCATTTCACCTGGTTAATAGCTACAGAACTGTGGGCTTTGGCAAACAGAATAATTGGGGCTACACTGAACAGAAACTGGCAACCAGTGGAAAATGTGTAGGACTATAGAGTTATGAATATTTTAATATTTACTATAATGTGCATAATACTGCATAATGGGGCGGCTTCACTAAAAATGTTGGTCAGGGGCCACCACTGATATGATTTTACTGGTCACAATTACATATGGCCACATATGGGTTATATATGTACTCTTGGAGCAAGATACCAAACATATATGTTCAATATAAAACAAACAAGAATTATATATATTTTTACAAAAGTTTTTGATATGGGAATATCCACAAAATTGTAGGTTAAACCACACCTACATCCAATATTAAGCCAGTCCATCCCAGATACAGATACTTTTCTTGATTGAACAGATGCAGATACAGATAGCACTGTACTCGGTCACCTCTAATTGCCACACAAGGCATTGTGAACCATCTGTCTAGAAACCGGAGACCTTACCTGTAGCCATAGCAACCATTTTCCTTAACAGATCACGGGCACCTCTTTCTGAGATTACACCGCATTGTCCCTGATGCCTTACTGTGTCCCTGGAGTGTCGTCAAATCAGTACAATTATGTGTAATTTTTAAATTGCACTTTGGGGCTATTGTTCAGAGTACTCTGTGCTAAATTCTCTTTAAAATGTTTGTAATAAAATTGAGATATTAAAAAAAAAAAACTTTTTTTGACAAAAGCAAATATGAATACTTGTTGCAGCATAGCTAATTACTCCAAAATGCACTGCAGAAAACATTTCTCTGTTGTGTTCCCAGGAACAATAGTCCACAGTAAATCTAATCAGGAAGGTTTGTGTCACAATCTGTGCTTTTTTCCCAGCTGTCACCAACTCACCTACAGTAGATGTACCGTCAAGGCTTTTTGGGGGCTCCTATTAAAAGCAGTCTCTCTCTCCGAGGCTCGACAGCTGTTTCAAAACAAAGCAAAGTTTCGGCAGCCAGCCATAAGGAGATGGATATTCAGAGTGGCTGAGCAGCACTGGAACACCAGATACACTGTTTGAGTCGCAATGGAGAATGTTTAGTTGGAAATAATGCAAAAATTACCGCACCACTCCATAATAATATTCCACACCAGCAGAATATTTGTTCCCATGTGTCATGTTTATATAACCACAAAAAAAGACATTTCTGTGCTGCTGCATGTACCTCCTCATTTTTGAGCCTAGCTAGTGTTATCCTGAATCCTAGAAAACAGGCTTATTAATACTATTTGCTTCAAGGACATGTTCTACAATGCACATAAATGAACCCTGGTTGGACTTGGCCACGGTACCCAGGTAACATCTCTGGATGATGGCTTTGCAGGAACCGAGCATCTGATCCAGGAAACCCGGAAATGTCACCAGAAGCGAAGCCTCCTCGCAGTTCTGCTGTTGCTGCACGGAGGCTGGCTAACATCCATTTGCCACTGTGGCGCATGGCACCATGCCACTAATGATGCAACCAGTTCCTCCCAGAGCCCATACTGAACCATCCATATTCTGAAACTGCACGACCTATTCAGGGTTGCGGGGGGTCCGGAGCCTATGGGCACAAGGCAGGGAACAACCCAGGGCAGGGGGCCAACCCATCGCAGGGCACGCACACACACACACCATTCACTCACACATGCAGACTTATGGGCAATTCAGTAACTCCAATTAGTCTCAGCATGTCTTTGGACTGTGGGGGGAAACTGGAGTACCTGGAGGAAACCCCACCGCAGCACGGGGACAACATGCAAGCTCCACACACAAGGAACCGTGGTGGAGAACCCTGGTCCCAGATGTGTGAGGCAGCTGTGCTAACCACTACACCACTGTGCCGTCCCCCTTTGCCAAACTAGTGCAAAAAGCAAATAGTCAGCATCCATCCACCCAGAGGTGTGTCCTAGTCTTGCTGATCTCTGTACAGTAATTCCCCACAGACAGGAGAGACACAGCCACATACCGCCAGCTGGTGACTCCGTGCGAAGAGCCTCATGTCCCAGGGGCGAATAGCAGACCCGAGTACTGAGAGAATCCGAGTGCCTGCTCTCCTGAGCCATACCGCTTCGAGCCGCTGTCTTCATCTTCAACACTGGCTCCAGTTTTATTCCTCCACTCTAATTTCTCCCCCTCTGTCCTCATTATTTTATCTCCGGAGCTGTGATCATTACATGAGATTTTTATTTTTTTTATTTTTCCGGGGAAATTAGGAGAGTCTTAGAAATGTGTTAATTAGTGGATTAAAAAGGTTATGTTATACTGCCTGACAGAATTATCTAAGCAGACTGGTTAAGTTTCATGGTCTCCATCCAGAGAAAGGAAAACACTCAGCTACAGTCTGGCATGCTAATGCAGACTGACATGTGAGTTCAATGCTAAACAAATTATGGTCAGCTGCAACCACAAGCTATATACACTCACCTAAAGGATTATTAGGAACACCATACTAATACGGTATTTGACTGCCTTTCGCCTTCAGAACTGCCTTAATTCTACGTGGCATTGATTCAGCATTCTTTAGAAATGTTGGCCCATATTGATAGGATAGCATCTTGCAGTTGATAGATATTTGTGGGATGCACATCCAGGGCACGAAGCTCCCGTTCCACCACATCCCAAAGATGCTCTATTGGGTTGAGATCTG
>JAODKN010000021.1:16709634-16720249 GCA_026774425.1 Petrocephalus zakoni
ATATCAGTATCGGGGTAAAAACGAAAGGGTCAGCACCGAATATTGGTATCAGGATAAAAATGAAAGGGTCAGCACCGGATATTGGTATCAGGATAAAAACGAAAGGGTCAGCACCAAATATCGGTATCAGGATAAAAATGAAAGGGTCAGCACCGAATATCGGTATCAGGATAAAAATGAAAGGGTCAGCACCGAATATCGGTATCAGGAAAAAATGAAAGGGTCAGCACCGAATATTGGTATCAGGATAAAAATGAAAGCGTCAGCACCGAATATTGGTGTCAGGGTAAAAACACAAGGGTCAGCACCGAATATCAGTATTTGGGTAAAAACGAAAGGGTCAGCTCCAAATATCGGTATCAGGATAAAAACGAAAGGGGCAGCACCGAATATCGGTATCAGATAAAAACTGAAGGGGCCAGTTCCGATGGCTGCCCTTCGCGGCCAAGCTTGCGCTCATGGAAAGCAAGGTTGGGGGAGGTGAGAAGAGAATTTCTCCACGGGGATCAATAAATTAAATATCAATATCAGGATAAAAAATGAATGGGTCACACAAATTCATTGTTTCTGAAAAGGTACAACTTATACCTGTATTAATCTGAAAGTCTACACTTAACCTGCCTATAGCAAGTCAGGTGTGCAGCATAAATTCCTATGACAATTTACATTGTTCATATTAACGAAAACTCATAAGTAAGCCTCAAGAAACCTCGCCATGCCAGTAAAGCTGCTTCGTAGTACACCAAATCCATACACATGACTGAGAAACATGAAAAGACTGACTTTGATATATTAAATCCAACTATCAGGTTTATAAAACTATGTTAAATTAGTATTTTTTATAAAAAATTTAACAATGTAACATTTTCGAAAGTCAACAAGTGATCAATGGCACAGGTATGACCTTGCAACTGTTTTGCAGGGCTATTAAATAAAGCCATTCAACTTATAAAAATAACAATGCTAATCACCCTCTTTGCGCGGCCTGTGACCGCCAACATTATGTTAGGGATTTTATTTTTGTTATGACACACTGACATGACAAATGGCCTATATACCCGAGATGGAATCTATGCAAAAATCTGAAGAAGTAAAGGTCAATCAAGAACCTGCCAATAAGGGTCAAGCCAAAAGCACCCGCATGCAAATGTAGAGCCCTTATGAGTCACAGACCATAATTCCTATTTTGTTTTTCTTTTCTCCTGCATTTGCGGGTCTTTCACAGTGTCAGACCTGGCAATGATGAATGATTGATTGTTTGCCACCGCCCGTAGCTGCAGACCCCCCACACCCCCAACTCTGTCCAGCCAATGGCGGTGATCGATATTTCTGGAATATGACTCAGTCCAAATAGCTGTCACGGATAGGTGCATGGAGGCGGTTGGGGGACGCCGACTGGCACCAAAACTTTCAGTAATACGGGGATTGAAGCTCATGGTGTGGGGAAGGGGGTGTAATCAAATAGGAGGGATCCCAAGTGGACGACTACAAAAGCCGTGTCTGGCAGGACACGGGGTGCTGGGACATATCACTCTGCCTTTTATTTCTCATGGCATGCTTCCACAGGTAAGCTTTAAATTCTGTCCTACTCGCTGCCAGGGGATCCAATAGCAACCAAAAACCTCTTTGAACACCGATGGAGAGTGCAATAATAATTAAGATAATTCTACAGCATACCAATGGACTGCCAAATTTCTGGCATCCAAAAATTCAATTTTTTCTACATTTTTGACATTTTCCTCAAGTCACGTGCATCTCTTGTACCACAGTGCGCATTTTCCTCTCCTCGGCTTCTACAGCTCAATAAAGCAGTTCGGGTTCAGAACCCTGTTCAATGATTTAATGACAAGGCTCCATCTTAGGCTTTGATGCTCCAAACTTTGATGAAATCAGGTGGTGTGCCTGCGATAATTCCTGTCGCCTGCGTTAATCAGGTAGCTGTGTCCTATGGCATTCTGCAAATATTCACCTACTAATGGCATTTATTACCATTTCTGTGCCTGTTTTGTTGTGGGTGTGCCTGATTTTCTCTAGGCTCAGTATTATGGTCTCGGGTGGGTGTGTGATTCAACCCACAGGACACAAGATGATAATACAGTAATCTCCCGAAAGGGATAATAAATGCAATAATAAAAAATACAGAAAAAAATAAAGCCATATTTCATATTAAATATCAGCAGGTTACTTGTAAACAACCCTGGTCAGTGGAATGGTTGAAATGTAAGGTTTTTTTTAACCACAAAACCAAGCTTTTTCAGTGATAGAGTAATTCCACAATGACTGTGTTTTCCCAGAAGCACACTGTGATCTGTGTGTGGGGTGTAGGGCTTTGACTGGAGGTTCTGACATGCTACAGGCTGTCACATGTAGCTAATGAATTCGAGTAAGGATGGAGCACCATACCAATGAGCAGAGGTGCCCACAGCACGGTACCATCACTCACGGACCTGCTGTAGTCAAAAATACCCCCCCTCCCCAGCATTTGTACCAAAAACACAAAAGGCACATTGCTCACCGCTAACATCTTCAGCCAGAGGGGAGGCAAGGTCATAGTGCAGGTAATGCATATATACAGTCCTGCACCTCCACAATCAACACAAACAACTCAACCGCTGAGGTGCAAAGGGAAAATTCAATGATTACGAAAGCCTTCAGCATTCAGAAACATTCTAAACATTCAGTTGAAAAAGCATTTCAATACTACAAGTGCTAATTTCAGAGATTATAGAGAACTGGCTTTTACAGGCTCAGATTCACATGTTATCTTTCAGCACACCTAAGATATGCAAAGCAAAGGGAGGCACAATAAAAATATATATACATGCATGTCCTCTACAAAGCGTGGACATCTGTGACCAGGCACCTCAAATGCAATTAACCAGCATGCCTGTCCTCCCCACTGGAGGTTTCGCATGGCTTAATGAAGGCAAAGTTTCCTGGCGCCATGGATTGTGGGATTTAAAATGTCGCTCAAAGCAGTTGGGAATCCTTGTCTGACTTGAAAGGGACAGAGATGAAAGGGGACAGGGTGATTACACATTCTGACCCAAGGCCTCCACACCACTGACTGGGGATGTATGTACCTGATGCGAGACTTTTGGCTGGGGGTGGCACACAACAGGCAGAGAGTATAGTGTGAATATGTGAAAGTGATACAGGGCTGATCAATACAGGGGGTGGGCAGGGGGGTTAGGGTTACGGTTAGACTGTATAAACAAGAAACAGTATATTTTTTTCCCTGATCTGAGCTAGAACGGGGGCTAACAGGCCAACTAGGAAAACTCTAGGAAAACCCGTACTGAATCCATCCATCCATTATCTGCCTGGTATCTGGGGTCGGGTCGCAGTCTAAGCAGGTATGCCCAGACCACCCTCTCACCAGCCACCTCCTCCAGCTCCTCTGGCGGGTATACCAAGTTGTTCCCGGGCCATCAGAGAGATATAATCTTTCCGGCATGTTCTGGGTCTGCCCCAGGCCCCCCTCCCGGTTGGAAATGTCTGAAACACCTCCCCAGGGAGCCATCCAGGGGGCATCCTAGATGGAAGCCCAAACCACATCAATTGGTTCCTCCACCCATGGGCCGCAGTTGGCCATAGCTCAAAGGAATAACATGGGTCCGCCCTCCAGTGGCCCGCCCTCCAGTGGCCTGCCCTCCAGTGGCCCACCATATGGCTGTCAAAGGCAGGGGCCTCGAAGGACAGATCGTTGGCTACTAAAACTGGCTCTTGGCACATGGTGGGGAGGGTATGCAGTGAATCTACAAATTCTTAAAAAAAAATTGTTTTTATCAGTGTCAGCTTATGGACAAAAAATGCCATTATTTCTGCATGCATGAACGGACTAGCCTGTCTGCAACCAATAGTGACCCAGTCAAATGTAGAAATTTTTATATACTAAAATGGGAGCGATCAATATTTCTAGATCCATTTGTAATTGTGATTCTGCATCTTAGTCTGTCTCCTTTTTAAAGTGTTTTCAAATCCAAAAATAACAATTGGGTCAGATGTGTCAGTACAGGGTTTGGGTTTAAAAAGTAATACATTATGAAAAGTAAAAAAACAAACAAAGTAGACCCAGTGAGATCAAATTTATTACTCATTCTGTCTTTGTCAACATGTAATTCGGTAATATTTGAGTCTGTGCTCTACAAATATTCAAAACCATTTTAGTGGAGTTCCACTGAGAGTGACGTGAAGCCTTTCCCTCCAGGAGCTCGCTGAGGAACGGGGTGCAGGTTCCAGATGCTGCTCCCCCACCCCTCGAACTTGCAGTCCGGCCGAGACTCCTAAGACACTGGCTAGTGAAGCTCCGTCTGTTCGTTTTCTGTGTGCAGAATCCAGAATTATTCTCCTAAATGGCCTTTTGCAAATTGTTTAAATTCTTTTCTGTTAAGTGTAAACATTTCTCACAATTTCACCCATTATCACCCATGCATCCATCCCTCAGAGGCCAAGAGCAGGAGGCACCCTAAGTGGGATGCCAGTCCATTGTTGGAGATGCCTAACTAACCACATGTCTGTGGGCTCTAGGAGGAAGTCCACACTGCATAAGGGGAACATTTAAATTTGGGAGCCTTGGGGGAGCACAGTTCTGCAGGCAAAAGGATACAGTTCTGCCAACTGAGTCTCCTGAAAACACTTTTTTACAATTGCAAAAATATTTTATTTATGAATCGATTAATGATTTAGTTTCACATGGCAGAGCTAGATTCTTTCCGATTCTATCGCTGTGGATGTTTAAAGCAGAGTAACACCTTTCTTTCACTACCTTATGAGTAATCACCCATAGAGATTCCATTGAGACAAGCATACAAGGACAATGGGCAATGGGTAAGCTGTGTACTTACTTACCCCCAGCATTATCCACCTCAGGTCTAAGGTCATATAACAGGCAAACATAAATATGCACATGCTCATCACCCCCAGCGTGATGTTACTCAACCCAGCTTAGATGTTCCAGGGTTATTCTAACCTATGAATCAGCATCAAAAGGCCTGATGTCTGGAGTGCTGATCTGGTCCAGGGCAGCAGGCTTTGTTTTTGTTACACCTGGCCTTTCATGATAAAACGCTTAAAATCCTTTATCCAGTCCTAATGTGCTGAGAAGCATCTCAGCACACCGGCCACGTTTTTGATGGTCAGTAATAACAAAGTTGATTGACCCCTTTTTTATTTTTGTGTTTTTGTTTTTTCCGTTCCCTTGTCAATTATTCCCATTTTCTGCAAAGGATTAGCTACAAGGGTCCCGCTTCTGGTGCTTAGGAAATTGAATTATACTGTGTAAATGGGGCTGCCAGTCACGTCGGCGGTTAAAGCAGCTTTGAGGCAAGCCTCTTCCTCTCTCAGAATTCTGGCTGCGGTGCTTGGAACAGGAGGCGGGCTAAGGGTGCATAAGAAGATCCTTCGCATCCGGTACACTGTTCCCCACAGACGCCCAACCCATCCCGAAATGACAGAAGTCTGGGAGACTCAGTGCTTCTGTCACACACAAATGTTATAGACGTACTTCTCCCCGACCTAAGGAATTGGATGTGGCTGTCTGATATAGATTGAGTGTCAGTGATTTTCCTTTTTTTTCACTCTGCAGCCTCCAAAGTATATTCTTAGTGGCAAAAATAGCAGCAAGCCTCTGAGTATGTCAGTCAAGGCGAGAGTTAGATGGAGATCAGTCAAAAGGAGATATTGATTTTGCCTTCAAAATAGAGACACTCATTCTTATTAGTAGGGTTTTCTTCTTGATAGCCAAAAGCATGATTCTTGTTTAATTAACAAACCCCATTTTGCCAAACCACTCCTTAGAATGGTTTAACATCTGCACATGTGGCTGTAGAGTATGGGAGTTGCCACAATTTAAATTAGTTTGTTATTATAAGTCAACGGGAAGTTTGTCAGTTTGGGAGTAACCTTCAAGCCTACTTGTTGACTCTTCAGGTTTTCAGGTCCTCAGGTTTTGTTTTTGTCGCTCGTGTTGCCAGGTCCCTCTGGGGAAAGTTCTAGACTGGGCCTTTGACTTTCACCATGGAGCCAAGGAAACCATACAAATGGGAGACGGCTTTTAACACAGCCCCTCGGCTGGTGTCAGGGGAAGGGTAATCCTCCACATCTCAGGGACATAATCCTGACCTCCAGGCTACCACGTCTTTGTCTGGGAAATGGACAGTGCAAGAACTAAAGAGCATCTGGCTGGTGCTGCATTTTCAGATAAACGTGGTTTAATTGTGACACCAATGTTTCTCTATAATTAGAAAACTATAATGCTTATTTCAATAAACTATCTCCCTTGGTGTGTCATATGATGGGAATCTAAACCTAATTTGCATATCTCACGGTACGAATGAATAATACAACATTCAATCTCTGAAATTTTTATTACATTATGTAAGGTAAAGAAATTATCTATATTCCCGTAACACGAGATGCATTTACCTTCTTCGTTATGAAGTTAAACTAAAGTGTGGGACAACTTTAAACAAGCACTAGCTATCTGACTGAACTGACATATTGATTACAAAAAGAAAATGAGGAAAAGTTTAATTAGAACCGATGAAGAGAATAAACGACTCAATGCAGTGCTTAGGTTTCTAATCGCATTAATGTTTGCTGTGCAGTATGCAAATAAAAGCGCACCATGTCGTTTGTTATTTATAATTTTCTCCTGTAAATACTAAAGGGACAACAGAACTCGATTAACAGATCTTTGCAATTCAGAAACTGTCATTTATTATCATTTATATGACATGGTCTGCATTGGTGAGCATGTTTTCCCAGGTTATTTTTAATTGCTTATGATGTATTGAGACAAGGCAGGTTCATTTTAGTTAATCAATCTTAAGTCACCAACTCCCTAATTGAATGAAATGTCATAATTCGTTCACAATTTCTTTTACCAATGCTGAAATATTAGCATTTCACAAAAGCTATGTGTAAGAATTTAGCCTAGCATATTCCGGCCTGACTGGAACTTGTCAGCCTAGCGACATGCTAACGGCTGTGCCTTCATCATCAAGCACTTACAAGGGCTTAGCTGTTGCTTACACAGTCATCGCTATGGCAACATCCAAATGCACAGCACAGCCCTTAGACAAACGTAAAAATCCTTACAAACATGGGCAGCAGGGCCATATTTTCGGCACGAAGGATCTTCTGAGGTGCAACGTGGCGAGGAGAAGCTCAGTCACTTTGACAGATTTCAGCGACCATTTGCCAGTGGCTGGTACGGCAAAGCCTTCCTTAAGGAACACAAGCACCTGGAACTGTGAAGCACTTGCCATCGACAGGACTTACGTGACCAAATTTCGGATGATACGCTGAGTGTTCCAGGTGTCACACTGGCTATTCACTGAGGTACGTCTCTTTTCCCAGCTTATTTCCCTGCATTAATCAAACTCCTGTACCCTTACCTGGATGGGCCAGACGCTCTGCTGATAATTAGACTTGCATTTCAGCATCACTATTCATTTGCCCCCAAAGGACCCCCCCCCCATAGCTATAATTAGTGAAGCTATTGAGTAATTGTTGTGGTCACTAAAAGTACTGTTCATTTGTTTTGTATACCTCGATATATGGAGCAACATCTGCTTATACAGAAGTCATTCAGAGAACAGCCAAGATTCTAGACTGCTCAAAAAATTACCAGGACTTCCATATAAAAATATCTCTTCCTGGTCTTGGTGACCAAGCCCTGTGTTCAGAACCACTCATTCATATGTTGAGCCATTTGCTGATTAAGTCTGATGATCAGGTGGTTCAAGGAATCTGGGTAGGTGTACTAGTACAGATTGAAGGTGAATCTAAACTCCAGGAACTCTGGGAATACTAGTACAGAATGAAGGTGAATCTGCACTCCAGGAACTCTGGGAATACTAGTACAGATTGAAGATGAATCTGCACTCCAGGAACTCTGGGAATACTAGTACAGAGTGAAGGTATATCTGCACTCCAGGAACTCTGGGAATACTAGTACCGATGAAGGTGAATCTGCACTCCAGGAACTCTGGGAATACTAGTACAGAGTGAAGGTGAGTCTGCACTCCAGGAACTCTGGGAAACAAATGATAAGAATCCGGACAAAATCCCGCAACGTAGCCAGAAATGGCAGTGCTCTCACAATGCACTTCTGTTTTAACTCTTTGATTAGAATGGAATGTATCTATACTCTGCATATAAGTGCCTTCCTTAAGTGAAAAGTGTGCTGCCATTTTCCAGTATGGGCCAAGTGCTGTACCACTTGCAGAAATGTCTCCTGGTTCACTTGACAATCAATTGCAATTCACCCCCATGCCTAAGCTCTGGAGGAAATAGCAGACCAGTACTATGCTGCAGGTATTGCCTCTAATCTACAAGAATTGTACTGCACAATGCTCACACGCCACAATCTCATTCCCAGATGTGATACTCTTTCTCATTGTTTTTGGTTGTACTTCATGTGTATTACTTGTCTTGTATATAATCTGTATACTGCTTGTATAATTCCTTGTGTGAGTTATCATACTTGGCCAATATATCTGATTCTGATTCTGAAGCGGAAGGCTTAGGTATAGCCAATCTGATTAATCTAGTTAGATGAATTGTTTGAGTGATCAGTCTTGTCTCTTCAAAAGTAGGGGTTAAAAAAAAAAATATATATATATATATGTGTATATATATATACACACACTCACTCACAGAAGCTACACTTATTTATGATTCTTTTTTTTTTTTACTTTTCGGACACCCACATAGAGGTTCCATGATTGAGCAGCAGTGACATTTTCTTCAAGAGTTCACTGCAAGACAGATTTTCCAAGTACATCTGACACAGGCCCTCAAGGAGGTCTCCCTGCTGTTCCACAGCAAAGCAATTTCTGTGATTTGAGGCTGGAGAGTAAGGAACATGGGCCGTAACCCCGAGAGTCAAGAAAAGAGGGGCCACAGTCAGGAAATGGAGGCTTGCCAGGGGAACTGAGAGCACAGAGGCACTGTAACCAAATCAATGACGCTCAGTCATGTCTGCCTTATTCTGTCAGCCGCTTGCCTCTTAAAAGGCGATCATGTCCATATTTGGTGCAACTCAAACTAACGTTTTCTCAAACATAAGTATAAATTTGCAGTCAACATTGGATGACGTATGAATTTTATCAGATCACCCGTTTACTGACGACTACTAAATTAAAATCAAAAGTTTTCCTAACTTGAATTGAAGGAGTTTTTTTAACAAAACAGGAAGCAGTAGTGGGAGTGGGTGTGCCAGCAGCTTCCTGTCGGAGCTGCCTGACATCAGGCTACCACTGCACTTCACACTACAGCCACACTGCATTCTGCATCATATTGAAATCCAGCATTACCAGCCACAACCTAAAGCGCTCCACGATCCCTATGCACACTGTACGAAACAAAAAGGGTTAATCGGTGCCCAAAAGGCAGACCTATGTCTCTTTTTTTGGTCCAAGTTCTCAAATATGCTGCAAAAGCTCATTCCGAACTGCAGTTTCCCATTCTCTTAAAATGAAAATATCGGGATTTACAAAACCTAGCAGACAGGTCATCAATCCTGCAGATCAGACAAACAGGTCTATCACACTCCTCCAAATAAAAAGAAAATCATCAATTTATATGCAACATGGGCTTCCTTCTGCTTCAGCACTCAGGCGATACTATTTTGCTATTTTACAGCACATTCGTTAGTTGTTCATTTTTAGAATGTGTAAACTAAGCAGAAGTCTCTAGCAACTTAAATTCTTTACCCATTTATACAGCTGAATCCATTAATGGAGCAATTCAGGTTAAATGTCTTGCTTGAGGGTGCTACAGCGACAATTCTGTCATGTATCATTTATTTCTTTGTCAGCTCTGACAATGCAGATGGCAAAGACTGCTAACTGACACCATACCTCGAAGCTAAACTCATCACGGCATGCAGTGGTACATGTCAAAACCTAAAGCATGTGACTTAAAAGACTGCTGGGGTATTTGGCACAAAAATGTAGTCAGAGACAGAAATGAAGAAGGGTCAAAGGTCATCATTAGCTCCTCAGAACTCACCCAGCCATATTAGCTTCTCTTCCAGTGAGCTTTTAATAACAATGGGGTTACTTTTGGATCATGCCCTTCACTGGATGCCTACCATGTTGGACTAAGGAACTGGTGAAATTGACGGCAGGTGTAGTTGGTTAAGTCTGTTATTAAAAGCGCCAGCTCAGCTGGAAATGAGGTTACAAAGGAATCATTTGAGTTCAAAAGTCATCATATTACCTGATTAATTTCTGATTAGAGCATAGCTTGACTGAAATGTGTTCCATCTGTACCCTTTAGAAAAATGACAAAAGAAGAACTTTCATGTATTTATAAGAAATTACATATGAATTTACTTCATGGGAAACATAATTTGCAACGCTTATGTTTAGAGATCGACCGATATATCGTTTTACTGCTATTTTTTCCGATATTTAAGCATTTTACCTTAATCGGTTAGCAGTTTCGTAATATCGGCTTCACCGATAAACGCCGCCATCTTGTGGGTGTTTTGAGAATTACGTGCATGATCGCCATTACAGCACGGTGTCTGAGGGGAAACAACAACTGCCTGCACAGGTAAAGTATACTTACTTGCTTTGCTATATTTAGTAAACTTTATTTA
>JAODKN010000021.1:16720366-16738919 GCA_026774425.1 Petrocephalus zakoni
AGAGGAGCTGTCAGTGGGGAAGAGACTGAGGAGAGTATCCAGCTCCTCTAGAAAGTGGCCTAGGGGGCCAGGAGGGCAATAGACAACAATGATCAGAATATTGAATGGAGAGGAAACTGCGACTCCATGGAATTCTTACATACTGAATATTGCCCATATAATGGCTATAAATGTATCACCAGCACTGATTGGGTGCTAAAACTGAGACTAAAGGGACAGTAAACATTCTATGATGCTGAAAATAAAAGGAAAGCAGACATTCTAGAACTGTCAGGATCAGTCTCCGACTTGTCCGTCTTGTTCTCTCTTGGCCAGCAGGTGTTGCTGCCCATCCCGTTCTTTTCCCTCTGGTTACTTAAGTTTAGCACCCTTTACAATACCTTTGTCCTCCTGCTTGTGGCTCAGTGTTCTGAGTACCCTGCCTTCTTAATTATCATGGGTTTGAGGTTCTTAGTTATCTCCATCAGTATCTAGTTTTGTAGTTATATCTTGTTTCACCTTTGTTCCCAGTATCTCCTAGTGCTCAAGTTCCTAGTGTTTGCTTAGTTGTCAGTGGTCTGCACCGTTCCTTATCTAGCCTACATTACTTGGGTATATATGCCCCTGCCCTGTTCCTCTGTCAGTCATTGTAGGTGTTCAGCTGTGTTCAGTTCTGTTTCCTGATGATGGACCTCACCATATGCCCTATCCCGGGTTATTAGATGGCTCTGTGTTCTCCTACTTTTCAGTTTTAGTTTTAGTGTTGCCTGTCTACCTTTGTTTCAGTCTCTCTTTGGTTTTGTCTGTTTGGCTTTTTTTTGTTTTGTTTTGTTTTGTGGTAACAATGTTTACATTTGTCTGGAAAGCTGCTTTGTGGACTGTTATGTCCCGCCGTTCTCAAGAACATGGAGAATAGAATGAAAGCAAACAAACACTCTAGAACACAGAGAATAATGAGGAACAAACATAGTAAAGCAATGGCAGTACAGTGAATGATTTCCTTTCAGGAATATTGAGAATAAATTGAAAGCAAACGAATGCTGGGACTAAAGGACAATCAAACATTCTAGAACACCGAGACTAAATCAGAGCTGACGATTTCAGTGAGCTGGCTGGCGTGAGATTTTCAATTGGCATTTACGTGTATGTGAGAGTTCTTACCTTGTCAAAGGTCTGTAGGGTTAGCAAATTACCAAATTAAAGCCGGCGATGCAGCAAATTTTAGGTTTTTTATGCAATCATGTATTTCTTGCATAAGAGTGAGAGTCTGAAAGTGTGAGTGTCACGCCAGATGTGAGACAGCCCTGCAAAATAGGAAGCAAAATCCTTTAACATAGATACAAAAGAGAAAGCAATCTAGAACACTGATATTAAGTGGAAAGCTAACATTGTGTAAAAGTGACAATAGATGGAAAGCTAACAGTGTGGAACACTGAGACTAGATATAAAAGAACACTGACACTAACAGAAAGGAAAATTCAGATACCAAAGGGAAGGCAAAGCTTCCAGTACACTAAGTGGAAAGCTAATATTCTGGAACACTGACAGTAAATGGAAAAAATACATTTTGAAACACTGAGACTAAAAGGAACACAAGCATTCAACGCGTGACATATTTTCCTAAGGGTGTCCTTGACTAAACACCTTTGAAAGTTCTAGAATGAAACATAAAACACCTTCATTTGTGGGTAAAGAGGTAAATTTAATTTACAAGTAATTAAAGGTGGTACCTGTAAATTAGGAAAAGCTGCTAAGTGTAGCGAGTTAAGTATGTTGAATACACAGTGCTCAGCAGTGCCTTTTCCATTATCTAGCCTCGGCATCACACACTACAGGGTGCTCAGAGGGTGCAATCCTCTTAAAATATCTGATAGCCAGTCGTTGTTTTCAATCTTACTGAATCTATCTGCCCAGAGGTGTGATTTTACAGGTAGGGCCCAAGGCTGCAGTTTATCTCCTTCCTTTCCAAGTCCTCCACCATGCTTCACTAAAAGGTGATGGACATTAAGGAGAAGGTAGGCCATGACGGAGACACAGAACCCAGTCCCTGAAGTGTGAGGCAACAGTGGTATATATTAGCTAAAATGTTAAATCGTACTATAAAATCTAGACATAACAATTTCAGCTGATTGTGTTTCATATAGTAAAGAAGCATTGAAAGAAACAAAAATAAAATTAAATAAAAAGGGTTAAAGATAAAGTCAAGGTCAGACCAGGTCACATAAAGGAAACATTAATGGTGCCCAGAGTGACAACACAGATGCCCCCTGTTCAGATTTCAGATCAAATAAAAAAAAAAGACATCATTTTAAATGTTTCAGGATTTCTCTTTCTTTGTCTTTCCACATTTTATTGTTAATGCCAAATATTATTCAGACAATGCATGGCATTCCCTGTAAAATTATAACTGTAAAATTCTAATTCAGCCAAAAATGTATAAATTAATTCAATCAAAAATCAAAGAATCAAGGTGTGTGAGGAATTGTGGGATACATGCTGATAGGACAATGAATAGATCTGTTTGCATTCATTTCTTATATTTCATTTGGAGAAAACACAGCAAATGGGGAATAAAATAATACCCATATTGATTAAAACATTAGCTTCTTAAACCAAAAACTGAGTGGTTGAGAATTTCTGGGTGTTATGTCCTGTCCAGCCTGACCCTCCCGTCTCGCCGCTGATATGGCCCTGATGAGCCGCGCCTGTTTCTTGTTACCCCTCGTTAGTCTGTGTATATACGTAGCTGTTTGTCTCGTCGTCCTCAGTCCGGACTTTGACATCTCTCCTCCTGTCTGCCCATGTCCCGCCCCATATTCACTTTTTAACCCCTCACAGTCCCGTTTCTTTCCCCGCTCCCATTTTGTTCACTAAACCCCTTTTGTTGGCCCAAACGCCTATTTCCGAGTCCTTCATCTCGCAACTTGTGGCACTGGGCCTACATCCTATCCACATTCTTTTTTTTCCATATTTAACTTCATCCAAATATGGACAAAATTTTTCTAATGTGACTGTCTGTTAGGCACCATGACTCATTGCTCACAAAGATTACATTTTGACAGCTGGCCACGGTCTGTAAAAATGAGAAGGTAGGCCATGACGGAGACACAGAACCCAGTCCCTGAAGTGTGAGGCAACAGTGGTATATATTAGCTAAAATGTTAAATCGTACTATAAAATCTAGACATAACAATTTCAGCTGATTGTGTTTCATATAGTAAAGAAGCATTGAAAGAAACAAAAATAAAATTAAATAAAAAGGGTTAAAGATAAAGTCAAGGTCAGACCAGGTCACATAAAGGAAACATTAATGGTGCCCAGAGTGACAACACAGATGCCCCCTGTTCAGATTTCAGATCAAATAAAAAAAAAAGACATCATTTTAAATGTTTCAGGATTTCTCTTTCTTTGTCTTTCCACATTTTATTGTTAATGCCAAATATTATTCAGACAATGCATGGCATTCCCTGTAAAATTATAACTGTAAAATTCTAATTCAGCCAAAAATGTATAAATTAATTCAATCAAAAATCAAAGAATCAAGGTGTGTGAGGAATTGTGGGATACATGCTGATAGGACAATGAATAGATCTGTTTGCATTCATTTCTTATATTTCATTTGGAGAAAACACAGCAAATGGGGAATAAAATAATACCCATATTGATTAAAACATTAGCTTCTTAAACCAAAAACTGAGTGGTTGAGAATTTCTGGGTGTTATGTCCTGTCCAGCCTGACCCTCCCGTCTCGCCGCTGATATGGCCCTGATGAGCCGCGCCTGTTTCTTGTTACCCCTCGTTAGTCTGTGTATATACGTAGCTGTTTGTCTCGTCGTCCTCAGTCCGGACTTTGACATCTCTCCTCCTGTCTGCCCATGTCCCGCCCCATATTCACTTTTTAACCCCTCACAGTCCCGTTTCTTTCCCCGCTCCCATTTTGTTCACTAAACCCCTTTTGTTGGCCCAAACGCCTATTTCCGAGTCCTTCATCTCGCAACTTGTGGCACTGGGCCTACATCCTATCCACATTCTTTTTTTTCCATATTTAACTTCATCCAAATATGGACAAAATTTTTCTAATGTGACTGTCTGTTAGGCACCATGACTCATTGCTCACAAAGATTACATTTTGACAGCTGGCCACGGTCTGTAAAAATAGATTCAGGCACTTTTCCTGAAAACCTTGTGTTGTTAAAAATCCACCCTCAGGCTTCATACTGTAGTTAAAATCATTTATGCATTGCAGCGTTAAAAAAAAATCACTGAGGATACATGAAGAAAAATGCAAAAACAAGATAAGCCCCTTTTGACAAATCAATATCTGAAGAATACTGATCATTGTTCCTTCTTGCCACCCCACATTAAATTAAGACTTATTTTTCTTCAATGCATTAATCCTCCCTGAAACCTCTGAGAGAAAAGAAATGGGTTAGATTTATCCTGGATTTAAGGGAGTCCTCCTTTCCCACAGATTCATTTTCTGTTACCGGGCAATAACTTTATCGACTTTTCTACCCAGTAACTCAGAAGTGAGTAAGGCGTTGAAAACTTAATATCTTATTTCAATCAATAGTTTAAAAATCTGGACAAACATCTGAAGCTTTGCAATGAGGCCCAGTCCCGCCTGTATGTGAGAGGGCTCCGCATCTGCATGTTTGTAAATGAAGCGGATGAATCTATACTTCTGCTCAGCATTGCTGCCTCACACCACTGGTGTTACCCCCATGTAAGTTACCAATGCTTTTTGCATACTTGGCCCAGTCAAGCTACTAATTAGTTTTCTCTGACTCATGAAACCACATTGTTAGGAATGACATACAGTTATTCAGCCACTAGTCATTTTGCCCTAAGACAGTGGCAGATCTGTCAAGAAGCCCACAGCTAGTTGTTCACAGAGGGGGGAGTGACTAATAGAGGATATGATAATCCTTCTAGGTGATGATTGGTCATTTTGGTGCAATCATAAAAGGCACGGGTCTAAAAATGTGATTTGTTTTCAACAGCTGCATAACCAGAACCTTGGGTGCAAGTAAATATTGGGTTCCCATCTCTCCTGGAAAATGGTATGAGTGTATCCACTCCAATAATCAGCACATATAGCCTCCCACCGCAATTTAGGAGATGATTGGTGTCAGATACCTCAATGTCTTTAACTATCTACCATTGAACACCAAAAAGAAAAGCTTGTGGAGGATGACCTCCAGGTGTTGAGAAGATCCATTCCTGTCTCACTTATGTAGACACGTCTTACCCTTCTTTGACCATAGTCAAAGTTATCACAGTTTTGGTTATGTACTCCTTCATGGCTCTGGACTGTAGAATGAGCAAAGGGTAAATGTGCCCTTATACTGGTGCGGCTCATGATAAAAAAAATAATAATAATGATAATAAGTAATGGCACATAAGAATGATACAGAGGAACCCAGAAATTACCAAACACCTCCACGAGGTCATAGAGAACAGTGGACTCTACCGTGAGGAGATCCTTCCACATCTGTAGCTCCCTGCACTAGTGGCTTACCTGGATATTGGCAATTCCTCTCTCTGGCTAAAAAATCCCTCATAGTTCATAATATGTCAGGTTCATTAGACTTGAGCAGGGAAGACTTAAAACAAGGTGAGTACAAAGATAACCATCGATGCACTGTATTTCAGTATGGGGCCCTCTCACTTTAATTTTGACAGAATCTGTGATGCAGGTGACTTTACTTAGGCCTAGGCGCTCCCTAAGGTCCAAATAGTAGAACATAATCAGCAGCATGACTACCCGCGCTGATCCCATGTCAAGTAACCTGTCCCGGCTTTGAACTGACACCTGTCCACAAAAAATTAAACTGAAACTACTATTAGTGTGGTGATGGAAGGGAGCTACTTTTCTTTTGGAGCAGGTCAGTCTCCCAGTTAGATGAGGCAGTTTACGAGTTTGAATTCCTTTCCTGCACAATACACAGGACAATCACATCTTCCTGAGAAGATGGCCTCATTGCACAGGTTCTCCAGCTGACTCGGGGCTGAAAGACAATACTGCAAAAATCAGAGGGTGAAGGCTATGAGTTTCAGGTCTGTCAAAATGTGGTTCTTTCACCTGTGTTCCTTTAGTAAATTTGCAGTTCTGATTGATCAAATAATGGTTCTAAGTTCTTAGCATCATCTGGTTGCTATGCTGTAAAATGCACCACACAGGCTACAGTAGATCAGCCTCCATGTTGGAGCACCAACAGTTTCGATCAAGCCTGGCATTTGGCTACAGTCTGAAAACACTGGATCTGTTTGTGTTAAATGTTTCTGGCCCATGCTGGTGGCTGATGATGGTAAACCGAGAAAAGAAATACTTTCTGACAGTAAGAAAAATCTAGAACTGTTATGGTCTTGAGTTCATGAGCTGGAGACAGCCTGTCCCTGAGACTACCACAGGTTCTGTTAGACAGCATATGGGTTTTTATTTTCATACAAAGGTAAAAATCAGTTTCATCACTCTGCAGGGTCCCTAGTATGCCTCAGTATTGTGTCACAGTGAGCCACAGTAAAAGTGAAAACAGCCTTTGTTCCCCAAGACTGCTTGTCCGAAAGAAGATTCTAAAAGTAAAGTAATGTCCATCAGAATCTCTAATCACACAGAGGGCATGGTGAACTTCGTGGCAGGTGGGGAGGCGGTGAAATGCAACAACGTGTCAAGACCACTAAAAATATACAGACAGGCTGGGATTACATTTCTGATTACATTCTGTACCATTTTCTGATTACTCCAGGTCACTCGTTACTTGCGAGTCATTACACTGGGGGTGAGGGGGATGGGGGGTGTCCTCGTTTAAGCCTGGCCAGGAGACCAGGATTCTCTGGTAACTTGCATCTAACCAAGGATCTGCTGCTTTGAGTGCGACTAAATGACACTTTGATGATTACGTAGCAGGAGACAGAATTCAAGGGCGTCCCTAATAGATCTCTTAAAGCTATTAATCACACTTAATTGGGTTTGTGTAGTCAAAGGCAAAAGAATCTTTATTTTATGTTCGGAGTTGCTACGTTTTATTTGCAAGCATTTGTTGTAGTATGCCAGCTGTCTGTTTAAAATGTTTTATATATATATATATATATAAATGACTTTAAAATCAGACTCTAATCTCTAATGCTTTTCTTTTCAAGCTTGTATATTGTATATTGTACTTTATTGAATGCAGCGAATACAGAGCTTTGCTGTGTTCCAATTACAACAATATTAATACAAAATAAGGTTAAGAGAAACTTGTTGTCTTCACTTAATACAAGTTTATTACGTGAGCATTCGGGTGGCTGTAAATGTGTAGTAAGTACTGCCATGATGTTCCCACAGGCAGCCAAAGAAATCTAAAGGAAATCTCCATTTTGGTTTTTTCATCAAAGGGGGGACTCAAGGCATGCTGGGAAATGCAAGCCAGACTGACATGGATACACAAAAGAAGTACTGGGCCGAGCATTAGGATGTCACACAGCTGGCTCATAAGAATCACATCATAATTAATTCAAATAATATTTTGATCTATTTCTGGAGTGTGGGTGTGTGTCCCTTAATATTCGTTTTGCTACTTTAATTCCATCTTAATTCCAGATATGTGTTCTTCAGATATGCAAGGTGAAATCTGCGAGCCAAAGTTCTTGGCCTGCATTGGTTAGCAGGTAAAGATTATGTCAAAGAAGGACCATAATCACAATTTGCATGGTGTACACTATGAGAAAAGCTCTAGTGCACACTGGATGCACACTAACGTTTCACATTACCTTTTGCTTGCTAAAGTAGATCTCAGTTCCTCCAAAAATATCTATGAATATGTTATAAAGAAAACAATTCCCTCCCCCACATAGGTCATTATCAGCCTGTTATAATAGGGACCTTTCATTATTCAGGGTGTCTCCCAGAGAAACATGGGGCTGCATCTCATGCGTCAAGATGCATGGCAAGACCCACACGAGCCCGTGATCAGTATACGCCCTTGTGATTTTAAAGCAGGCGAGGTTATCCTGGCAGCCCATCTCTTTCTTCCTCCTGCCAAAATGACACCGGCGTTGTGACAGGTTTGACAAAGAGGCTGATCCTACCATAGTGACATTTTTTTATTTATAAATTTTTCTTTCGGAGACAGTTGGCCCCCAGTGAGAGAGAACCCAGAAGATTCCCTAGGATTTTCAACTTGGCTCGGCCTCTATCCTGTTCTCTGGGGAAAGTGGTGAGCATGTGCGATCTGAGGATTAGGGGCAATGCGGTCTTTGCAAGGTGCTAATTTAATTTGGCTAATCTCAAGTAACACTAATGCAGATCATTAACGACTTGTGCGTGCCCTGGCGACTCCTGCAGCACTGCCAAGCACACATGATATGTAGGGCACTCTGCACCCCCCACCCCCAACCTCGACCCCAGCCTACTGGAAGTTGCAATAACAAACAGCCTCTGTGTCAAATGCATGCTGGTTTCTGAGTGTGAGTGTGGATTTCACCCTTATCCCCCAAAGTCTCTGTAAGCAATGACCGTATATTGCCTGGCTCATAATAGGCTTTCTAAAAGTGTCAGCAGATGGAGTTAAGGTGGATTTGCTGCCCCACGAACCAGGAACTGAGCTCTAAAGCGAAGACCGTCCATCTAAAACTCCGGCCTTGCTCTGTAAGTGTTTATTAAGTGTTTGGTAGGGTAGCCCCCATCTGACCACAGAGAGGCCTGCCAATTGTATTGTGCTAGAGTGATACATGAAGTAGCCACCTCCATGCCTCCATGCCTGACTGCAGCAATGTGAACTCTCTGTGCACCGCAGGGAAGCTGCGTTCAATGCACGGGGGAATGAACGGCCTTTCTGTCTTACAGACAACACCAAGCTGACTCTGGTTAAATGAAGCCCGCCCCTCCTATGTATCCCAGGACCCTCCACTGTGTAGCCCTGTCCCTGTCTCCATAGTGATCGCTGCATCTCCTCCACCAACTCTACCAGCATCTTCTCCTCGTTCCTTTCATGGCTCACAAAATTCTTTGCAGGCAAAAGTCTTTCAAGAAATCACGCTTCAGCGACCAGCCCCTGCAGCGTTGTAATATCCACGGTTCCAACGCCGCGTACACCAAACCAAACAAGGCGGAGAGAAATATGTCAATTAAACCACTCTTTGTCCTGCAGTTCATTGGCACATTGTTCCACATTCAATTCAGAGTAAACAGTTTGTAAATGCAGTGCTTCATACGCGTAGGCAGAACCTCCACTGGGTTGGGAGTCCCTGCACGGATTGTTCCAGTTGTCATGGTGCTAAGGGTGATTCTCAAGCTTAGGACTTTCAGACATTAGAATGTTTCACTGAGGAGGTGAAGCCGAGGTGGGGGAAAGCTGTGTGCCGCCAGCATGCTGTTATTTATGAGCGATAATCAGTGTGAGGGGGGAGTTTAAAACCTTTACAGTTAATCTCTGCTGTAAACATCCTTCTGCATACTGTTGAGTGCATTAAATTGTACTGCTATGGACATATATACAACATATAAAATATGTAATGCGTTTGAGATATTTGTGTTGGCTCAGGGTGGATTATCGTTATGTGAGGTCTGGATAGTTGAGGGTTAGATTCCGACCGCCAGCTTAGAGTGACTGTGGAGTTTGCATGCTCCCTCCCGTATTTGCGTGGGTTTGTTTTGGCAACTCTAGTTTCATGCTGCAGCCCGAAAACAAGTGGCTGGGTGAATTAGTGTCTATAAATCCTCCTTAGTGTGTGACTGTGTGTGAGAGTGCCATGCCATGGACTGGCATCACAACCCAAAACTCATTCTTACTCGTTCTTGATTTGTTCAATGTCCAGGCTGCTGTCACCTAGGCACTGAACACGGAGGTGTTTCATACAGCATCTGCGCCCACCTGCACTCCAGGGCGGCCCAGACTCTGACGGCTGCATGCCGCACTCTTTGCTCAGCTTCCCAGAGGATGCAGGGATACAGGGATGCAGCAAACTTCTGATGAAGCTCCTCCTTCTAGACAATGACCCCTGATACTGACCAGACTGCATCGCGGCAGAAACCGACGGGCTTATCGTGGCTCAGATTTTAGCTTTTAATTGCAGGCACAGAAGAAAAATCCACAATTATGCAGGAGCCTAGTATCCATTTAGCTAAGCAGCGGCTGTGTGGCTGTACTCAGACTGCCCAAGAGCCCTGGCGCGCGACAGAAAGCGCGTGTGTGCGGAGGGGTGCGCATGTGGCAGCCAGCCGCGCCATGTGCCCCGCCAGTGATGTATAGTACCCGTCAGGCATAACAATAGATGGAAGATTTCGCTGAGATATAATGGATGAACACTGTTTACAGTCGGCCGGCTCCTTCATCCTACCCGGTGCTGTACAGCATTAATGTCAGGAGCTGCGGGTAATGACTCTGACGCCTTAACAGCGGCTACAGGGCATTTCTCAGCCAGCCTCCCCATTCCTATATTCTCCCTTCCTGTATCCAATTACTCATCTGAGCACACAGCCTATATATATATGAGACGGACATATATGCAGTGGATCACAGGCTGCATTGCTAAAGTCATTCTGTAATGTGGGACAACGGCCCTCCTCAAATCACACACATACAGGGACACAGTGTCCTCGTCGATGAGCTTCCATGATCTGTAACAATTGTTACCACATAACATTTGCTTTCCAGAGTGCTCACGGCAAGTACCCAAAGCTGATGTACATCATCACGACATTTCAATTTCACTCCTCCCAAATGGTAAACTTTGCGTCCATATTTTTTTCCCCACGTCCACACTGATCTGTGTGGCGAAGGCTCCGACCCGCACGGGCTCTCCGTGTGCGCCGCGACGTCGGCTATGAAAAAAGCCGCTACTTTGACAAAGTAGCTTGGCCGCTAGGCGCTTCGCTTTAATTTGTATGTATCAATGGAAAATGAGTTATGCGTCTTCAGACGTATGCAGAGCCGCCATTTGCACACATTTGCATAATTCATTCCTTCCGGCGCACCTGACACCCTTTATTTATGCATTTATTTATTTATTTGCACATTTTAAATACATTGATTTATTTATAGTTTTATTACTGCTGAGAGTATGATTTATTTGGCCCCTGGTTTTGCATTAAGCCAGGCCTGCATTGTGTTTGTAGTCATAAAGCACCGAAATGCATAATAATGCATATGTTATACATTGTAACACATGACGTAGGTGGCCAAACACATCGTAAACCACCTGCTGCAGTGTGCGCAATGATATAGCAATTATAATTTGTTATGAGCTCTTTTGGCCTTTAACTGAAGTGTTATTGTTCCAGCTACAAATGCAAGACAAATACACAACACAAACACAGAAGAGGTAAAAAAATAATAATAATCAAAAATAGAGTTAAGTAATACGCCGCATCCTATTCAGTGTAAATATCCAAAATATGATAATTTAATTTTTCTTTCTCAAATTCATCCCGTGAGACCATCCTTAGCCCAGAGACCAAGTCTGTAAATTTAGTATCATTTATGAAATTTATTCATACATCTTCATTTAACCCATGTCATAAACTATTAAGTAATAAATTAATTTTTGAACCCACACAGTAGCCAGCTCACACAGGGTAACATTTCATCTCATGAGCTGAGATTCAGAAAGCTAAGGGAATTTTCAAAATTAATTTTTTGCCTAGTCAGGGTTATTTCTATATTAGCCATATATTTTCATTCAAGTGCTTATACAGAAGGTTAGTGGTAATTTTTAGCTTAGAATGCATTTCAAACTATTAGAGCTGTGACCAAACAAGTGACAGGCTCCTTTGTAGGGCCTGGCAGTATCTCGTTAGCCCACATGGCTTTTCCCACAGAATTAGCGCTCCTGCTTCACACCGGTACTATACACTCACGAGCACTGCCTTAGGAGCACCTATACACCTGCCTGTGCATGCAATTCTCTAATCAGCCAATCATGCGGCAGCAGGGCGATGTATACATTCCTACAGATACAGGTCAGGAGCTTCAGTTAGCGTTCACATCAAAAACCAGAATATGGAAGACTCTGACATGATTGTTGGTGCTAGGCAGGCTGGTTTGAGTATTTTCATGCACAACAGTCCCTAGAGTTTACTCAGAATGATGTGAAAAACAAAAAGCATCCATGGAGCAGCCAGTGTTGTGGACGGAAACACCTTGTTGATGTGAGGAGAGTGACCAGATTGGTGCAAGCTGACAGGCTACGGTAGCGATAACTACTCTGAACGACTGTGGTGAAGCATCTCAGAATGTGCAACACGACAAACCTTGGGGCGGACGCTAGAACAGCAGAAGACCGTGTCGGGCTCCTTTCCTGCCAGCCAAAAACAGAGAGCTGAGGGTACAGCAGGCACAGCTTAGGAACATAGACTGGTTTGATGAATCTCAGTTTCTCCTGAGCTACACAGATGGTAGGCTTAGAATTTGGCATGAATCCATGGACCCAACCTGCCTTATCAACAGTCCTGGCTGGTGGTGTTGGTGTAATGGTGTGGGTAATGTTTTCTAAGCACGCTTTGGGCCTGTTAATGCCAATCGATCGTTGCTTGATTTCTGCAGAGTACTGTTGCTGACCATGTGTGCCCCGTCATGGCCACAGTTTACCCATCTTCTGATGGCCACATCCGGCATGATAATGCTCCATGCCGCAAAGCAAAAGTCATCTCAAATGCCCTTCTTGAACATAACAGTGAGTTCATTGTTCTTCAGTGGCCTTCCAAGTCACCGGGCCTGACACCAGTAGAACACCTTTGGCATGTGACAGAACAGGAGATCTGCAGAAATATTGTGATGCAATCAGCATGAATCTTAAAGGGATGTTTACAACATTTTGTGGAATCGATGCCACAAAGAACTAAGGCTGTTTTGAAAGCAAAGGGAGGCCCAACCAAGTAGCATTTCCAACAAGCTTCTCACTGAGTGCACATCACACATATCTTTGTTTTAGCCCCCTTTTTGTGTGTCTGCCAATTCACCCACAAAGCATTGTCCTGCAAAAGATTTAGACGGTATGAGATTCCTGTTCCTTGCCTTCATTCTTGACTTATAAAATATAAAACACTGCTTTGCAATCGGCCTTCATAAACTCAACTGAGGACATGCAAATGAATGCATCACACATGCATGTGAGAAGGAATCTCAAAAGCCTGAGGGAAAAATAGCATTGCAGGCCTGTATTCGTGTCATTACTTGGAGACACCTGCCTTCTCTTATGACAACAGGTTGGATCTGAAGTTATTATTCATAATGACTAATTCACCATCCGGACAAATACCTGTCTCACAACACAGTTCATCATTAGATACTGTGCTTCTTTTTGGCTTGCGTGTTTTCTTATTTCCCCGATTACTCTAGTCTCTCCGAATGACACATTGCTCCAGAAGGAAGCAGGCCTCGACACGTGACGTACGGCCTCTTACCCTCGCAGCGGCATCCGAGAGAAGCTCACCGAAAGAAAACGCAGCTGTAAGACAGAATCAGCTGATTGCCAGTGGATTTCACCAATTTGTAGGCGTAAGACAAGACGAATCTGCTCGACTGTGTCTGCTGTTTGATCGCAAAATCCAGCCAGATGGCGTGGGCATACTTCTCTGGAGTGACTGGCTGGGGGCAAGGTTTCACAGTAATATATTTCCTTACGAGCTATAAAACCGGTACTCTCATATAGAAGAAAGGACTGCGCTCTCTGTATAAATGTTCCAGTGATTTACTGACCGCAGAGTTCTCCCTGCAAGTTTTCAGTTTCACAGTTTGCAAAGTCAAGCTGTTTAGAAAGCATTCTGGTTTCCACTGTGGCCTGAGATGCAGCAGTGTCCTTTCCAGGGTGTCCTCTCATTGCATGGATGGATTGGGGGCCAATACATGGCTCTGGAGTTAGGCCTCTGCACCTATGACCTTGAGCAAGGTCTTTAACTCCCCCCAATAATGTTCAATTGACTGGATGGCTGAACCTTCACTCGACTTCTATATACGTGTGCATGGTAGCATACTCACACAAAGACAGAAATATGGAGTGTGCAAAAAAGCACACATTCCAATGTGCCTGCTGGCAAAAAAAGACTGTAATGATATCCTTAGACCAGTAACCATAGATGAGACATACTGGGAGCAGGAAGTGTTCATGTAACGCAGGAAAGTGTACCCAAAGATATTCTCTGTTTCTGGGGTATTGTATTATGACATGATGTCATATTAAATATGCAGTGATACGTGAGGGTGTGTAGTCCATGTCTGGAAGGTCGTGGGTTCAAATCCTATGGTCAGCAGAGCAGTCATATCAACATCGGGTCCTTGAAAAAGGCCTCTAACCCCAACAGCTCTAAGGGTGCTGGTTGATCCTGCTCTCTGTCCCTTAGGCTTCCGACTCGTACATCACTTTGGACAAAAGCATCTGCTAATATTGTAACTGTGGTCCGTTGATGTCAAACAGTACTTTATCTGCTGTGTCTCTTCTTGTAATTGCACTTAAAACGTTTTTTAGTGGCTATGATGGGGACAGTTACTCATTACATGGTTCTTGACATGCAGAAAAGGTAATTATGCATCCTGTCTCATCACCGGCAACCGGATGGGCACCCATGGCGGCCACTATGGCCCAGATACAAAAGCAGAAGAGGTGAAATGAATCACAGCTGGCATATGCAGTAGTACAACAAGGTAACCTTTTCAAAAGCAAATGTCCTCCCCCTGTAATTAGCGTCCTTTGTGTTTCAGTTGCCCAGCTCTACTAAAATTTGTTGGACAGTATCTTCATTAATTAACCTTAATGTCTTCCTCGCCTGGGATAACCTTAGTTATTGTGTTTTGGGTACATTTTGTGACAAAAGGAGTGCTTCTGATCCCACGCTATAAATATCCTTTTCCCTTAACTGGTTTTATTTTGCGTACCATTTAATAATCCCACAGTTATCGCTACAATAGTAAGGATAATTCAGTAGCAAGGATCAGTGCGAGACATTGTTGTTCAATGCTACCAGTGGGGGTCGAATCCCACTGCCGGTCCATGTGTGTGTGTGGAGTGTGGGTGTTTTTCCTGTGTCGTGCAGATTTACACTGGGGAGTCTGATGCTCCTCCTCCTGTATGTGAGTGTGTATGTGGGGGGGGATTGTGTGATAGAAACTTGTTATTCTGACATTGTGGAGACCACATGTTCAATCCCCACAGGGAGAGACTCATATTCATAAAAATGAATCAAAAAAGTAAAAAATGCCCAATGTCTTGAAATGGTTAAGGTTACGGTTGGGTAGGGGTTAGGGGTGTCGTGACTGTGATTAGGGTTCATCCCATAGAAATGAATGGACGGTCCCCACAAAGATATTAATACAAACCTGTGTGAGTGAGTGTGTGTGTGTGTGTGTGTGTTTGAGTGAGTGTGATGCTACTGTGCACCGCAATACATGTACCCCACTCTTGTGCCCTATTCTTCCAAAGATAGGATGGTTTGATGGGTGGGTGGGTGTGTGGATGGATGGATGGATGGATGGATGGCTGGTAGTAAGAAACAAAAACAAGACAAACTTCGAAAAATCTTCTAAAAATCCCACAAAGGAATAATGTCTAAATTCTTTGAAGGATCCATAAAACTGCAGACAAATGAATGTTAATGAGACCATTTGCATAAGGTGATTAAGTATTCAGCTGGTGAAAAAATCTGGGCTCCAAAAACACGGCAGTCCAGAGAACTGGCAGGATACCGCAGTCATATTTGATTACATGGACCGCAAGGTGAGCCCGCGCCAGATGCGCATTACAACTCGGAGGGGCGCCGATGCAGGAGTGCTTTAAAGATCCGGCCAGCTCCTCCTCCCGAGCACCGAGTCACGGCGCTTTGTTTTAATAGCCAAACAACCCGCCGAGAAGAACGGCGGCAACAATATTTCATAACTGACTGATTTTCATATTTTACATATTTGTTTTTAGTCATTGAAAATGAAATCAGGAACTGGGCGAAGGCAAGCAATTAAATTGCAGTGTATAAGGATTTATAATACACCACAGATGCAGCGATTTTGCTGCTGCAATGCAATTTGGGCAATGCGAGAGAAGACTTTAGCTGTTAATTTGAAGTCAACGCATTCAGCCTATTAATCAATTATGCAACTAAGATATATGCATTACACCGAAGTCTTCACTGTCAACATTATGCCTCTGGTTATCAACTAATTTTCCTGTGTAAGAGACACATGGCAAAGTTAAAATATTACACATCTTTTTTAATGCTGTTTTGCTGACAGATGTTTTTTCCTGTTCGGACCAGGGAAATGCCAGATGAACTTTAAGTGAGCAGGGCAGCGCTTCATTGTGTCAGCTGTGAGCTGTGCATCGGCGATCGTGATGCCAACAGGCCCTGCAAAACCATTGGAGGTGCCACCTGCTCGAGCCTCCGGGATCACCCTGCCGTCCAAGTGCGAAAGTGACGCGACACAGCGCCCCCCACAGGCACCGGCACGAACAGCACCGTCGGCACACTAATTGGCCATGTCAGGCCGCTAATGCGAGTCACGCTGCTGGGGCTGCTGATGGGCCATTCCCGTCAAGCTCAGACTCTCCCCAGTTAAGGACTAGTCACTTCCGATAAATGTCACTTTTCTCTCCAAATTAACTTAGGCCAATTTCAGAGGATTTTAGTCATGGAAGAAACTGTACATTAGTACAATTTTTAACGCCCTCCCTTAGTAGAGTAACAAGAACCTCTGCCTCGGCACAAATCTGTGTAATTAAATGCTGAATGATCATTAGCTAAAATATTTTGCTTTTCTCTATTCTGCGAGAAGCCAATGTGAAACCTAATCTGTAGTTAATGCTTTAAAGCGATACTGAAATTAAACAAGTTATAAAAATATTTAATCAAAGGTTGCGTTTCTATTATATATATATATATATATACACACACACACACATCTGTTTGTTAATTTGGGTCATCACCAATTCCCAGGGGTGCCGTGGTGCTGCAGTGGTTAGCACCTTCGGGACTGGGGTTCGAGTTTTGGCTTGACGTGTGTGGATTTTGCATGTTCTCCCCATGTCCTGGCTGATTAGGTGCGTGAAGCACAGCACTCCTATGAAGACTGTGTCCTAATGCAGCCGCAGTAATATTTTATTACATCTATTACACATGGATCTCTCTTTATACGGGTAAACAGGTAAATACTTTTGAGTAATCCTCACCAATAAATGTGCCATCACTGGTGCGCAGTTTGTAATGTGTTACATAGGTACTATGAAAGCGTTTCTGTTCTTTATCTCAAAAGGTGGTTTAAGTTTTGTATCAAAAACTATGCCACAGGAACAGAAATCATCTTTAAAGTAACAAATCTTTAAAGTGATTTTAATTAACAGATGAACAGTATATAAAGCTGGCACCGTGAAACCGGCAGAAGTTCGGCAAAGAAAAACCGATATGAGACTCATGCCCTGTACCCCTGAGACAGTAGTCAATGACTACAGATTTCCTGTGTCCTGATGGTATTTCAGAAACAGTCAGTTTACAATGAATCGATTCTTTTGTGTCCCAGGAAACCCTACCCACCCACTAGCTTTCCATGAACCTGACTGGTCCATGAAGCTGGACCGATGCAATCAACATTATCACTTGGCTGGAGTCGTACCCCCAGCCAAGGGTGCGTTTGTAGAAATTCCCAGATGGAGCACCAGGGGGCATCGATCCACTACATGATGCACATAAGCACACCGACTACGTGTCCCTTTGCCACATGCAAGTAGCTACACCATTTTCCTGTTCATACTGAAGAATTGGAGCAGGGGCAGGCACTAAAATACACACATGACAGGAACTAACGAGGAGGGACAGGGGCAGAACACACAACAGTTAGCCAATCACAATGAGTGACTATAGAACTGGAGCAGGCACTAAAATACACACATGACAGGAACTAACGAGGAGGGACAGGTGCGGAACACACAACAGTTAGCCAATCACCATGAGTGACTATGGAACTGGAGCAGGCACTAAACGACACACATGACAGGAACTAACGAGGAGGGACAGGTGCGGAACACACAACAGTTAGCCAATCACAATGAGTGACTATGGAACTGGAGCAGGCACTAAAATACACACATGACAGGAACTAACGAGGAGGGACAGGTGCGGAACATACAACAGTTAGCCAATTACAAAAGGTGCAGGACAACGAGCAAATAGAATAATTAACACAAGTGCTGGAAAACAATAAGGCACAGGTGAAGTAAGTAAGGCCAGTGAACTAAGACCTGAAATACAAGGAGGGACTTACACTGGGAAAATAAAGCAACAGTATAACCAAAAGCACAAAGAGGGAAGAACTGGGAACTCAGAAGGGAAAATGGAACACAAGGAACAGAAACACGATAAATATAAAATAACAAATAAGGCTGGTCTCAGACCAGCTTCAAACCCATGATGCAAAGGAGTATGAAGTAGAGCCCTGCGCGGGACTGTTTTTTAAATCCCGCTCCCGCCCGCACCCGCAATATTTATGTCCAATCCCGCCCGCCCCCGCAGCCACATTAACGGATATAGTGTACAGTGAAATAAGTTTATATGCATTAAATGTTTTATTCCAGTCGAACAAGAACTGAATAGATAAAACAAATTCAACAAAAA
>JAODKN010000021.1:16742037-16758376 GCA_026774425.1 Petrocephalus zakoni
ATGTATATCGAAATATCGGAAATGTGCTTAAACATCGTATCACCGTTATTGAAAAAAATTCTATCGCGATATATATTAATATCGAATTATTGTCCAGCTCTAGAATTGGCTTTAGTGGAATAAGTTTTGGGACTCCTTGTCCAGTGATATCTGGGATATTCATCTCAGGTGCATCCCACGGTGTACATTTTCTGGCAATCTTTGCTGTGTAAATTTTTTTTTATTGAGGGAAAAGGTGAGCACTGCCCCCCCCCCCCCACCCATCCCATATTGCCTGTAATTACTCTCCCTTTCGTTTTTTTTTACTTTTTTGCCGTGCATGAGGGAGAATGATTCACCACTCCAAAACTCAATTCATAATTCATTTGTCTGAGTACCATTACAGCCCGTATTTTGGGTGTAGCAGACTATGTCGTGCGCATCGACTACTCATGTGCAACGGCGTTTACAGTTGCTGGTCAACAAAAAAAAGGTATCAGAATGGTAGCTGTAGTTATGGACGCTTTCGAAGGGCAGCTTTCTGAGGAGCTGTGGAGGAACCCGCAGATATATATGACTCATCAGTGAAGGAGCACAAAGACCTATGGAGTCATGGAAAGAAACTGCCCAAACACTGGGGAAAGAAGAGAATCCATTCTGACCACGAAGGCAACATCTGCCCTCTGCTGGTCTGGTGGAATATCACTGCTGTACGCATGCGCCGACTGCGACCATCTGTGTACGTGGACAGATGCAGCATGGCTGTGTGCAGAGCGTAACGGCTGCGGAAAAGTGATTTGTGAACACATTACAGGCTTGCATTACAGGCCTGTCTGCACCTACTATAACTTATTATTCAAGTGAGCTATATCGTATTTTTTCTTTTTATGCAGTATTTATTTTCATTTTTCAAGAGTGCCTTTAAGTAACACTGGTTTGGTTTTCATTTGAATTTTTATTATTCCAAGATAACAAGCAGTTCTTTTTGTCTGCCAGCATGTTCCTGCCGCCCTCGCGTTCTTGCCGTTCCTCCTGTCATGCTCATTAACCAACAGCGTACCTGTTGAGTGAGCATCCTTGTTCTTTCCCCTGGCCACCATAGTGAGCACACTGGCGCAGCAGGGAGGCCGATTCCCCACTATAAATTCATATTACCCTGACACAGCTGTTTTTGGGCCTTACAGTCCAAGGCCTCTGCTGCTGTTTTTTTAGCATTGTTGCATTTTTTGCTATCCACAAATAGTGCTATTCCCTTTATTTTACACTCTGCAAATCAGCAAAAGATTAACTAGAATGTTAGATGAATTAGTTGCAATGAGCTGCCACTCCATTTCAATACTCATATCATGGTCAAGGAAATCGTTATACATTATTCTTCTCATTCAGTCGAGACAACAAACAATCAAACTGAGTATTCATCGTTTTGTGAGTGGCGATGAAATAGATTTGAATAGTTCAGCTGTGTCACTGGTCATTCCATCCCACCAGTCAGAGAATAGATCCATCCCACAGTGTGAGGACAAGCAGACTTGTGGCACTAGGACTCAGTACAGAGGATGGGCAGCCTTCCTACGCAGGTGCACCAAGGGAGACTCCCTGCCACGTCTGGTTCTTGACATAACATGTGCCTTTGCATGTGAGGTTACTAACCCCCCGAGTTATACACGTGACACAAACAGGGCGGGCCCGTCACCCACACGCCAACTCGACATCACCGGCCCGGCAAGCCTTCTCAGCAGGCCTCTCAGGAAAGAGGCCTCCCCTCTCTATCTTCCCAGGTGAGAGGTATGCATTATTTAAAGTAAGAAGAAGAGCGCAAACCGGCTTTAAGTGGAGTGGGAGCAGGACTCAAACTGGCAAGCAGGAGTTTAGAAGGTGGATAGCTGAGCTTTGAAATAACATACAGCAGGTGAACGTGGTGACAGATGTACTTCATACTCATCATGTGACTCCATCTAGTCACTCTGCTGCCATGTTTACACTAGTTAATAGATGTGAAACAGCCCTTTGGGGGCAAACTCTCCTGACATCTCGGGTGACTTTCCTGACCTCAAGCATAAGCTATAATCCCCCCAGTAACTTTGGCGCTCAATGACAAATTCTGTAGCATCCTTTCCCTGACCTTTTCTGGAAATGAGGTTGAAATTTATACCGCTGTGACTTTAATCTTGAGTCTGTCAGCAATTCTGTTTAATTATGACCAATTTTTAAAATGGGGTGGGGTGTGTGCGTGTGCAAAGACTAGGAGAGCTTTTTAGTTACGCAAAAGTAATTACGAGGGCTGTTTGGCAGGCTTTGATCCTTGTTTCCTCGCACTTTCATAGCGGGACACTCAGAGGTACGTTTCGATCGCCCTGGCGATGCGCTTTTTCTCGTTAGGCCGGGCCAGCCAGGAGTTCGTCCTCTTATCGAAACTAAAGACAGGAGACCGAAGGCCATTTGGTGGCTTCCCCTCGCATCCAGGGAAATAAAGAAGATTGTGGAATTATCTGAAGCCGATTATGTGGGAGAGCACATTGTGGGAAGCTCTGTTGGACGTTAATGGGACGCCTCTTTGGGGGGGCTTAGTAAACAGATAGCACTTTCGCTAGGTCAACGCGTGTGGTGGGGACTTTCTGAATGCCGTCAGCGATCCACACATCAGCTCTTAATCCAGCCAGGAGTCATTTGGAGCGATAATTACTCTCCTCACTTCCTGTATCAGAGCCCATGCTGCTGCTGTGGAAAGTATGTCCCTAGGCTCCCATCTGCAAAGCCGCATTAAGCCCAGGGAGTGGGATCCTCCCAATCCAAAATCCCAGTCGGCGTACATCCCAGGCGGCCCGGAATGTCCCGCTTCCATTGTGCACTGTAGTTTCCTCCCCTTTACCGCAGACTTTCTGCCCTCACTTGTGTTTCTGTCCCAAGCAGGACTGCGAGCAGACTGCAGGCTGTCAGTCAGCGTGTAGCACGGTCACCTCACGCCTCCAGGGTGATGGCTCCGCATGCCCACCCCGTTTGTACTGCGGGAGGCCTGGCTTCCTCCCACAATCCATCAGTATCTGTGTGACTGTGTGGGTGAATGTATGCAGCTCTAAACTGGCTGGCATCCCACCCAGGGTGTGCTCCTCCACGAAAGAGACCTCAAATCACTGCAGCTGGAATTGTAAATTTATGGATACTTGAGTGGCTTAGAGGTTGAACTATGCTACAGCTGACAAACACTGAGTTATACTTCAGACAAAATACAGTGCAAAAGCCATCAAAGAAAATGTTTATCTCGGTACTAAATGTATATTTGCTCAAAAAACATATGCAAATGAAGAGTAACGCAATATATATTAACAGGAATTTCTTCTGCTCTCCAAAAAGTTACTGATACCTTGTTGGTTGACTAGAAGAACACTGCTTTGGGTCCCAAACCCATCCTCAGGGGCACCTCAGCCATTCCATGTACTCATTAAATTTCACTACCTGCTCACTTAATTAATTAACTTTAATTAGTCAAATAATTTAATGAGGTATTGATTAGCCAAACTTAGTATGCTAGTGGTTGAAATCTAATAGGAACAACGAGGTCCCAACACTACTCAAAACATGTGATGTAGCTTTCAGGTCTGGTGACATCATGTCCTACAGGAAGGCCAGAGCTGAGGAAAGGCACCAAACTAGCAAAAAACAACCACAGCCTGCAGATTGAGGAGCACTTCAAAAACAACAGTGCCCCCCATAGAATATGGCAAGGCATCAAGTCTATCACAGACTACAAAAACAGCAACATGAACCCCATCACAGTCAACACACACCTACCGGCTTCTCTGTACAATTCAACAGGGAAAACACAGTCACACCATCCACAGAAGATCAAGTACTGACACTGCACTCATGATGTCATGAGCCCTGCATAAGATCAGTATAGCCAAAACCCCCGGGCCAGATGGAGTGTCAAAAGACAAAGTCAGGGACTGTGCTAACCAGCTAACAGAGGTCTTCACTAGCAATGTCAACTTCTCACAAGCCTTGGGTATAGTCTCTACCTGACAACAAGCCATCTACATCCATAGTCTCTACCATCCACAAGCCAAAGTCCTCAGCAGCATGTACACGTGATCATACCTGCCCTGCGGCAATACCACTGATGGTCATGACATGCTTTGAGAAACTGCTGCTATCTCACATCAAGGCCAGCATCCCACCAGCCCTGGACAAACGTCAGTGTGACTCCAGGGCAAATATATCCACTGAAGACGCCACCTCATCTGTTTACTCCACCATTCTTACGCACAAAGACCACCCTAATGCCTGTGTATTAATTTAACAACATAATTTCCAAATAGCTGGTATGCAGACTCACTGACTTAGGCCTGAACACATCAGTCTGCAACTGAGTTTTGGATTTTCTTTTAAACAAACCACAAACTGTCAAACTGGTCATCAAATTCTTTGCCACCTTAATTCTCAGCACAGAAGCTCTGCAGTACTGCATACTGAGCTCACTGCTCTATGCACTGCTCACTAACGACTGCAATCCTGCCTCTGCCTCAACTGCCATCATCATATTTGCAGAGGACACAACTGTGTTAAGCCTGATCTTCAACAATAGCAACAGCATACAGGGACGCAGTGCAGTGGCTGGGCGGAATTCAGCAAATAACAAGGCTCTCAACACCAAAAACACCAAGGAAGATCCAAACCTGGCTCAAATCCACATAAATTGCAATACAGTCAAGATCCTTTACAACTTCTTGCATATCACTGAGGACCTCTCATGATCTATGAAAGCCTCATCTCTAGGTTAACTTCTGTACCTATGATCGGAAGGTCGCCGGTTCGAGCCCTGGCCTCAGCAGAACAGTCACATGTCCATTGGACCCTGAGCAAAGCCTTTAACTCCCTGCTCCAGGGCAACACACTGGCTGACCCCGCACTATGACCCCCAAGGATGCACGAACCTGTATAATGTGTCTGTGTGTCTCAGGGAGAGGAAGACAGGGTCAGCGAAAACAGAATTTCCCCATGGGGATTAATAAAGTCTCGCTACTCTAAAGTGCCATTTATTCCTGAGGAGGCTAAAGAGAGCCCATCTGTTACAACAACTCGACTTGACTGCAGCAAGCATCTTAACATGCTGCATTACAGCCTGGTACTCCAGCTGTTCTCTGGTGGACTGGAGAGCACTGCTTCATATCATCAAGAAAGCTGAGCACTGGACTACAGATGCCAGATGTCAAAGGCATTTATAACGATCGCTGCCTTCGGAAGGCCCGCAAGATCACCTCTGACCTCACCCTGGATCTGGATTGTTCAATTTTTGGCCGTCAAGTTAAATCTACATGGCCATACATGCCCTCTCCTTAGAGCCATTGCCAGGAAAAATGAATTTGAGCACAGTAATAAAAATGTTACATACCTTCCACCAAAAATGTCTGCTTATCAACATACTGACTGTTACTCTTGCCAGTTTGGGGTTTATATAAGGAGAACTTTGCTTTTCAAGAATAAGAAAAGGCAGTTAGCTTATTAGCTTATTTCATATACCAGATAATATAGGTGTTAAGTCAACACAATATTCCCATATCCACCAGTATATGTGGTGCATATGGGAATCAATATGTAAACAATGAAGTAACATGTATGTCTTTGGTAGATGTTTTCATTATCTGTCAATACACAGTGCTTGTCACAATTATGTGACTTAATCGTTGGTTTGCTTTGAGAATCATCAGTTTTCACCACCAGCCAAATGGCCATCAGAAGGTGCCAAATAATATCGCCAAAGGGGTGTGGCGTGCCCCAATGCGGTGATCGCACAAGAACATGATAGCCATCAACTTTTTTTTGATTAATTTAGCCGGTGCATTTACCCGAAGTAGCATACATTGTTGAGAAAACAGGGTCAGGCAGTCCCTACAGCAATTGCAGCTAAGGGTCGTACTCAAAGGCCCAGTATTGAATTACTCTGCCGACCCTGGGATCAGAACCTGAGATCTTCTGATCACAGACACAAGCTCTCGGCTGAAACCGGCATGATTATGAAGCTGAAACCATCCCTCGGAAGTTACAATTAAACCACAAATGGAAAGAAGCAGGTGAAAATAAAACGACACCGTGGGTCATTTTTACATAACATGTTCTACACAGAGGGATTTGCTCCAATTTCCCCTCCCAATTTATTAAGTGTCATTATTCCAATTTCCCTCCAGGTTGGAATGCCCAATTACCTTTTTATAAATTTTGTTGTTCCCTGATGCACCGCTAAGGAGGCTAGTCCTTCATATCGTCCCATGCTAATGCGAGAAGATGAAATAGGTTAGCTAAGTATTATTTATGAGAACATTTGAAAAAAAAATGAGGAAAATAATGCCGGAAATCCAGCACCTGCCATGGGGAATGGCATGTGTTACAGCCTGTTCCTGAGTAAAGTGTGTGTAGTTTCGGATTACAATAAAGCGGCATCAGATATCGTCTGTAGTTTTTTTATCTGCAGGGAGGCCGACTTGTCTCCAGGGCAGAATTACATGGTGAGACTGGAGAAAAGACTCCCTGTTTCCTTCTTCTTCTCCCCCTTTTCTGGTAATATGGAATAAGAGGGAGTGAATTACACAACCATCCATCCATCAATCCATCCATCCAGAACAGGGACAGGGTCATGCTCATTACACAACCAAAACAGAGAAAAACAATACAATATTGTAAGTAAGTTGTTATGACAGCTACTACTAACATCACTGGGTCTAAACAACCCAGCCATCACGACAAAAATCTATTCAAACGCGCTGCGATCACGCTTTAGGTCTTTTTTACGTGCTAGGACAACGCTTCGCTACCCTATGTATTTTAATGTGCAGTGCTTAACACTGCCACTATGAGCGCTAGCTGGTGACTGAGGGACGCAATCTGATAACGTTGTCGGCAATGTGCGATACAGATAAATCCTACAAAGGATTTATCTGTATATGTGTCATGATCCTGCCCGTCCGATCCTCCTGTGTGCCACGACCCCTCGTTAACCTTATATGGAATCCCTGCGTTTGCCTGCTGTTCCTGGTTGCGTGTTAGTAATCCTGTGTATTTCAGTCCGCGTCTGAAATACACAGTCCGGTCATTGACGTTTTGTCTAGCTGCTCCCTACCTGTGTGATTTCTGCTAATAAATCCTGTGTTTCCCAGCTGTTTGGATTCCTGTTCGTGCTTCCCTGCGCCGTGCCTGGCAGCCCATTACAATATGTCACGCTGATTTTTTATTTTTGTCTTTAGGAACGTCAAGGTCACTCAAGGTTAATCCCATTAGTTACTTTTATCCCATGTTTTATGCTTCGTCATGTCAATATGATAGTAATGATATTTAAATACATTCCGTTAAATACATTCAAACAGACTCACAATGTTGCATATCTTCAAAAGAAGCAGAACACTTCCTCTAAAGGCCTGGCATCGATGCTGCCAAAACTGATATTTCAGTGGTAAAAATTGTCATCGTGCGTGAAGTGTTCTTTTTAAAAATCGTACAGATTATCTTTCCATGTTTTTGATCTGAGCACCCCACAATCTCTGCTGAATCAGGCTTTTTCAACTGAGCCTTGAATCTTTAACGTCATTGTGCTGCGCTACAAGTGAGTCGGTCTGCTTTAATCTTTAATGCCACTTTGTCATGATGTAAGAAATGCCTTCTGCCAGAAGTGACGAGACGGTTAATGTGCTATGTGGAAGGAGGCGGAGCTCAGGGAGTGGAGGAAAAATGCGGCAATATTGAATGCATATTAATGTCGTGCTTGCGAATAATTAGTATAAAAACAATCCTGCGAGGCCTCATTTTTTGGATTATCTTTTTAATAGCGATTTGAGTGATTTTACGGCATACAAAATGTAAAATACATGTAAATAATATTGACATCCACATAAATAAAATATTAACTCATATATAATTTTTTACAAATTGAAATTGAGTATGTTGGGACATTAAAATAGCAAGAACTGGAGTCCCATGCAGTGGGTCCCTGGCCTCATGCCCTCTGTCTCCTAGACAGGTTTCTGGCTCACTGTGTCCGTGTACCGAATAAGTAGATGCTGAAGGTGAATGGCTGGCTTTTCTTGGTATTTTCTGTACAAAGAGTGTGGCATCCTGCAGGAAAAATCCCCCGGAAAGGTTTCAGAATGTTACTGAGCGCTGCCTGTGCCATGTTTTTGGCTCTGAGTAATACGCGGGCTCTCAACACGATGCCGCGGCAAAACCCGCCTTTCCGCCCTGCAGCCTGTGTGTATTCCGTGTGCCCACGAGCCCGTGGGCTGCTCTAACAGGGTGATTCTGCGCAACAAGGATCTCGACCCGCTACGCCTTTCTTCGAGTTAGGCCGAAATGCGCGAGCTTTGAGAATTCAGCACAGGAATTGGCTGCGACGGATTTGCCCGCATTGCTGCGTGTCTATCGCACAACGCCATGGTTTCACTACCGGGTTTACCGTCATGCATCTAATTCACAGCCAATAATGAAAACAGCTCCAACTGCTTTGATCCTACGCTATCATGTAAATGTGTGCCTTTATAGAGGCACATTTTATATTCCGGTATTTTATATTTTTATTTTGTTATTAGTGGGTGGCATGGTGACAATGCAGTTAGCACAGTTGCCTAACACCTCTTGAGACCAGGGTTTGCATGTTCTCCTCGTGCTGTCATGGGGTTCCACTGGGTACTCTGAATTCCCCAACAGTCCAAATACATGCTAATGTGAACTAGATTTACCAAATTGTCTGTGTGTATGGTGTGTGTGCCCTGCAATAGAATATAGCCCCATCCTGGGTTGTTCCTTGACTCCTTGACCTGTAGCTTCTGGGATAGGATCCAGACCCCCACAATCCTGCACAGAACAAGTGATTGTAGAAGATGTATGGATGGATGATGGATGGATGCATTATTATTACTGAATGCTACACTGCCCGGCCAAAAAAAAAATTCACACACTTTAATAATTTGTTTTATTCTTTTGGCCGGGCACTGTATTTATGTTGCTTCTAGGTCATATGTTGGACTCACACACAAAGTGTAATTTGAACCTCCGTTATAAATAAATATGTATATGTAGGTGCACAATGGCAACATTACAATCGTTTTACCAGTTTGGAACTGTCAGTTTACCCTTTAAAGTACGAAAGCTTATTGTTTAAAGTGCAGTGGATTTGCAGGAGAAACTCGTTGCATGTGTTGGTGCAATTAAATGCTCCAGTCACTGAATATGTAGGAGATACCACAGGGTGTACCAGCTCTACACTTAATATTAGTTGAGTTTTTCTCTGAAATTAATTTGTCTTAAAATACCAAGGATCCAAGAAAATAGGGCAGCAGCCTGATAGGCGGACAACCAGTGGAAAAAAACCTCCCAAAAATAACCGAAGTTGAATGCCATTCTGACATCATATTTCATCATTTATAGACATTCAGTGTTGCAATTCGAATGACTTTGGACATTGTAAGACATGTGTTGACAGCTGTTAAGGACAGACTTATGTATGTGGTCCAAATGCATTCAAATGTAAATGCGTGTTTGAAAAGGGTCATTGCGAGTTAAAACCTCAGTGCTTATGGCATCTTGAGGTCATTCCAGACCCTACTTTATTTCTGGGGTGGGGAACATCCTTTGTATGCATGTGCTACAGCCTGTTCCTGAGTAAAGTGTGTGTAGTTTCGGATTACAATAAAACGGCATCAGATATCGTCTGTAGTTTTTTTATCTGCAGGGAGGCCGACTTGTCTCCAGGGCAGAATTACATGGTGAGACTGGAGAAAAGACTCCCTGTTTCCTTCTTCTTCTCCCCCTTTTCTGGTAATATGGAATAAGAGGGAGTGAATTACACAACCATCCATCCATCAATCCATCCATCCAGAACAGGGACAGGGTCATGCTCATTACACAACCAAAACAGAGAAAAACAATACAATATTGTAAGATGAATGAAAAGTTGTTATGACAGCTACTACTAACATCACTGATTTTCGATGTCAGTTTAGGTGACTGTAGGTTTTTCCCCCAGGGAAAGGTGAGAGAGTCCCACCAGTCATCCAATGCAGGGTACACCAGACTACATGCATAATACATTTACAATAAATTATTATTGCACATTAATATGAGTAACACAAGCCACATGTTCATACATAATATTGCAGTTTTATTTAATTTTATTGAATTTAATATGTTCAAATGGCATTTTCAACTGACGAATAGGGAGTTCAATTGTGCCCCGTGCCCCCACCCCCCAGGGGGCAGTTTGCGTTTACTTTGTTTGCTTTGTTTTACAGAAGAAGTTTGCAAAGCAAAATATCATCAATAGGCGAGAAAATAAACCAAAACCAGAAACCGACAAGGAGCCTGTTCATCTATCCATTCAGCCATCCATCCACCCATCCCTCTATCCATCCCTTCATCCATTCCACCTACTATCATTCCCTTGAGGTTCCAAACACTCCAGCCCAAGACTAGACAACTGCTAAGCAATTAGCACATGGAACTGTAACTACACAGTCATGGCCACTCATTAACAAATAGGTAATCAGCATAGGAAAGCAGGTGAATTAGACCACATGGGTCTGAAGTTGCTCACTGTCTCCCTCTGGTGGCCAGGTCAAGATGTCACATAATATGGTAAAATGCCTCACCAGGAAGCTCAGAAGGTGCTAGTAGGACGTGAATTACTCCAAGATCTGCACTACAGGAGGTAATTCTGTCCAGAAGCTGGTGAAATTACCTAAGGTGCAGCTCAGCAAGTCAAATAGCCAAAAATCTGATCACAGCATGAAGTGAAGCATCGCAGGAACCAATCAAAGCAAGAAATAAAATACCTTAGGACCCAATCACAGCAGGAAGCGAAGTATCTCAGGACCTGATCACAGCAGGAAGTGAAGTATCTCAGGACCTGATTACAGCAGGAAGTGAAGTATCTCAGGATCTGACTACGATAATGCAAAATTATCTGGCTTCTGAATACAGTCCTTCATGCAATGTATAACAACTCAGCATCAAAGTCTTCGAATGATACCATAAGTGTTACTGAATAAATACTGACTATAAGCAACAGACACAAGGCACAGCTTTCCTTTCTTTTACACCAAACACAAAATGCACTAATACACTCCGTTCTCTTGACAAAACTGCTTAAATGGAAAACCAGTATTTGAGTTAAATGTGTAACAAAATTGTCACTCATGTATAGGTTGTCTGACATGGTTTTCTGCTTTTAATGTGGCCTTTTCCAAAAGATTAGGTTTTCATACAATATTGTCTATATACAGTGCAAGCAGTACAATTTCCTGGATATTGTGTAGGGGGGGGGACCTGGAGCCCACGGGCTTATCACTGTGAGCCACTGGCCCCCACTAATGGAATCTTTTCGTACTGTTGATAAATCTTCACTGAATCCATTAACCTTTCCCTCTTTGTCTTTCACATGGAACTTTTCTGTCCCATCTGAGCAAGAAACGAGAGATGGTCACACAGTGCTGGAGGGTCAATGCATTTTTTTGTTTTTCCCAGTGGTGGTGGGAACAGCTTGTGCATCATTCATGTATTAGCCTCTGCTGAAAACAATTCTGATGCAAATAAGGGACAGCGACAGACTGTTTAAGAAACCATTCAATTCCCCCCCTGTCTGTGCTCTGACCGCCATCTCCGTAATTATCCTCCTCAAAGTGTAACGGTTGTGACTGTTTATCGGTGGCAGAGAGCTCTGTTTTTTTTTCAGTGCACATCTCCCATTGGCCTGACGTGGCTCATTCTCTGCCAGGACGCCGGTCAGCTTTTGATGGAATCGGACAGAAGCTAGCAGACGTCTGGCTGAATATGCGGCCCCAGAGTCTTTAGCTAACACCGCGTTGGATTCAGCCTAGACTTCTCAAATGTTAGATTAATTTATTCTTAATGTACTAATTCTGATTCAGAGGACATGACAGGCCCGTGTAACAACAGGTTAACGTTCATTTTCCCTACTACTCTTCTGCTACAGGGGCACCACGAGACTGCCGGCCATCCTATGAGCCACGGGGATTAAGCTGGAGAGACACTCAGTACAGGCAATCTATCCAATTCCGTGGAAATTTTGACAGCATATTTTAATTCTTAGTCTTTTGACAAAAATGCAATTTTGTTTTAGTCATATTTTAGTCATCGGATGTTTTTTGTTCGTTTTATTCTAGTTTTAGTCGACAAAACTTACAGAATATTTAGTCAATAAGATGAGTCGACAAGACGAAACATCACAGAGAATAAAAACAAGATAAAAATATCTGACCCTGATGTTTTTGTCCCACTTTTTATTTGTTGGCAAAAGTGTTGGTGCATTTCCACATAGATTGTTGCATAATTAATTTTTGCTTTATTATTGTCTCATTTTCAGGGGGCAGTGTGTGGGCTAAGTCTCAGTCTGTGTGATCGGAAGGTCATTGGTTCAAGTCTGTTCTCAGCATGTCTGTGGGCCCTTGAGCAAGGCCCTTGACCCCGTGCTGCTACATGTGTTTGCCCGTTACTGCTAAGCTTTCTCACGCGGAGCGCGGGATGGGGTGGGTAAAAAGACAATTTCTCTGCAGGGATCAATGAAGTATAATCATTTCACATTAATCACCAAAAAAAACCTCCATTCATCAACAAAATGAACACAGATCCAATTAGCCTAACTTTATGTATTGGGACTGCAGGAGGAGATGGGAGTATCCAGAGGACAGCCATGTAACAGTGGGAGAGCCTGCAAACTCTGCATACACAGAACCAGGGTGGGACTGGAACCCTACCCCATCCTGGAGGTGAGAAGCAGTGCTACACACTGGGACACCATGCCATAAGGATTCACTCGCTGTATGATATATGCTTTGTACTCTCTCTAGTATTATTAATCATTATGCAGATTGGTTTCACTGTGCTTTTTGTAATAACAATAATAAAAAATTGTATGTTCCACCGTACAGTGAGAGACATATCAGACATCTTGAATTCAACCTGTAGGCGTGAGACTTCAAAAATGTGCAGCTGGCCTGGGATCTATTCGCCGAATGCGTGACAGAGACAAACACTTTGAGAGCGAGAGAGGCCTGCTTATGTGCCCTGCACCCCCCCCCCCCAGCCCCCGACATCTTTACGGCTGTTTGTAGACACCCAGACCTCCAGCTCCATTACGAATGCTCTCTGTGCTGTCAGAAAAGTTCAGGATGATGCAACAGGAAAAGGCTGCCAAATGAAGACTATTTCCTGAAATCCTCATAGGTTCCGTTGATTTTCTTGGTATCGCAAAATAAAACCTCTTTTTTGGTGCAGAATTTAAGACACTGCTAATCGTATTTGCAAGCTCTACATGTTGAGTTCTCAGCGGTTTGCTTGTGGGTGTGGCTTGAGGAAACTACATCCATTCTTTTTCTATACCAGTTACCAACTAGAGTGAGCTTGGATCCTATCCCAGGAAGACAAGCTTCGTTATTGACGTAAGGTCTATACTCTGGGCAAAGGGGACTTTGGGATGAAACGCCACATGCTCAGTTTCTAAGTAATATTGTCACATGTGTTTGGAGGGACACTGTGAAATTCTTATGCCACACTTGCAGGAGAGGGGAGAGGTGCATGCTGGGATAGGATAAGAGCAGTGTAATACAGAATAATAATAATGATATACAAATCTGTAAGCAAAAAGTAGGCAATAAATATGTGATGTTGTGGGGAAAAGGATGTACAAATAACCGCAAAGGAGTAAAGTACTGATAAAGCACAAAAGTGGAATATTAACAACAGTATACAATACAAAGCAGGGAACGGACAGACGCAGGTGACCTGATAGTTTGGGGAGACAAGCTGTACCTGAGCCGGGTGGTGCGAGTGCTGATGCACCTGTAGCACCTTCTGTAGGTAGGAGTGTGAAGAGGGAGTACCTGGCCTCCCCCATGATGGATTTGGCTCTCTTCTGGAAGCAGGAGTGGTAGATGGATTGCTGGTTAGGAAGATCTGTGCCGGTGATCTTCAAAGCTGCTCAGACTCACAGCCAGGGGATGGCAATCAAACTCTGAATGCTGGAGGCGTGAGGACGCAATGCTGCCCAGCGAGCTGTCGCGCTGCCACTCTATGAACACATTTCATTTCTGTTCCTCTTTACATTTTTTAAGGATTAAAAAATAGCATGGTATATGCTAGATTTATATAGATTTATAGGAGGTATTCTTGTATAACTGTGGTCAAGGGCATAACTTTGGGATGAGCATTGGGGGGGGAGGGGGGAGGTCTCCATCCATTTAAGGGGGTCCAGTGGGTTGTATTTGCTGATTTTGATTATTGGGGGGGGGGGTTACCAACCCATCCCCCCATAATTTACAGCCATGACTGTGGTTAATATGTATGAGACAAATTAATTTCTGGTCAGGCTGCAGACATTATAATACAGAATCATATGATTAATTACAATTAACAGGAGCCTCATTCATCACTGAAGTTTGTACCAAAAGCGTTTTACACCACAGACATTTATGAATCAGTGTATTCTAATTGGGAATGTTATTCACTTATTCATGGCAAGTATCCATTGTATATCTTTGCATTGAATACATTTATCACTTTTATCACTAATTGCTTATCAGGTAAACACAGCCATTGAGCCTGAATCATATTCCAGAAGACCCTGGTTGGGAGGCCAGCCTATTACACAGCAGACACTTACACAATATGGGCAATTTAGAAACACGCCAATAATGTTTTTGGGCTGTGAGTGGTAAGCCCAAGGGAATCCATGCAATCATTGAGGGATTCCAGACACACTAAGCTGGGAATCAGGGCCACAGTGTGTTGCCCCCCCAACATCAGGTGCCACATACACACTGTTACGGGCGTTACACCAGCACATACAATATCACTGCGTTGTACAGATGCTCCTGGGAAGAGTGGCAGCACCATGCATGTTCTTTCTCTTCCATCCTCAGTTTATTTTACTTCTAGCATATAAACCAAATGATTGATACAGACACACTTCGGCCAGTTAATCCTGTCTGGCCTCTGCACACTCTTTTCTTGGAACTATAAGTTCCAGTGAACCTCAAGGTCGCTATGACACATTTCACGATTGGTTAGGCCTGATGAAGGTGCTGGATATAAACCAGGGCAGGACTCCAAGCTCTTAAAAGAGTGTGACACCTGTTCCTGAGTTAAAATTGCACATTCACTCCTTCTCATCTATTGAGCTATTCACCCTGCTCAGCAGTGGGTAATCCAGGTCCAAAGAGTAAAAATCCAGACCAAGATTTTGTTTCAACCAACCAGTTAAGCATTAAGAGTCTCAGTCACAGAGTGTTCAACTAGTTGGTTGAAATAAAATCCTGGTGTGGATTGTTACTCTTCGGACCTGGATTAACCACCGCTTACCCTGTTCCAGTGCTTATGCTGACTTCTACATATCTGCATGATTTTGACATATCACTCATGGTTACTCGTGTCACCTGGCTCGCAACTCGACTCGGACTCAAGTCACAAATTTGTCACAGACTTGGACTCGACTTCAACTTGAGAGCACATGACTCGAAACTAGACTTGGACTCTCCAAGGACTGGTTCTCATCCCTGCACACTCCAATGAGAGCTGAAAGCTGAAAAGGCCCCTCTCGTAACTGCAATCCTGTGAAAGCCCTCCTTCATAACACCTTAATGTCCATCATTGGTGAGGGAACTGACTCTCTTTGGGTGTCTCAGTTCAATACCGTTTGTCTGACAACCTAAACTCGGGGCAGCATGGACAGCAGGAACCCTGGCACATTGAAACACTCCTGTATTCTCTGATAATGGCAGAAGCAATGCCCACCATCCATTGGATGCGAGGCAGCCCAAACCCTGGTGGTTGGCTAGTTGGCAAAGTGCTTCTCCCATAAAGTAAGTACTCAGCAATCTCGGGCAACAGTCTTATGATGTATGTAAATCTCTAGGGGGCTGTTATTGACTATGCTCTGTAATGGTCGGAAATCAATCCGACAGAAGAAGCTTTTCCAGAATGCTCCATCATGCACTTGTTGCAAGAAAAGGTTCTTCTCCTCTCTGTGTCCATTTCCACGCCAGCTGAAATTTAAAATTTCCAGTTTAGTAAATTAGTATGGGTACACTCCCGTACAAAGGCAAAGCACAGTAAAGCATAGTGAGGAATTACAGTAATTATATACATATGGGTGGACAGTGAACTTTGCAGCCCCACTACTACTACTACTTGCTTTGTTAGCGTAGTTACTGTGGTTTGCCTTTGTAGGCCAGTGCAGCCTATGGGCACTAATATTGTATAAACTGGATTTGGGTGAGAAGTGCAGTGGAGGCCAAAATTATTAGAACACCTGACAGATCTGAAAATGTTGACTTTTTTGCCTCCAAAACATGGTTTCATTTCATAA
>JAODKN010000021.1:16845772-16856156 GCA_026774425.1 Petrocephalus zakoni
ACCAAGGGAGTGGCACTCCAATTTCGTTGTACCTGGTACAATGACAATAAAGGCTATTCTATTCTATTCTATTCTATAGGTGTCGGGGTACAAATTGGTCTGATTAGTCAATAGGATCCTGTTCCATTCGCAATACCTCCTCAGTAGGGCTACTGTGTTCCAGAAAAATCTGGTTATATTCGTCTGTATTAATGAGGCAGGTGTCAGCATAATGAATATTCAAAGACTGCTGAATCAGGACGCATCTCTAACCGCCGAACCAACCTTTTGCAGTTGGATAGTATTGACACGGCCCCGTGACTATCAAAGACCGTTATCTTGTGGGCTTCACATTTCCCGTGTCAACATGCTAGCTTTCTAGTGTCGGCCATCCATTGTGCATTTTAGTTAAAGCTTTAGATTTTAATTCACGATTTTGGGCCACTTGTGCTGTTAGGACAAACTCAGAGATTAATGTGATGCAAGATGATGTGTTGGTCTAAAACCTCATCTATTTGGGTTCATTGGGGTATTTATAGACCCGTTTACTGGCTGTTTTTTGAGTCTTTATACATCTGACAGCTTTATAAATGAATGTTCTTTGCAGTCATGTTGAGTGTGTGCATGCCTATTATCTGTATTACTGTTTCTGCCTTTGCGTGGGTCTGTCGTATTCATATGTCTTCATTTGGTCTTATACGTTGCTTTTGACCACTGACAGCTGCAATGCAATACTAGCTCTAAGACATCAGTCATTTTGTGATAGCTCTTAATGCATGTGCATTATGCTGCATTACACAAAGTACTTTGGTAAAGATGTTTTAGAGCAATTTAGAGAGTGCTTTCCATGTAAGAAACAGTTTCCTGGTATGTGACAGTGTTTTAGGTTAAGGAATGGGCTGTAGGTATCTAATCTTCACAAAAAATCATATTTGAGGTTATTTTTCTTCCCATTTTTAAATTTATATCATGCTCTGCCTGGGTCCTACTGTATTTTCATCCTTTTGGCTTTGTCTAAATCAGTGTTTCCCAACCCAGTCCAAGGGGACCCGTAGTCGATCCATGTTTTTGTTTCCTCCAAGCTGCCTGCCAGACAAACCCACATTTTCACTCCCTGGGAAGTAGCAAAAATGCAGACTGTCTGTGGGTCCCAGATGACCAGATTGGAAAACCCTGGTCTAAATGTTTAACAGGTTTCCTTGTTGTAGCTTATTTACATTCTGTATTTCTTGACTGGACATAAGAGCTATATCTGCTCTCAGTGAACATTCAGGTGATTGTGAGCTTTATTTGATGAGGCAGGGTTGGATGTTGGTCGGGGTTAGATGTATACGGAGGTTGTTATATGGTCTTTAATTATAAAAGTTGATGTAATGTGAAGTGAAAGACCCAGCAGAATTAAAACCTACCTTCAGGGGGTGCACAGTGCAAGTTATATGAGCATTGCAAAACTTCACCGGCACTATATGAATGCATGTATAAATGATACGTGGCTTATAAAAGCTGTATGGAGTTCTTCATAGCAAGGTAGTCTTCAGCTTAGTCTTTTATGCACGCAGTGAAGGGAGGCATGGATCACAGCAGAAAAGTCAGGGGCCCAAAGTTGGGGGTGCTGGTCTGTCCCACCTGTCCATCATTCTCCACAGCGTGTATAAACTCATGATTTCTTTTGTATTTCGACCAAACCCTGAGAACCCCCCCATCTGCACCCTGATTCTTTTTCTTGTCTCAGCTAAAATGGTTCTTTCTTTTTCTTACAGTCTATCTGCCATCAGCTCTGCTCCTAACCTGATCCCCATTGCCTCTGAAAAGGAACTCTAATTCCCTTAAAATAAAGATCCCATTCCCTGCCCACCTTCACATCACATGGCTCTGCTCCTAACCTGATCCCCATTGCCTCTGAAAAGGAACACTAATTCCCTTAAAATAAAGATCCCATTCCCTGCCCACCTTCACATCACATGGCTCTGCTCCCCATCCACCCCAGAGGCCTCCTCCCTCCCCTCTTTTGGAAGAATGGCTTTATTTGACAGATGTATGTAAATGAAGTGAGGCAGTTATTCTCTAATGCGCCGCTGTTTTTTGAAACATGCCATCCATTTTCAGGGCGGCCTGGAAAAGGAGCACGCTGGGTGAGCTCCAGGACGAAATCAAATAAGTGGGTGGGTGTATTGGGCACCGTCAGAATCCCCTCCCCTGTAATTCACTTTCAGAGTTTGTCCTGGACAGGGTTGTGGGGGTGGTGGTGTGGGGGGCAATAGCAGAGAGCACAATTGCTCAAAAGGCTGGGGTACACCCTGGCTAGGATGCCAGTGGATTCTTTGTACACTTTCTCAAGCTTAATGATGAGTTTGTCCATTAAAAATCAGTTTAGCTCAGACTTAAATAAGCACCTTATTTGCTGCCAGTTTTGAAAGGCAGGTTGGCACATTAAATAAGGATTTGATTTCCATGTACTTCTTGACAGGGCCACTCATGCAGGTGATTCTTAAACTACCAGACGGAATAATGGCAACACAAACCTAGGTGTGCCCATATATATGCATACATGCTTCTCTGTTCAAAGCACAATGGATGCTTTGCAGCAGCTTACAGACTGGACAGGATGGCAGCGCACAGCTTTTCTCTTAATCACGGTTATGGTGCACGGTGGCTTTCATGTCTACACGGCAAAAGTTTGAATGCATTGTGTTATAAGATATTAAGATTTTTAAGATCCCTGCTGTGGGGGTGTTTTGTACATCATCTTTCATTAAGTGTAAGTTTTATACTAACATATATTCAGAATAAGGATCTGTGCTGGCCTGCCGTCAATGGCTCTTTGTGGCCTCTTCTGCGCCCTGTGAAGCTATGGAGAGCCAATGGGCAGTAATTCTCCCTGCTATAGGTGCTTTTTTATCTTGAGATCTTCATTCCCCATGGTTCTCCTAATTGGCTTTATAATGTAATTAATTGACTTAATTACTCTTGCTCCAGGCTTGAAAGCTGACTGTAATTACAGCGGCAGCTAGCACTGCTCCATCTTAACAGAAATTTTTTCTCTTAAAATGATAGCAATCTGACATCAGTGGGAAAATGGAGAAATTAGGCTTTGAGTTCAAAGCTGTCCACAAACAGCTTGCACAATGATCATTTGGAATTGGACGTGTGATCTCAGGGAGTGTCTTTTTCTGTCCCATGGAGAGATGCTCCAGATTAGTATTTCTGAAAATGTCACCTCACATGGAGAGGAGCGTTATGGAGCACGCGTTCTGGGGAAATCATTAGAGACTTGGAGTTGAGATAATGGCTCTGGGTTTGGTTTGACCATTTGGTTAAATCAAGAGGCTTGTGTTGAGTTAGATGTCCTGCTGGGTACGCTGTTGGGGGCTACATGTGTCTCTGAAATTAACTGTGCCTACATAAATACATGCCCCCGTGGGTCCTTTGTGTGGAGCCCCCCGGTGGTAAGTGTATGGTGAGTACCGCCGAGCAATTAAGCCCGCCATAACAGCATTTGTTCTTCTGATACAAACAGAAGCTGCTGCTTTCTGATTGGAGTTCCCATAGCTTCCCCATCATCAGCCTCCTCAGTGATTGGTTGGTGCTCCTTGGAAGCAGACTTATCACTGTTATTCTGGCTGATATATTGCACCATTATACCTGTATTTATTCTGACAAAGGACTGATTAATTCATGAGCAGAATTTGTTTTTCTTGCTAAACAAATGAATAAGAAATCTATGATCCAGGCCTTACAACACTAGAGCTGTGATTGTGTATGGGAATTGAACTGCAAAGTGTGAGGGTAAATAGAAGTATATTTTTCTAATTTGTACATTGCTCTGAAGAAATAACAGTATGAAGAAATCTTGTTATTTTACATCATTACGTGATAAGTTTTCATTCATCGTAGTGTATGAACTGTATTTCTGACTGGTGTAGCCCCTGTTAGGAAGGAGACTTTATAGATGCTTCTGGTCCCTGTCTGCCTGGACTTCCTGTGCAGGTTGGTCCGCCCACTGGCGCCATGGACAACCTGCAGGCCATTGGGGGGAGGGGGTCTCAGCTGAAGGTACTTGAGTTTCAAGGCCTCGGGGGCAAAGCCTCTGTCAGAGATAGGTGAGCACAGAGACACTCATACCCGTCAGCAGCAGGACCTAGCACCTTCTCAGACATGTCTGGACATGTGAACCAGGCAAAGCTTGGGCTCTGGAGATCAGCGGCTTCTCCAGGCTGCAACTGTGTTTTTAGCTAATGGAAAAGGTTACATTGTAGGAAAAAGTGTTCTCAGTATGGCTTTGTGCAGCTGTGAGCGATTGCTGTAGGTGAGTATGCAATAGCAGGCCTTCTCCTGGCTCTCTACGGCTGAGTACTTCAGTTGTTTCTACAGGTGGAACGTTATGTGGTATATACTGTGTGTGTGTGTGTGTGTGTGTGTGGATATATATAGCCATAGGCAGTCATACATTTACAGTATCGAAATACTGGCTAATAAATTATATGCTGTGAAGCTTGTAGAAGCATATTTTAGGGTTTGGATATAAAAATGTCAAAGATTTGTGTCGGATATTTTCAACTAAAATCATTAGTAAATGTCAACATCCATTATCTCTGATTCTTAAAGCCATTGTTTTGTTTCATGAATCTGTTTAGTGTTTCTGTGCCCATACATGCCAGTGTTTTTGTAATTATTACATTAAGGGGACCAGATTTCCCCACAATGTGATCAAAAACCTGTCACTGTTTAACTTGTGGGGACATGTTTCCAGTCCTCACCAGTATATCCTCAATTTTCTGGAAATCTGTGTCTGCAATCGAAAAACTTAAAATGCCAAACGTCTTGTATTTTGTTTGGTTAAGGCTAGGGCTGAGTAGGGGTTACGGGTGTCATAGTTGGAATTTGGGTTATGCCCAAAAAAATGAATGGAATCCCCACAAAGGTAAGCATACCTAATCTCTGTGGTTGTGTGTGTATGTGTGTGCACTGTCTGTCCCTATACTCTGGACCTCATGCTATTTATGGGACGCCTGGTGCTCAGCATGGGGGGGTCAGCAGCAAAACCTCTCCGGCCCTTTTTTTTCATGTGACGGTAAACACAGCAGCGGAATGTTATTTCTCCGCCTGAAGATGATTTTAACAGTCACAGCTGAAACGTCTGCTCGCGAGACAGTGTGTCTCAGACGTGCAGGAATGCAGAACTGTTTCATGTCTGTCAGGCCTTCAGAGGGGCCTGGGGCAGGGGGAATGTCCAGTGTAAAAGCCAATCAGAGACCCGCTCTGAAGAGATACTGATGGAGGCGACCAATCAAATCCCTTTCTCAGCGGGAATAGCAATGCAACAGCTAATTGAATCACTTTCCCAAGGGATTGCTTGCACATGGTTGACCTTAAGAGCAGTAACACCCTAGGGGGGGTCGAAGATGACCAAAAAAGAAATGGGTGCTTAAATATTTCCATGTATACTTCCCAGCTAGTGTTAACAAATAGCAAATACACAGAATGTGCAGTTGATTTTTCAGTGGTATTATTTCCAATATGGAAACACACCTGACTTGCTTAAATACACATCACAGCAGACCAAATTTTTTTCTTGAAAATTGCGACGTGGGTCCTCTGGAGAAACTGTTGATAGTGTGATTAATCTGTTCGAAACAAGCTGTGTTGTTGGACACTGTCCAGATCTCTGCATTTCTGCCTGTTTCTTCCCCATTGGAGTTTGTTCTGATCACCACCAGCCTTTCGCACCATAAAGTCCGATCCAACGGGAGTAGTTTTCCTTCCCGTATCTGGTGACCACCGAAGCCTTTTCGACCGACATCCTCAGCGCATGGTCGCCGTTCGCTTTCTCACATGCACGATCGTTTGTCGTTGGGCAGCCTGGAGGCTGATCTCTCAAGTTTACAGCGTCTCCCTGATTTGCAGAGCACCTGACATGTAACACTGTGCAAGCACCACTCGGTGACACGCATACACGCTGCGCTCCTAGCAACCGCTGCCAAGACCGCAGGAAGGGATTGCAACAGAGCTGAGCCAACTTTAGCTCCTTGTTTTTCACTGAGAAGGAAGTTGCATGGCAGTCCAGCAGCTGGGCATTTTTGGCCGAACTGCCCAGGCAACCGCGACAGACCTGGACAGAGTAAGAAATGTTTATATATCACTTTTAATTTTGCTGTATTTATTTTGCTGAGACTTCTCTGCTCAGAAGCAAACTGATCAGTGAAAATCATAATCACTACAGGCAAGAGTCCGGGAATGCTGACAGGTACGCAGAGCATTAGGTCTTGTGAGTGGTCTGATATATATATATATTTTTTCCAACTGAGTATTCATGAAAAATCGTTTATGCCTTTGCGTGTTTCGGTATTGTGTGACCTACTGAAGGGTCATGCTCCCAGTCCTCATAAGAAGCTTCCTATGAAGTTCACATATTTTCTGACAGACCATGACTGCAGTAAAATCTTCATTACTGTTTCATTTCAGCGATACAGCTTAACAGGTCAGACTGTAGCCAGACGTCAGGGAATTTGTACAGTGTCTGTGCCTCGGGCTGTGACTGTCTCACCGCACCGGCCCCGTCGCTGCAGTGAGGGCAGCCTCGCCGCACGTGGTCTGGAGTAAGCTAAGAAGAAAGACACATTAGGCATGAGAGCCAGTGTGCTGCCGTTGGTCTGTCTGAGCAGTTTGAATGTCACTTGGCTTTGGAGCTCTTTAAAGACCATCAGCACAAACAATGCCTAAACTTGTTTTTTTCCTTAGTTGGGGGATGGTGCTTAACCTTCCTGAGCATCCAGTTAAGCAGACGGGGCAGCATTACCAGAAGCAGTCTGTTTGTGGGGCAGGATGCTTCTGCGGGGAGAATCAGCCATGTGGTTCCTACCAGGACCCTTAGAAGGAACTGGCGGCTCCGAGAGCCACTGCTAATGTGGCAGCCGGAGGAGGAGAGCTTGGCGTTGTCAAGAGCAGCAGGGCAGTGTGTCGCGGACAGGGGCTTTCCTCATGCTAAATGGGCCCGGGAATTAATGCAAGGTTGTAAACAGTCGGGGGTCAAGCCTGATGGAAAGACGTGCATTAGAGTGCAGGAGGCAGGAGCCAGTTGTGCTTCGGCTTCCAGGTAGATGGTAACGGGCATTTGGGCTGCTCCGTGTCACCCGCAGCCACTAAAGGTCACATGGTCCACTCATGCCAAAGCCAGTTTGCGAACTGGAGCTGGACTGCCTTTACAAGGCTTATTATTTAACGTTTTACTGCTATCGTCCCTAAACAATGTATCTCAGCGGGGGATGGATGTTACTCGGTGGGTTAGGATGTTGGACCTATGATCAGAAGGTCGACGTTTCAGATGCCAGCATCGCCAGAGTGACGTTACCCCTGAGCTTGGCCCTTAACAACCAGTTCTTCTGGGGACTGTCTGACATTTTTTTATCCAAAATGTACGTCACTTTTGATAAAAGCATCTGCGGGTTAAATAAAAATGTCGTGAAGAGTTGTGAAGGAAGAAGTTCCACAGACCTAATCGTGGTTGTGTTTACGTATTCCTGGGCCAGCCAAGAATATGCTGAAGATAACCAGAGTCTCCTGTATTCTGTCAGCTTCTAACCAAACTCCAGACTCTATTCAACCACTGTATTGAACATGTCAGTCCCTACAACGCATCAGATCAACTGGAAGGACATGCAGTGTTAATCTTCATTGTAGTCTGAGCATTGACTGAAGCAGGTCACCGCTGCTTGTGTGCAAACTAAGAGATCCATCACTGGCTGCCCTCTCGAGAATGCCAGTAGCAGGGGAAAATCTGCAATTGAATGCCTGAGACTTCCCCAACCCAGCACCACACTAACATTCGATCTTTGCAACGTAATAGCATGCTGAGATGGTCTCTTTGGAGCAAATGTTAGCAGAACAACTTCAATATTCCTGATATAACCTATCCATAAATCTTCCATAACTGTGTAATTAATGTAGGGTTACAGTGAGCCCATTCCAGGAAGCGCAAGGCAGGGCACAAAGACACTCTCACTAAGGGCAAATGTGAAAGTCCCACTAGAACAGCAGGTTTTGTTTTTTTTTGGAATTTGGGAGGTACCTGAAACACGTGGAGGAAACCCATGTCAACATAAGTAGAATTTGTGAGCGAGAAGCAGGATCAGACCAGCAGGTGATCTGCTTTGATGTTCTTTAGTATGATTATTATATAACTTGACTAAATGTTTCCTATGAGAAACTGCCTGTGACATTCTGTTCTTGGGGGACAGAGCTCACTGCCGTCAGTGTTTCTAAGCTTACTTAGCTGGCTGTATGATGCAGCCCCGTCAGGGGTCGCCTCCTGTCCTTGGCCTGGAAGCTGCAACACCAAGGCATAGCCCCGGTATCTCTGTGGAGCTCCTGGCCTCTCCCTGCCTACCACGGCATCGGCAAGGAAAGTTTATTTATAGAGGACATTTTCATGCATGAAGCAATTTGAAAGTGCTTTGCATAAAAGGCATAGAAGATATAAAGTAAGGATATAATAGGAACCAAAGGAGATAAAGTGAAACAATATTAAAAATGGAAACAGAGTAACATAAAAGAATATAAAATAAAATAATTTTAGTTATCAAAATGACAAAGGTTGGGTTGTACATAAGGTCTATTGGGGGGTCAGTTCCAACTGTGGGCCGTATAATGACTAAAAGCCATTCCATCGTTTTTAGTTTGAACTTTGCAGCAGTTGAATTATTGGGACTGTCACTAAGCGTTGCAGGTTCACGTCCAGGAGATGCCTGAATGAATATCCAGATGTGTCACTTTGGATAAAACTTCTGCTAGGCGAATAAGTAATATCGCCCTGAGAAAGAGCAGCAGAATGAGCATTTGGGTTGGAACCCCCCCCCCACCCCCCAAAGACAGGACACCGATGGGGGTGGGTTCTGGGGTGGCTCACAAATGGCACATCCTGTTCCTAGATTCTTATAGGCCGTGGTGGCTAATGGAACTCACTTTGATTGTTGGTGGAAGCATGTGGCTGGTTATTGCATTGCAGATTGATGTGTGGAATCATTGCATTAACCTGGACACTGAGACGCTCAGCTCCATGTTGTTGCTTTTTATTTCTGGCTGAAATGGAAACGCTCACAATCATCCAGCTATGTGCTATGATCCTCCAGTCCGGATGCAGAATTCCAGCGGAACGCCACGATTCCATGCGCTGCACTGCATTTCTGACATTTCCTGGGAATGCTGTCCTTTGGGAATTAATTATAACAAAAACAGGACCACAACGTGGGGTGTGAAAAATTATAATGTCAGCTCATAGATCTTCCCGTTTAAACCTAAACAGCTATGAGTTATTATCCGTCTCAATGATTTATGTTGTTTAGCAGACACTCGTGTCCAGGGGTAAATTATTGTTAGACGTGGGTGTTCCAGCTGAGACTTCTCCCACTCCCTATATTGTATGAGTGTGTATCAATTTCAGCTCTGGCCCCTCCTTCTGTCTCCATGACGACAGCTCTTGTGTTGACAGATTTCTATTGGCTCAATGTCTTGTCCCACCCCTGACACATGCATGGTAATTTTTGGAGTTAGTCCATCGTCTCCAGCTTACTTAATTTCCACCCCAGCCAAACTGTAATCTGAACCCCTCACTCCATGCTGCTCATTAGCGCCCCTGCAGGCCATGGCTGGAGAAATTTCACCCAACACTGCTACGGCATTCCCAGGAATGCCCTGATACCTTTACACCCTACTGCTTGAGAGGTGTCACTGCATATAAAACCATGCCCTCCATATGCTTGGTTCTGTAGTGGCTTGTGGGCTCCATTTCAGAAGTATGTGCTGTGTGTGAATCTCTGAATCATTTTGGCATATTGGTGCCAGGACATGTCACTGTGTTAGAGGAAGTATTAGATGAACGACGAGCAGGAAGGTGATGCTGTCACACTCCCGAATCAGCTGCCGGTCCCGTCCTCCAAAGCCGAAAGGTTTTTTTTCGGCTCACGATGTTGAATGGTGCCGTCTTACTGTATATGAGGCTATTCTGTGACTGACAGTTCAGTCTGGAGCATTGAAATGTTTAGTGGTGAGTTTAATTTACAGTTTTGTTTTGTTGTGGGGGGGGACACAGGGTGGGACAATTGGCGACTCACTCATTTCTTGCCCCCCCATCACTGGCTGCCTATAAAGCTTGTGACTGATCAGACTGCAATTGGATTAGAGGCTGGAAGATCTGTACTGGTTTCAGTTTGAAGACTAGGTGACCACCTGCCAGCCCAAATAAGAGTCTTCCTTAACGTAGCCAAAAGGAAGCCGGGCTCTGTCAGCAGTAATTAAATGTCACGTTGTCTGCCTCCTGGTGACTGAACAGCTGTGAGCGATATGACTTTGTGTCGCGGATCGCCGTCAGACGTAAAACGGAGCGATATGACTTTGTGTCGCGGATCGCCGT
>JAODKN010000021.1:16861740-16879829 GCA_026774425.1 Petrocephalus zakoni
ACATACACCACACCTCCCACAGCCTCCCACATACACCACACCTCCCACAGCCTCCCACATACACCATACCTCCCACAGCCTCCCACATGCACCACAGCCTCTCACATACACCACACCTCCCACAGCCTCCCACATACACCACACCTCCCACAGCCTCCCACATACACCATACCTCCCACATACCCTTCTTGTACAGGGCATCTGTGATTGTGCTCTACCCTCTCTATCCAGACCTCTAGGCACTTGTAGGTCGATCAGCCTGCCTGGATTGTAGGGAGACAGAGATCTCTGCAAGACCACCCACTTTCATTTCACATGTGCATTAATGATTTTAATATATTAAACTAATTTAACAAATTACTTGATATTTTGACAAAACATAAGTAATGTGGTTGTTAGTCATTTGTACAATTATACAGTTTTGTGTGTGTGTGTGTGTGTGTGTTCGTAATGGCGTTGGCAGTTTTAGTCAAAGGATGGTACATGACTGGATTTAGGCTAAGCGTTTCACTCAAGGGCACAGCGGTTGTCATTCTGGGATTTAACCAGATTGTTGGTCATAAATCCAGTCTGTCATCGCAGATCCCCTCCTGTCAACACAGTCGAATCAAGAATTAAAAGATGTTCAGCAGCAGAGTTCCGCTAAGGAAACAGGGAGGACTTCCTTAAAAGAGGGGGTGTTGGAGTCACAGAGAAGGCCTACGGCCCCGTCTCCCGGCTTTGCTTGGTGGTATAGGCCTGAGCTGAGCCCTGGTGCACCCAGAACATTTTCTGGAAACAAACCCAGGCTGAATTAATGTGGATGATTGACTGCACATTTTGATTGGCCTTCTGGGGAGACCCCTAGATGGGGGGGCGTGGGCTTCAAACACAGTAAGTATGCAAAGCTAAGATGAGCTACATTTTACCGGAATAAATTACATTCTGCCGTGCTGGGCCGCCAGCCCGAAATGTATAGATTAATTCTGTGGCCCATTCGGCTGTGTTCTGCAGGCTTGGGCTGCATCCACGCCTGGCATGCATAGGTAGCATGGAAAGCAGCTGTCACGGGAGGGTCTGCCGATGTGTCAGGATTGCAGTGCAGACAGAGATGGTAACTATGGCCAAAGACAATTGCCTTTGCTGAGAGAGACAATAAATGAAACTCAATGAGAGTGGAAACCGGAAGACAGCTCAGAGGGTAAAAAAATAAACAGTTCTCAGAATAAACTTTCCTAGTCAGGAAAGGGAGAAATACTTCCTTAATTCAATAATCCTCACTTAAAATGCAATGACATCACTTCCTAGGGATTCCGGGAGGATTCCCCCAGGACCTCTGTCTCTCTGGCTCCACCTGATGTTCATGTCTGGCATGATGGTGTGTAACCCCCCCCACCCATGGTCAACTCCTAGTGGCCCAGGACAGTCCAGCTACTCCCAATGGAAATGGTCCAGGATGTGATAGGATAGCATCTAGGAACACTCCTCCTCCAGACCATAGCCCTCCCAGTCTACCAGATGCATCATTCCCTGGCCCACTCTGTAGGAATCCTGCAGTCTCCAGATCACCTGCAACAGAAAAAGAAGGAGGTGGGCAGAGACACAGGGGGTGACAGCAGAGAATAAGAACGCAGACTCGCCCAGCGGGATTTTTTTAGCACCAGCTGATAAATCACTGGGTTTCCCCACTACAGTCCTAAAGGGACCTGTGTAGTGTGCCATGATTTTGCATGTGCAGGGGTAGATTGTGAGTGCACAGCCATACCTGCTGACCCAGTTGTACACTTCCGGTGGCTTGCCCGGAGTTGCTGATGTTTTGAGGCGTGTCTGAGAGCACCACAGGCCCTTTGTTATGCTCTGTCTCTCGCATCTGGCCACCACAAACTCCACAGAGGAGATAGCAACCTTGGGCTGCTGACTAGGGAAGAATGGATGTTCAAAGGTGAATTCCACATCAAATGGACAGATGCTGGTAAGGGTACTAGTTATCTGGCCTTGAGCAATCTCAGACCAAATCAGCACCCTACCCTAAGCCCCTGGGATGTTTAAGGCAATGCACCAGTAGTATTTCTCCAAATCTTAATTAATGTGTTCTGATTGTCTATTTGACTGTAGATGAAAACCCAAGGACAGACTAAGGCTGGGTACACACCAAGCTGTCCGTAAAAGAATAGTGCCTACCAAGGCCGACAAACAGTCGGTTCCTGTCCCTCTGGTCACTTATGAAAATTTGCACTGGAACACACTGGCACAGCTATAGGTAAAGGTTGACATACAGCCGAGTCAGAGAGCTCAGTTTGACCAAAATGCTCAATCAGTCAAAATGGCACCAATGGGCTCCGGCTGTGTCTGAGTGGTCATACACACTGGCATGACAGGCAGTCAACGACTCTCCTGACAGATTTCGACGCCATAAATTGGCTTGGTCTGTTACAGGCTTAAGAGAGATGTGAAATTAGAGGGTGGGAACTGCTGGGACTCCATAATATCATACCAATTTTCCAGTTATTATTTTTTTTTTGGCTAAATAAGTGTTTTAAAAGTGCAGTCCAGTTTTTCTCCTGATTCCCATGCTGGCACGCACAGCACTGACCAGCTGATTAAGCAGTGACTGGGGGCCATTCCATTCGGAAAATCAAGCTGAGCCGAAAACATGGACCCCCAGGAAGATGCGTCCTTTCATTCCAGAGCTTGAAAAAAGAGCTGAAGAATGGGCAGAATTTTCGCTGGTCTCAGAAGCTGTTGTTATCATATCAGCAATGCTGGTGAGAAAGGCAGAGCAGTTAGAAGGGATTTGCCCATCCACGGCTGTAGCACACATAGACTGTTTGCTGACTGCGTTCCGGTTTCGTGGTTGAGGTGTCCAAGGCAGGCGTGTGTTAATATTCACCAACACGGCTGCATGTTGAGCAGGCGCGTATAGGATTATGTCCCGTGAGGACAGTCTGCTGGAGAGTCTCTGTCTGTTGTGTGCTCGACGGATAGATGGAGCTTCTTTCAAAGAGGTCTCCTTATCACTTTGTTGAAATGCTAGCGTCAGCCTCTCAGTCTGGCGAGCTGTTTAGGAAGCTGCAGATGGTGATTGTGCGGAAGGACAGTGGTGTTCAGTGGAGAGGAGGACAGGATGATTCATTCCACGCCTCTCCCTTTAAACGAACAATAAGCACACTAAAGGTCCATCCTCTGGTGAGTGACCCGTCAGCTCGCAGTTCCTGCACCATTGTATCTGCTTGTCACAGCGTAGGGTGTTGACAGGGCAAAGCCCCTCCAAGCCGTCCTGAAACTGTGCCCCCCCACCGGCCTTTAACCCCTCCCCACTTCTTCCTGACCTCGCCATTGTCTCCCCGTTGACCCCTCCTCCTGTTTCCGGCCGACGTTGCTCCCATGCGGAAATGTGCCCGCTAGGTCGAGGGAAACCAAAGCCGGAAACGTACTCCCAGTTTTCCCAGGGCGGCTCTGGCGGGAGTGTCAGTGGCCAGCTGTGAAAATTCCCCTGGCTTCCCCCCCCACCGCAGATCCCTGTGCACAATGAGTACATCACAGCGAATCACTGTCCGGATGCTGAGCTCAGTCTATGGGCTTCCCTTGTGGGCAACAAATAAATAAGTACATTAAATAAAACCTAGTGGATGTATTGTGGGATGAAAATGGAGCCTGGTTTTTAGAGGAAAGTCTTTAATGGCATTAAAGGCAGAATCAGAGGATTGTGGCCCCTCCCTCCCCTTGCTAATGCCCTCTTGTTTCCTCAACATTAACGTGACGACAAACCGATTAATACGCTGTCGCTAATGAGCTCACCCTGATCACCAGGCAGCATGGCTCTGAGGGTCGGTGCTTCAGTTACCACCAAGGGCTCTATGAGACTTAGAGTAGGGCACTCAACCTGAATTATCCCAGTAAAATCGGGCAGCTGAAGAAAATGAATAAAAACACGCGTGACGTTTCTGATAAGGGTGAGACCCTCCACCATTCTCAGAGGTCTCCTGGCAGTGTGTTCTTTAAATTGCTCAGTAGGTGTGTTTTCTTTTTTTAAGCGACGTGCATAGCTTTAGATCTTCCACGTTAGATCCATTTTAAATCTCAACATTTTGCTGAAGCAAGCTCAGGCTAAATGCGAGCTCCACGACTCGCCTGCGGAAAGCACGTGAAATGCCGCGTGGAGTCGGCCATGGGCTTAGACAAGTGAATTAAATAATGACTAGAGGTCCGAGCCATTAGCTATTCAGACTCCTATACCGCAAAGAGGTTTGTAAGGGTTTTTATGTCACATGAGATGGCAGCCACTTAGAAATATTTTTTTTAATTAAAGAAGAAAAATCAATGGGATGCTGCCACTTTAAAGAGTGATTTCAACAACTGTGCATGTTTTGTGTTGTCATTTTGTGTTCTTCAATAGTAAAGCACAACAGCCCGGTCAACATAAGGCAAATCGGTGATTAAAGAGAAAGGACCCAGTGATTCAAAAACCAGTCCTGGGATAAGTAATGGGGATTAGACAACCAAAAGGAGCACATTGATGGAAAGGGCCAGAGCTAATTAACAGATCAAGATCAAAGCAATGTGTTAGCCCAGTCAGTTTGCTAAGGCATCTTCTTCTTGTAACACAAAGTTCGAGACTCCTGCTCAGCTGATAAGGAGCACCGCCGGGTTTATTTAGAAAATATATCTTTGTTTATCGGAGTGATTTCTAATCCAATCCTTGGGGACTTTCCTACAGTCCAAGTTTTTGTGGGAGCTGGGAGGGAGCAAAAATGTGGACTGTCTGGGTCCCCGGGTTTGGAAAAACTGTTTTACCCCACCACTAGGGGGACTCCGCTTATAAAGGTATTTTTTATGCTTGGCAGGAGCTAACCTGAGCAAGAATAAGTGTGTATTAGCGCAATTCTGATTGGGAACCCAGTGATTTTTCAAGATCAGAATATGCATAGTTTTGTGGAAAAAAAAAATTGTTGCGTGCATTTTTTCCGCTAATAGCAACTTCCTCTATTTTGAGTGAATCTGGGAACCTACAGCACCCTGTAGTCACTGGGACATAGCAGAGGGTTAATAGAGACACAGATCTGCTCCCCCCACCCGTCCCCAAACAGAGACCCTGAGGAAGGTACCGGAATGATGCTCCACAGAGCCACCCTGTGGTAGAATCATGCTCTGCAGACAGATTTTATAGACTAAATCTGTTGAGTTTCTGAAAGACTGGAATTTTATTGCTTACAGTCTAGTAGTGCAGTTAATGCCACAGTACAGTTTATGTGAATTGTATTGTACTGAATTGAGTATATATCATCTGTCTTGTTTCCGAGGCGCCTTAAATGTAAATATTTCTATTCAAGTAGTGATATGTAAAAAGATTAATGATTGTGAATTAATGTATTCCCAAAAGTTTTAGATAGTCGATTTACATACTTCGTGTAGAACTGCATAAAGCTATCTGAATTATTGATCATTGCTAGTGCCTGAGCTTTTTAATTGGATCTTTATGGCTTTTGGGGGAGCCAGGGGCTAAAGAAATGGATTCTGCACATGATAAATGGATCAGCTCAAATATTACTGACTATTTATATTTAACTTTATGTTGTGTCAGCAGGTGGGTGGTTAAGAAACCTTGTAGTAGTCAAATGTAACAGTTAATTATGAGCTTTATACTTTATAGTAATGTTTTGGCCTAAACCGGTCCTGTCAGTCAAGGGAAGAATCTCTTAACACTTTCTTCAATTTCTTTTCAGATTCTGAGGACCTGTAGAATCTGATTGCTTTGTGGTCAAGAAGACCTGGTTTGCCGGAAAGAAGTTTTGAAGCATCTAGCCTGCTACACTGAGCAGCCTTCCTAACACCCCGTTCATCAAGCGGAAAGCCCATGGGGGGGATCCAAGAACTCTGACCTTGTGCGCGGCCCACTGGGACCGCAGCCATGTCTGCCTGCAACACCTTCACTGAGCACGTGTGGAAACCAGGCGAGTGCAAAAACTGCTTTAAACCCAAGAGCCTGCACCGCCTGGCTGAGGCAGGCTTGAAAAACGGGCCTCCGGAGCGGCCCGTGCAGCTGCAGAGTCACACGCCTGCAGTGGGGAGGCCCAACGCCAACGTCGCCGGCCCCTACGGGCGCAGTGGCGGCTCGGGACGTCCCGGACACTTCCGGCCTCCGGTGGCCAAGAAGCCCACCATTGCCGTGAAGCCTACTATGATGCTGTCCTGCTCCTCGGCCGGATTGGACTCCGAAGGAAACCGGGTAACACCGGATGCCGTGGAAGCTGGAAAGATGCCAGACTTTGCCGCCTGGAATCGCAACGTGACGAATTGGAAGAGGCCAAGTGGAGTGAACAATAACGAAGGGGAGGATGGAGATGAGGAGTTTGAAAGCTGCGGGCTGCGTAGCTGTCGGGTAGCCGCCAGTAGCAATAACAATGGCTTGACTGAGGTGCTAAAGGAGATTGCCGGTTTAGGAACTGATCCCGGCTCTAGCTCTGGGTCCAGCTCCAGGGATCTCTTTCTGGGCCGCATCAGCAGCTCATACAAACGCTCGCTGGAGCGAGGCCTGCCAGCCTCCAGCTGCCTGGCTATGGGCAGCAGCCACGGGGGTCCAAGCCACAAGCACGTCTCCCTGAGTGACAGCACCAAGGTGATTAGCACCGAGGGGGGTCGCTTCTGCTACCCAGAGTTCTCTAGCGAAGGGGAGGAAGAAGAGGAAGAAAGCGAAGGTGATGATGGGGGTGAGCACGAAAGCTGGGATGAGAGCGATGAGGAGCTGCTGGCCATGGAGATCCGCATGAGAGGACAGCCTCGCTTTGCTAATTTCCGTGCCGCCACCCTATCCCCAGTGCCTTTTGCTGCAGGCAAGAAGTGGAATACCGTGCCGCTCCGGAATCGCTCACTCCAGCGGATTTGTGCTGTCGACTACGATGACAGTTACGATGAGATACTCAATGGCTATCCCTCAGTGGACTCCAGCGGTGGGCTCATCCCCTTTGGCCAGCACGACCTGCAAGGTAGTGGCTTCTTCTCCAACTCTGAATCAACCACTTCCCCAGAATCATCATCTTCTTTACCGGAGGACTCAAGGACAACCACCTCCAGCAGTACCAGCAGCGCTCCTAGTCGCTTGCCTAATGGTCTGCACTCCCCGACAGATACTCGAGAGCCAGTTCCAGACAGTGCAGCGGAGAAGGAGTCAGCTCAGCTGAGGTCACCAAAGGTCTCAGAAACCCACAAAGCTGTCCTGGCCATCAGGCTGGAGGAAAGAGATGGGAACCAGAAAGATGGTGGACCTCTGCCTCAGGCACTTCCTGGCCAACCAGTCACCATTAGCTTCAGCCCCACAGAAGAGCAAGCTAAGCCATACCGTGTAGTCAGCCTGGAGAAGCCTCCTATCTGTAAGCCCTACACTGTGGTCGATGTGTCTGCATCCATGGGTCACAGTGAGGACCACCCAACAGACAGCACTTCCAAACCAAAGGGTTCAATAGTCTCCTCCACTTCTTCCCCCAGTTCCCCCTTGGGGTTTCCAATATCTCCAACATCCCCAGTCTCCCCAACATCACTGACACCTTCTGCACTGCTCAATGCATCGCGCAAGAAACCTGGCAACATCCGTTACCAGGAGGTCTGGACTTCCAGCACTAGTCCCCGTCAGAAAGTCCCCAAGGTCGAACTGATAGGTGGGGCTACCTCCGGTCCAGTTGTACCTCCCAGGCACTGCAGCCACAAGTCAGCACCAACCTCCCCCACAGCTGGTCTCTCCTCATCCTCCCGTACTGTCCCTGTGAAATCACCAAACTTGTCTGAGATCAAGTTCAACAGTTACAACAATGCTGGTATGCCGCCATTCCCTATCATCATCCGTGATGAACCGACCTACGCCCGTGGCTCTAAGAATGCTGTTAAGGTGCCCATTGTCATCAACCCTAGTGCTTATGACAATCTCGCGGTTTATAAGAGCTTCCTGGGGGTGAGTGGAGAGATACCCCCGGTTAAGACAGCTGGAAGTGGAAGAGTGGCTAGCCACACATACGAAGAGATAGGCTCTGCTGAGAGCATCCCATCCTCTCCTGTAGATTCATGTGCTAACGGGAACCTGATATCAGAGAAAGTCACTGCTGATGAGAAGAAAGTCAGCTCCGTAGCACAGAAAGTCCAAGAGCTCAACACAGGATCCATTATGGTTTCTAGCACGACTCCGAGCTCAGCTACAATGAGCAGTCTCCTGCTTACATCTCCTCAGATGGGAAGCCTAGCCAAAGGCACCTCCTCAGCTATCTCCCAGGGGTGCTTTGGCAAAGTCAGCAGGGAGACGACCCCTGAGAAAGGAGGCACCAGTGAGCACCTGTCATTAACGAGCACTGGTCCTGGCCACAGGGAGAAGGCCAGCACTGTGCTCTCTCAGATTGTGGCCTCCATCCAGCCGCCACAGTCACCACCAGAATCGCCCACGCCACAGAGCAAGACTTGCAGTGCTGAGGAGCTTTATGCATTACCGCCTGATGCCACCAAGGATACCCTCAACAGGCCCAAGTCTCTTTTCTCTACCACAGATGGGTGCCTTTCCAAGCCTAGGAAAGACGGCTCTTCCAAACAGCTACCAAAATCCCAGAGTTCCTCTGCAGCCATTCCTCCAACCAGCCCCAGGTCTGAACCCAACGCTCCCTTCCCCCCTCCCAGGTCCACTTCCTCACCATACCACAGCACCAACCTGCTCCAGAGGCACTTTGGTAACTGGGCTAAACCGGCAACAGGCACCTCCCGCCCCAGTGAGGGTGAGACCAGCCCTGGCAGAGGTGAGGGAAAACGAGCAGGGGCCGAGAGTACCAAGCCCAAGCGCTGGATCTCATTCAAGAGCTTCTTCCGCCGGCGGAAGGACGAGGACGAGCAGCGAGACCGCCCCGAACGGGAGAAGGAGAAGGGCAAGCTGCTGGGCCTGGATGGGACTGTGATCCACATGCTGCCCCCACCACCCATCCAACGCCACCACTGGTTTACAGAGGCTAAGACAGATGACCCCAGCCAGAAGCCCACCATCATCTTCACATACAAGCCTGAAGCTGAAACGGGTCTGGATGGGGAAGAGAGCCAACAGCTGCACGTGGAGGAACTGAGAGAAACTTTGCAGCTGACCCATGAACAGATGGGGAAGCAGCAGAATTCTGGGATCGCTTTGATCACCAGGGATATCAGGTATGTGCCCTTAGTCAGAATCTGGACCTCATTAGGACTTCAGTTTCCCCTCATAACCTGCTTCCTCAATCCTGTGTCAACTGTTTTTGTCATTTGACAATCTCCTGTTGTGTTTCTGCAAATGTTTTTACTTCATTTGTCCACACATACATTTTCTAACAATTACTGGTTAGCTGGCAGTCATGGCAAAATTCTTAATACCTAATGAAACTGGCGCCTCCCATAAGCAGCATTATTGCCAGATTAGCCATGAAGAACCAGAACAGTTTCCATTCATCATGCATGGATGATTAAGCAGTTCCAGGAGTCCTACCTTGAATACAAATGCAGATGGTTGCTGGTCGCTTCTTATGTAGATGTGTTTAATCAGGCTACTCTGAAGGCTTGCATGGGGTCATTAGCTGGAGTGTTTCCGGTGAGCCTGGCAGGCCGAACATGCTGTGTTGTCTTACATAAATCCTCATTTGACAACGTTCAGCCAGAACTTATACGGTGGACTGTGTGTAATGACAGCAAGATTACATATACCACTGTCTGAGGAGTGTTCTTTCAATTTACTTCTCGAAAAAAGAATGTTTGTTAAAAACTAATCGTTGTACATTAAAATTAGAGTGACCCAAGGGTGCCAGGTGAAATAGTGACTTTCAATGAAAGAAGTGATGATTTTTTACCTATATACTGTATCTAACTCATTGCAACAAAGGGCAATCATGAACATCACACTCCCTAGTACCCGGTTATTTTTATTTTGGTCTCCTGCAAGGATAGCTACAAGCTGGCATGTTTTCCCAGACCAGATCAAAACAAAGCAAGGTCATTGTACAACATCTCATCCAGGATTCTGAAGGCAGGACACCCGCATGTGACAGCTATGCTGTGACTTCTATTTTTAGGGGTTTGAGTTTGACACAGATTTGCTGTTTGCTTGTTGCAGATTTTGGTATGGAAGCAGCAGCTTCTCCTGACTCTGTCGTAGGGAATTTTAGCTGCTCCACAGAAACGATTGTGTCACTTGTGTACAGACACGGCACTTTCAGACAGCTGACGGCATGACATGACCGTCAAAGCCTGTCGGCATGCAGTCACAAAACAGATGATGTTTCAAGGATGCCGTGAAGGCTTCAGGCGGGACAGGGCAGTCTGGGAAAGAACGGGCATGAGTTTGGGCTGTAATCCATCTCTAAGGTCGAGATACAAGGGCTGGTTCCCCCAAACTAGACATTGCTGCTCCACTATTACCGACCTCAATGATAGGATTGGCGTCATTATCCCCAGTAACTAGTCAGCACACATGCTACAAAGAAAGAATAAAAAAAAAAAACTTATCCAAAGAAATGGTTAATAGTAAATACAGTTGTACATCCACCCTTCAAATGGTATTCCTGTAAATCCTCATGTGTGTCATCAAGGATCTAATATGGTCACTTGTCATTGGTGCACATAGATGTAATGAACTTCATCTGTTTATCCCATGGAGCCAGTAATTGGAGAGATTGCAAATTAGCACATTTAATGACTGTGGAGACACATTCAGGGGCCTAGACATTACACATAGCCTGAATTAGGGGGGTTTTATTGAGGACATATATAAATTTCAGTGATGCTATCATTAAACTCTGTTTTATCTTCTGACTGACTCATCCATCAGCAGTCCCTTGAGTGCTGGTTACTTTAGTTATTTAGTTAGTCCCATACACTGTACATGTTTTAAACTGCATCGGATGTTTATAAAAAGGACCTGGATTTGTAGGTTTAAAGCTGGCTCATGCACTGACTTTTCACGGGTAAAAACAGGATGCCCTGTGAATTGTTATTATGCTGTGGCCTAGCCAGCCCATTTCTCCAATGAAGTGACTTACATTTTTATCTATTTATAGAAGTGGGTTTTTCATCAGAGCAATTCTTGTTAAGTACCTTTCTCCATGATGTTACGTCAGCTTAAGTAAACCCAATTACCTCGAAGTAAGTCCAACCCTTGGTGTGCCAAGTCAGGCATGACCTGCGACCTCTCACTCCTTGCTTCTTGTCACTGCTGAGTCTGGCTGCAGGGCCAGGCAGTCGCTTATTACTCACCCATTCACTGCAATACAATGATCTCCATTTATTGCATGACTGGTAACGACTATTTTAACGAGCTGGGTGCACTTCTGCCAGAGAACCATAACCATGTCATTTCCATTAAAGCCACACTCTGTAGTAAACCCTTAACTTGGCTCACTCACCCAACGGTCAGCTCCACATTGGAATCTGGACACATCGGGATACTGGGGTGTGAATTAAACGGGAATCATCTACGGCTTCATTGTGATCACTTGGTGGATTCCCTAGTCTTTTATGAGTCCATGGTCATGTTAGTACTACAGAGTGGGGTGGGGTTTTCTCTCAGCTGGATCTGTCACCCGTGCATCCTCTCAGTAGATAGCACAGTCACAGTAATGGTGTCATCTTCATAAACTAAATCCCAGCTGTAAACCACCTGGCTGCTCTCACCTCCCCCTGTGTGTTGTCCTGCTTCCCGGACACACACACACACACACAAACACACTCTATGAAGGCTATGAACAGTTTGGCGTCACTTCCGCTACAATTGAACAGATAACTTCTCTGGCTCCACCCCCAAGCCTTGCCTTAGCAATCTTATTGGCTGGATGGTGCTTTGGGGAGGTTAGCAGGCAGCACCTCTTGACAGGTGGACGATCACCACAGAGAGGAGAGACAGAGGCAGGGCGCTGCATGGGTCTGTCAGGAAGCTGAGCTCCACTGACACAGTTTTCACTGAGGCACCTCCTACATACTGGGGCCTTAATGGGAATTTGCTGGAGTCGTCGTCAGTGGTAAGCTGTCCAGCTTCTGCCGTCGTCGTTCCCACAGCCTTGATAGCGATTTAAAGTTAGAAAATAAGAGCATGAAAATGTAGGCCGGCTTCCATGGTGGGCTAGTGGTCCTGGAACATATTTTCATTGCATCTTCAGGTTTGAGGTTTTTGTGTCTCCATCCTGGGCCTATGAAGGACAAAACAAGGGTAGACATGGTCAAATAAGTAGTGTTCTGGTGTGGTAGCCTTACGTCTGCGCAGAACTTCTCTGAGAAGTCCCATTTCTATTGACACCTCGCAGGATGTAACGGGGAATTCAGTTTTATTATCGATGACCAGTTCTTGACACTAATATTGATACCAATATTGAAAAGTCGGAGGTGATTTCTAGCTAAAGATTTTAAAAGCTGAAAATAGTGATTATAACAGTGTGATTTTTGGTTCCAATGGGCATCCCAATATGAGCATTAGCTGGGTCGTTTAACATGCTGTCATCATCATGACGATCCCCGATCCGGCCAAGAACCGGCAAAGTTTCCCAGGAGATTTTGCTGTGGGCATTTTGGTCCTGAGAAGGAATGTGGCTGGTCTGGGAGCCGTCGTCACACTCAGGGCGGAGTCAGGTTATAGGCTCACAGGTCAGGCCGGGTCACCAGAACCACATGTGCTGAAAGGGCAACTAGTACTGCTTTGGTAAGTTAACTCAGAATCATTCTGCATTAAAAAGTCACCAGACCAAGGGAAAGTGCAAATCAGGCCCTTTAGCTAAGGGCATCATTTGCATATGTCTGAGCAATGAATAAAGTACAATTTCTAACATGTTAATTAGGAGAACATGTTAATTATGTAAAGGTCTTACTTCATAGACAACTCATACATACATAACGTCTTTTATAATAATAATAATAATAAATAACAATTATATGGATGTTTGGTGCCTTTTTGCCTTTTAACTTTGGTTGTTTGAGACATTTTCTTTATCTGTGAGCCGTTGACTAACCCTGTGTCCATTGGTTGGGATTTTCTATATAATTTGACTGTAACTTGAAGGGGGGATGGTGGTGACCTAGTGGTGTGATTCCCTGTTATTGTGTAATGTAAGTCACTCTGGATAAGGGTGTCAGCTAAATGCCATAAATGGACTTGACTCCAGAAGGTGTGTTTATGTTAGCATTTTAGACAAAAACTCAGGGTGGTGTTCCACGAAGCAGGATTGCTCAGTTATCTAACTCAGAGCTAACTCAAGCTAGAAGTCATGATCATCCAGTAGGAATGCTCCTTACCTTAACTTATACTGGAAAATCATGACTTCCAGCTTTAATTAACCCAGCTAACTGAGAAGTCCTGCATTGTGGAACAATCCCCAGGTTTCGTGATTAAACGCCACCTGCCTCGATTTCCTGAACTGACCATTACCCGTTTTGGCTGCAACCCTGGAGTCTTCTACATCATGCACATCTTAATGCCCATCCATCCAGTGCCACAATGTTGTGTCTAATGAGATTTCAGTCTTTTGTTCATCAGCTGGCACCAATTAAGTGAATCACGTTTCTGTGAGACAGGAGTGACTGACGCATCACTCAGTCAGGATAGCAATGCTTCTCTGTACCTGACATGAAAATTTCAGTCTGTGGTTTTCCTTCAGGATCATCTGCTGAGTATTCAGATGGCAGCCATGAAGCGCTGGTTGCTATGCCTGAGGACTGCTGGTCCATTTATTACCTTAAAGCCAGTGGGGGGGTCAGGTTTCACCATTTTTGCCAGAAGCTGGGAATCAGCCCAGGAACAACAGCTGACTCTATTGATCATTAACTCAGATTAAGTATAATCCACCCTGAAGGTGCCAGAGCTGAAGGCCAGCGATCAGCAGTTCAGTATTTGTCTGTCCGTGTTCATCTCACAACCTTGTTGCTCTGATTGCAGAGTCCCGCTTCCAAACTCAGATTAACAGCCTCGTTCCCAGTGAACTCTGCCCTTCACCTAGACTCCCTCCTCTCTCTCTCGCTCTCTCTCTCTCTCTCGCTCCTATTTAGCACGGTGAAAGCGCAGGGCACAGAAGGCCACGTCCCTACTACAGCATCCCCGTCGGCCATGTTGGAGATGCCCCCCCGCACGGAGCCCAGCGGAGAAGCTGTCACACAGCCACTGGCCAAGGGTGGAGGCGGTCCAGGCGAGCCAGACGACGAGAGCGTCCACTTCCACTCGCGCTCCCACTCGCCAGCCTCCAGCACCTGCAGCGCCACCTACAGCAACCTTGGTAAAGGTGCGGGGGAGTGTAGCATGCCCCATGATAAAGCACACGTACAGCTACCGACACCTGCATGTTAAAGCCAGAAAAAGATTTGGTAACATTTTACTTAAAGAAGTCAGTATATTGTATTACATATACCTTCATAATGCATTATAATGCATTCATAAAGTATTATAAACACCTTCATAATGAAGCACAAAGCATCCTAACTTCTTATACTGACCATTGTAATGCATTATGAAAGTATTTATACTGCATTTTAGATGAGACCTTCACAGAGCATTCATAATGCAGGAGAAACGTGGCGTTAATGTGTTACGCCTTTTTATTAATAGTTATATATGTTTATAATACTTTATGAATGTGTTACAATGGATTATAAGAACAATTATTAGGATTTATCAATATGGGCTTTAAAGTGTCACCAAAGGTTCTATAAAAATCTCCCATCTCGAGTCACACTCGAGAGCTTCACTTTATCTTTCAGACTTGATGGTTCACTTCTTATGAATGTGTTATAAACTCTGATGAAATTCTTGTGAAAACTTGGTGAACTTTAGCTCTCCCGTTTATTGAAGAACGAGGCCTTTGATTTGTTTTCCGCTTGCCGCGGGATTAGTGAGCATTATTTTAGTATTAATGCTCACTAATAATGTGAGCATTATTTTATTTTCTACCATAGTACGGCCTGTGCTTCACATGGTGAGAGTGCTGGGGTGTTCAGCCTACAGAGGGTGCCTAAGGATTCAACTTTTATGAACGCAGACTTGCCCTGGCTGTTTCAGGTTTCAAGGGAAAATTTAAAAGCTCCTACAGTTGAATATTGAGCAAATTACAGGATGTGTGACATCCAAAGCTATAAAATGTCTCACTATCTCACCTGGGGCCCTTATTAAATTAATATGGTTTAAAGAGGGACTCTCCTGTTCTGACCTTTAAGTGATATGTCATGCATTTTATTTATATATTAAGTATTCATATTTATTGATAGCTCTAGCTTATAATCCATAAGTACAAAATACTGAGCTGCCTTTGGGCCCCAGCCTGAGGCCGAACACAGCACCTCGAGGTGAACACAAGCCCTTTTTGGGAGAAACTCTGTCGTGACGCGCTGGAGAAAAGCCTTTTATCCATTCAGGTAACATATTCAGCCAGACAAATGTGTGATGGGCAGGGGGCCCGGATTAAGGCCACACGTCAGTAAGTGAGGGAGGGAAGCCACTTATTGTCATGTTCCGGTAGTTTGTGTCTGCATGTGTCTGCATGCTGGCAGTTACCTATGCGTAGGTAGGAAGTGAGATTGATCTGTACTTCGGTCTGCATGCCTCTCAGCGAGGTGGAGCGTGGGCCAGCCCAGTGCTTATCCCTCCTTCAGGATTGGCGCTGATGGTTGGATTGTGATGCCCTGAGTCTTCAAGCTGAGTGGTGAGAGGCTGGAGTTTCTGATTCAGTTCAGTGCTGCTGCCGCTGGCTCACACAGACAGAATCCTCACTTGACTAGGATATGCCACACGGCGGTCAGGCGCCAACCTCTAGAACCATCCGCAGGCTTCAGATGCTTCCTCTTCTGCTCAGGACGACTGAAGGTCCTGCAGTTTTCCCAGTGTCTTTGCGGCTCCGAATTTTTTTTCCACAGACCCACATAAATTCATCCCTCAGTCAGCCCCCCTGCCCACCCGTCCCTCCCAGTTCTGCACGCCTACCCTGCCTCCCCCGCGGAGGAGCGCGTATCGTCGGAGCACGGGGGCGGACTTTAAATGAATACGGTAGGAGTGTGGGGTGCCCTGCCTGTTGGCTGCTGGAGCTCTCAGTGAGGACCGGAGAAAGAGAGAGAGACAGAGAGAGAGGGGGAGCGAGCGAGTAAAAGAGAGAGAGCGAGTCGGCACCCGGCACGTCTGCTTCCGCTGCTCTGAGTGCCGTTACCGCCAGAAGGCTGTCACCGGGACGGCCGCCGCTCAGCCCCGGACGCCGAGGTAGGCTCCGGCTCGGGGTTGCTGGCTGCGCGGGGGTGCGTGCCAGTGCGCGCGCGTGGCTGTGGTGTCTGCACTTCCTGTGGGTGTCCGTCTCTCCCCACACCGCATCAGCGTGTGCACGTCTGAGTGTGTGCATGTGTGTGCGTGCAGTGACTAAAATAGGCCGCGACGCCGTGGTGAATGTGCTAGAGTTACCCCCTGCTCCTACCCCGCCCCCCCCCGGCATTCCAAAAAGGGTGCCAATGGGATATTACCCAGAATGCATGGGAACTTTGATCCGATCCCCGAGGGCAGGTGTGAAGCTTCACCCACCTCTGCAGATGAGTGGGAGTGCTTTGCCGGCATCGATGCAGATCGGCGCCGAGAGCCAGTCAGACACCAGAGCTGCACAGCAAACGCCAATCAGAATTTTCTAAAAAGAAAAAAAAATTTAAATTACATACTTAAAAATGTGATTGGCATTAAAACCTAAGGTGATCTGTTGGTTTCGCAGGATATAAAATTTTTATGACTGCTTGAAAATATTTTGGAATTCAAAGTAACATATTTAAAGTGATGTTTAAATGGCAGCAGGACCTTTTAAGAAGCGCGATGCTCCGGTTTCTAGTAGAGAGGGTTATGTAACGGCTTTGAAAGCTCTCCAGTGCTAATCGAATGGCAGCCGACACAGCAGTCCACCTGCTTTGTACTGCAGGGCGGCAGGTAACCGATGGCCGGTCCTTCCATCCCACACACTCCCCTGGTGACCCGCGATCGATGCCCTGTCGCAGGGCGGTGCCACAGAGAAGTGTGGCCCGGTAAAGGAGGCCAAAAGAGTGTTGCTGTTATGGGGGGATGGACTGGGAATTTGCAAACTCTGAGCCCCAACCGAGGAGATGGCCCAGACCTGCACTGGTCTTCCCTCATCTCATCAGCACCACGTGGGACACACATGCCATAATGTGCACCTCTACACCTAACTACCGGCAGCTTCTGAATGGTCAGGCCAGCAGATACCTACAGCTGTGAAATCCTGCCTGCGTGATGTTAATGTATCACAGTAAAGCTTAAAGGGTTACTGAGAGCAGGGGCTTGGAAGCCAAAGCAAAGAAAGCTGGCTGGTGGCTTCCTTCTGACAGGAGGCATCTGAAATAACTGAGAACTTCTTAGGGAATGTTTAAGATGTTATGGTTGCCACAGAACCAGTAACCAAATAGGTAAAACTGACCCCAGCTGCTGTTTTCCCACCCTGAGGTCAAGCTTCTTAATCCAGTCTTTTTAATGACAGGGTGCACAGTGGATTACAGATCTGTGCTCATCTCCAGGTGGCCGAGGGCCCTAATCATAGCACAATAATCATATCACCCTCGGGGCAAGACCTTTAATCCTAAATGCTCCAGCGACTGAATGACCCTGGGGTCTGATTTTCGCTTGTATGTCACTTGGAACAAAAGTGTCTGTTGAATAAATACAATGTAAATGTGACACAAAAACCAAGCTGGCTGGTGCAGTGCCTGTGTCGTCTTTGAAGGACCCGGCTGGTCCTCTTTTAGCGTTAGCGTTAGCATGCCGTCAGATTAAACCGGTCGCTCCCTTGTGCCTCGTTCTGTTAGATTTTCAGTTAATACAGTCATGTGCTTCTTTTTTTCCCCTCATACATCATCTGTGTCCTAGTTTTCCTGCTCTTGTCACTGTATTAAACATTTATAATATGTGATATTTAGTATCTAATCAAATATTTAAAAAATCTGTCATTGCTTATCCATTGAAGTGGCGTGGTAGCATTAACCAGCACATACCTGCGCAGGGAAACATCCACACCTGCATTCCCAGCATTCCCAGGTTTTTTGAAGGGATATTACTGATTTTAATTGGACAGATCGGTGTTGGGGCGGGGGGGGGGGGGGGGGGGGGGGGGGGGGGGGGG
>JAODKN010000021.1:16880153-16894272 GCA_026774425.1 Petrocephalus zakoni
GACATTTTGAGCTCCCCCCGCGCACCCCACTGGTGACGGAAGATTCTCCAGTCCGGCTTGCAAGGTCAGTACCCGGCATATAAGACGACCTCCCCACTTTTCTGAAGATTTTCATGGGATAAAAAGTCGTCTTATACGCCGGAATATACGGTAGTTAATTTATATAGGAGATATGGCTTACAAGGGACAGACATCCTACCATAGGCTTCTGGATCTCTGGGAGGTGGAAATTTGTCAACCAGGGTGTTGGGGTTGGTTGGACTGGGGGTTGGGGTATGTGCAGTAACATATGTAAAGTGGGTGGGGGGAAGCTCAGTGAGATTTGCTGCCCTGGAAGGCAGGCAGCAGCGGTATCATCTGTAGCACTAATTCCCAGCAAATTCTACCACCACTGAATTATGGAATGACAGATATCTGTGACATGGTGCAAAAATTCCAGGGTGTCAGGGAGATTCTAGGGACTTATGCCATATGGTGAAACAGGCTGCCGTGTCTCCTGTCCCTCAGGCCAGTCCAGGGCAAACATGATCCCCCTGAAGCAGCCCAGAAACCCCAAGGCTTCCGATGACATGCTGCCGACCGGGGACCCTGAGGGTTCTGACGGTGGCCTCAAGGCCACGCCGCCCCCTCTGCCTAAGAAGAGCATCGCCCGAGCCAGCACAGAACCCTCAGCACTGGTCAGGGAGCTCCTGGCTCCAAGGCCCAAAGGCGAGGCCAAACCGGGCGGCTCCAACCTGAGCGTGGCCAACCCGCTGTACGACCTGGACTCCACGTGGGAGACGGCCAGCCAAGGCTCCTCCCTGGGCTCCGAGGTGCGGCCACCAGACCAAGAGTCCGGAGATTCCCTAGAGAGGCCAGCAGCCAGCAAGGGACGCCCAACGACCAGCCTGTCCTGCATGACGTCGCCCGCTTCCGTCTCAGCGGGCCGCCAGCCTAAGCGAGGCTGCCGCAGTGTGGAGTCCCTGTCTGGGCGCGGTCGGGCCGGCACCCGGCCTCAGAGGGCTGCGCTCTACAAGGGCACGGACACCTGGGAGGAGGTGCTGGGCCGCATCCGCGGACTGCACACTGACACTCTGCGCAAGTTGGCCTGCCGTTGTGAGGACCGCTTCATGGCGGGCCAGAAGGATCCGTTACGCTTCGGCACCGACAGCTGGTCCGACTTCCGGCTCACCACGGGCCGGCCATGCTGTGAGGCGGGCGATGCTGTCTACTACACTGCCTCCTACGCTAAGGACCCGCTGGTCAACTACGCCGTCAAGGTAAGGCGCCGGCACTCGAGGTCACTGTCAGTGTACTTGGGGAGGGGCTGACTAAGGCCTAGTGCATACTCCACTGGTGCCATTACAGTAAGATCCTCGCACAGTCCAACACCTGGACTTTCTGTGTACATATTACATATTGGGCCATCGTCCATGTAACCAGGGGTCCCCAGCTGTTTTTCCCAATGGGCCAGAATTCTCCAAACAGAGCCCCCCCCCAAAAAAAAAATATTGCAGACCACAGTCTGCCAGTTAGTGAGCACTGCTATACGCTGACAGTCGTGGTTGGCGCATGTATACAGCAGTGATATTTTGTCAGTATCTAAATCTAGTAATGCACTTTCAATTCCTTGAACATTTACATATTTACATCTGATGCACAGCAAGTCCATTAAATCTAAAATCAGGGCTGCACACATACAGTCTGCACGGACACTTCTGATAACAAAATGTACATCACACATAATGTGCACAGGTCATAACAACAGTGGAGTATGGCCTAGGCTAGATGTGTTTCAGGCTTTTTCTTAATTCTTTCTTAATTCTTAATTTTACACACAACTCTCATATTTACGGTGACCAGATAAACCATGTCAGGGAGGGACACTTTGGGCTACTTCAAGTTTTACAAACTACTATAAACCTGAAAGGCTCCTTTGCTTTGACTGGTTTGTTTCCTTGATTGAAAGACTCATACAGCTGTTTCGCATTTAACATTACTGATGCGTGCATGATTATAGGAGACTGACCAATCAACACGCAGCAAGAACGCAGCGCTTAAGTGAAATCCGGGTCCTTTTTATGGAAATGGTACTTTACAAATCCTGTCCTAACTCAAAGTGTCTGGGATGACATGGATTATCTGGTCACCCTATTATCTACCCCAGGTTAAAATGCTTTGATGAGTGACACAGCACCCTTAGAATATCTTATGTAAACCAGCAGTTCTTTTTAACAGTTGTATGCCAATGCTAAGTTAGCACAAAAGTCTGCTGGTCTCAGTTTCTGTTGCCAGTAAGAACGCAGCCTGGTGGGGCTTTGCTAACTCTCAATGTAACGTTTCACTCACTCTGCCGAGAATGCAGCTGCAGGTGCCGTCACGATGTTGCAGGGGGAACAGGGATTGGGGCTGCCATAATGATGCCTGTTTAGAGGGGCTACTTCACCAAGGGGTGAAGCAGACAGGTGGAGCTTGTGCCAGACTCAATCCCCTCCCACCTCCCTAGGTTAGCCAATCAGCGGGTTGATTAAGTTGATTAGGTTCTTCAGAGTCTTTGCAAGATTCAGATACACAGCAAATCATCGTGAAAGTCATGTATGGCTCTGAAGATGGCTGCTATTTTAATGCCAGTGTGTGCCTGTGCGTTTCGGTCTGTGTGTTCGTAGGGAGTCAGAGAGTGCAGAAATACTGCTAGGGGGAAGGTTTCCACTCACTGTCAGGGGAGGCACCATTCTGTTACCACTGTGCTATTTTGAAGCAAACAAATCCAAGTTAACGCCTAAATTGCAAAGCAGAGAGTCTCCACAGATATCTGCTTGAGTGAAGCTGCAGCCTAAATGTGGAAGCTTTTATCCTTTAGTGGTAAACGTGATCTTATTTTATATAAATATAAAAAGGCTGCTTGCTAAAATCACCTAGAATCGAAAAACGTGGAATATTCCAGAAGCCAGGAGTCAGTCCTGAATACCAGAAGGCACAGGCCAAAAGGAGCATCAAAGTGTGTCTTAGAGCAGGGGAGGAAAAACCTGCGAAAACTATCAGCTTTAATCTGAAGGGTTTGTGATGGAGATGATCAGCAGAAGGACATCTGCTGGTGCGGAGAGAGGAGTGAGACCCGGGGGAAGGGTGATGATGGGCATGGCTGTGCCGAAACTGATCTGAGCACTGTGCCGGGGAACAGGACTGGATGTCTCAATGGGAAGCAGTAGTGTGATTTCCTGCATACCAGTTATGCTGAGTTATGTTTCATCTCATACATAAATCATAGCAGCCTTTTTTCCTCCAGGTGACTGATAGAAGCTGCTCACGCAGACCCAATAAATATTTAGAGGACTTAAAATTGCTAATGGCATGTGAGTCAGATGTGATACGAGTTGTGAATGCTAACCACAACCCTTAGATTTTCATCGCTTGTAACCATGGGAACACCGGATCGTGTGGAAGCATTTTTTGGGGAGTTTGTTCCCACCTTCCTATTCTCTACCGCCCCGCCCCCCACAAAATCTCATTCCCCCTTCCTCGTGTAGGCAGGGCTCGAGTGTATGTACTGCAAGCTGGATTGTCGGGTTATTAGGCAGTACTGAAGCGGTGATCGCTGACCTTTGACCTCCACCCTCCTTCGGTCCGCCCACAGATCTGCAGGAGCCAGGTGAAGGAGACTCAGCAGCAGCTGTTCCACAGCCTGGCCGTGCGGCAGAGCCTGGCGCCCCACTTCAACATCCAGCAGGACTGCGGTCACTTCCTGGCTGACGTGCCGCTCCGCCTGCTGCCCTGGGAGGAGGACGACCAGGAGGAAGAGGAGGTGGAAGAAGAGGAGAGGAAGGAGGCCTGTGAGAAGACCGGGAGGGCCGCACGGCGGAGGGACGCGGCGGACGGGGCCTCACCGCCAGGGCAGCCGAAATGCGGCATATCTGCCGGCCGGCTGCGCAGTCGCGTGGTGGTAATCACTCGCGAGGTGCCCTTCCAGACAGTAGCCGACTTCGTGCAGCAGGGGGCAGAGCGGCACACCCATAGCCCGGACCTGTACGAGCGGCAGGTCTGCCTGCTCCTCCTGCAGCTGTGCCAGGGCCTGGAGCACATGAAGCCGTACCACGTCACACACTGCGACCTGCGGCTGGAGAACCTGCTCCTGGTCCACTGCCAGCCGGGGAACCCGTGGAACCTAGATGTGCCCGAGCCCAACAACAACAACGACGGCTCCGGATCCGCTTCCTCTTCCGGCTGCCCTGCCCGGCTCATCATCAGCAACTTCTCTCAGGCGAAGCAGAAGAGCCCGCTGCCGGAGCCGGGTACGCTGCGTGAGCAGGCCCGCCTGGCGCCTGAGATAATCACAGCCACACAGTACCGCAAGTGCGACGAGTTTCAGACGGGCATCCTCATCTACGAGATGCTGCACCGGCCCAACCCCTTCGAGGAGACGCCGGAGCTGAAGGAGACGGAGTACACGTGCGCGGACCTGCCGCCGCTGCCCGGCCGCTCGCTGTACTCCCGCGGCCTGCAGCGCCTGGCCAGCCTCCTGCTGGACGCCAACCCATCAGAGCGCATCCAGATCGCGGACGCCCGCGCCTGCCTGCAGTGCCTCCTGTGGGGGCCCCGCGAGGACCTGTTCCAGGCGCTGGCCGCCTGCCCCGGCCCAGCTCACCGGGACGCCACACTGCAGAATTGGCTGGACCTGAAGCGGACCCTTATGATGATTAAGTTCGCGGAGCGCTCTCTGGACTCAGCCTGTGGCGTCAGCCTGGAGGACTGGCTCTGCTGCCAGTACCTGTCCTCCGCCAGCACAGACACGTTGGCTCGGGTGGTGCACATCCTGCAGCCCCTGCAGTCACAGCAGCTCTGAGCTCCTTCTGCACCCTGCCCCTCCCCAGTCCTGCTTCTCCCCCCATCCACACGCTCCCTCTACAGCAGTGGCCGTGTCTCAGGGTGCCTCATCCTAAATACAGCTTTAGTGCTCAAGGGCCAACATCCTACAGTCTTTAGGGAAAGCATTTAGCACCCAACACAGAATGTGAGGTGACTAGGGGTGTTTCTCAATATCCAATAACGTGTACCCGTTTTACGTCATCTTCCATTGCCAGAGACCAGTTCCAATACACAAGAACAGAAGTACAGAGGACGGTAATAACCCCCGGATGTCGTTCATGCCCCGCCTCTTATATCACGGTTGCATCCTTGCTTAACGAGACCAATCCCAGGGTTCATTGCGGCTCAGGTTTGTTCTTGGCTAGTTAGCAAGAGCACTCTTGCCAAGACCACGTGAGATACCTTTGTGTTCCTGGTATTGAGAAGCACCCTAGCTTTCCCCCCTCCCTCCCCCGCCGGATCTATGAGATTCCCCAAACAATCCGGGCCCAATTTAAGTAAAAATGCTGGTGAGGAAGTTATAGCACAGCCACACAGAGCCAACGCCTACTGCCCTCGATACACCAGATTCCCTCTTCATCTCCACGACCTAGAAGTTTTTGCGCTATTTTCAAGTGTTTTATTTTAAATTTTCATTCTCGTTTTGTTTTTTTTTCCCTCCGATAACAGGTCTTGTTCATGTCACTTTGCTCTCGTGATGTCCTCATAAGGGTTTTGAGGTGTGTTAACCAGTCAGTGTTAACCTGCCGTCTCCAAAACTGGCCCACCTGCTGTGTGGTACCAAGCTGGCATAGAACCACTGTGAAGAAGAGCAGCTCTTCAGCCCATCAGCCAAACAGCAATTTACCCAAGGTCACAGTGGGGTCCCTCAGTGGAGAGATGGAGCACCCCCCTCCCCCCGAACACCCCACTGTTGGTGTGTAAACATTTTAATGCAGCACTACGTAAACCTCTCCATCACAGCTAGGGGGCACAGTGGTTAAACTGAGGGATGGCGAGCTCTGAAAGAGTTCAGAACAGCAAGTCACCAAGTAAACTGAGAGGGTTTTGGCAGGGCCAAGCCGTGTGACAGACACAGATTATCCCTCAGTCAGGTCTGATGAAGGCTGACTCATTTTGGAGGGAATCCCTGCACCTTCAGCGCTTATTGGTCTCGTGCATCACACTTTCACATAAACAGCAAGGGAGGGGGCACAGTGATCCACCGCCCATTAATTATGGGTATCGAATTCATCATCTGCACCGGAAGAATGAATTACAGAGACAAGGAAGTATAAAGGAATAGAGAAACCTGAGGCTAGTTTTCTGCTGTGTTGTTCTTGTTTAAATATACTTAATTGACAGCTTCATTTACATGTATAAAACATTTGCTTGTTTAATGTAAGGCACCATATGGAATTTTATTTTGCCACCATGACATTATTTGCCAAAGACCTAAAGAGGAAAAAAAAAATGAAGTTGTCAGTAATGGCACCTTAATAACGTTGGAGTTTCACGCACACACTCAGCAGACAAAGTGTCCTTACCCAGGTTACCTTGCTTATGTGGAATTGCATATTAAAGACAATATTTTCTGTGGGTTTGGCTAGTTCAGTAAGAGTATCTATTGCAGGGGTAGGGAACCTGATCCATGGAGAGCCGGTGTGGGTGCGGGATTACCTCTCAATCAGCCAATAATAAAGCATTGGTTGTCAGCTCCTGTCCTGGGGACCCAGTCTTATTGGATGATTCAAAAGTCATCCCAAAAACCCGCACCCACACCGGCTCTCCATGGATCAGGTTCCCTACCCCTGATCTATTGCCATTGTGACAAGATCATTTGGACTTTCAGTCCATACTTGTATACCGGGTCTGAGTGTGACAGAGTGTGACAGAGTGTGACGGTTTGATGATGTCTATCAGTGCTGGGTGAGCTGAGCTCCTGGATGGGCTGTTAGTGTGTTCGAGTGGGGGTGTTGTTTTTTTTTGGGGGGGGGGCACGTTTTTTTTTTTTTTGGATATATGTGCAATTATTGTGAAAGTTTTATCTTTGAAAACGGCAGTATTTATCATGTATGTGCTTCATATTACAGGATGCCAGTTTTATGTTTGTTCCTCTTCTTTCTCCTCGTTTTTGGCACATAAATGACGAAGGTGGGCAGCGAATAGCAGCCGGCGTGCGGTTCGATGCGCCAGGGGGTCTGTGTGACCATAATGCAGCTGCAGCTGGGGTGCTCGGGGGACTCTCTTTCGCCACCGTCACTTTCCATCGAGTTCGCCTGTGTGGGGCCTGGAGCCCGGGAACGGACTGAAGAAACGCTCCTCATTTTTACCATTGCTGTTGTTTTTTTTCACTTTTTTTCCCCGCTAGGCATTATGCAGATTAGCGCTGGTGTCAGGAATGCAGGGGCATGGCGAACCACTATCCACAGTCGCTGAAATTAATAATTAATCATAACCACTGGCCTGCCTGCTCCTCGCATCCACCCACTCCCACTGCTCCTCTCTTCCGCACCTTTCTACACTCCACCCTCAGGCCTCATAAATCAGTGTCATGCTAATGCTTTGCATATGTCTGAATAAAAGTCCCGGCATGTGTGAACTGTATTGCCGGGGCGAATGTATCGTGGTTAACCAGGGAATACGAGTGCCTCCCGACACGGCCACGGATTCCCAAGAGCACATGGGCCGACGGACCGGGCCAGGGGGGCATGGACATATGCCTGGGACCCTCCATGAGGCCGTGTCTCTCGTTCACAGCCTGCAGGCCTCTTGTTTTGGCCATGGAGCACGAAGTAAGAGTGGCCTGTACAGGTACCAGACGCCATGCTGCAGCTCGTCTCCACCTGGCCGATGTCTACACTGCTAACAATGGGGTGTACTACAGTGCTTATTGTCCAGGCTGCATAAGTGACGTGACAGATGGGGGGGGGCTCAGATGATAGATCAAGGTAATAAGGGAGTGAGCATTCACACAAGAGGTGGGGTTGTTCCATGTGGTTGGGGTAGGATACCTATTTTGCACAAGTAATACCCCCCCCCAACAAATAACAATTGATGGTGAACCTTTCAGAAACAATGGCTTAGAAAAAGAGGGTTTGGAAATGTAACATGTGGTCACCAGTGGGTTTAGTTCTCGCTCACCTGTTATATATTTTAATAGCCACTGAACGTGCAGATCAGCCCAAATGGCTTTCAGTATATGTGTATATCTTTTGGCGCATTGCCAGTAATTGTCGGTCAAGTTAACCATTAGTAATAAAACAATAAATATATGTTTTTATATAATCTGTGTCAGTTTCATTTTTATCAAAATTTTGTCAAAGTTGCCATTCTATTTCCTGGAATGACTAATACAGATTTTAACTGTTTAATATATTTCAGAATGGTAATTTACAGCATGAAACTGCTTAAACAAACACTTAAAATGCTGTTAGAAACGATAGTTTTTAGTTGAAGTAACAACCACATAGAGGACCAACCATGGAACCATTCAACTGGAAAAGAACTTTGCGCCGTAAAACCTGTATATTCGAACTGTTTAACAGATTATATAACAATTAAAAATAATATAAAACATAAAACAGCTCCTTTAACAGATTATATAACAAATCACGTACTGTTACACGATTTTTACGATTTCTTGATTAATTACAGGCTTTAGTGCAGGGGTAGGGAAACTGATCCATGGAGATCTGGCCTTCATGCAAACTAGGATCTGTTATATATCTCAGATTCTCACGTACTGTTACACGATTTTTACGATTTCTTGATTAATTACAGGCTTTAGTGCAGGGGTAGGGAAACTGACCCTTGGAGAGCCGGTGTGGATGCGGGCTTTTGCGATAACTTCTGAATCAGCCAATAAGACTGGGTCCCCAGGACAGGAGCTGACAACCAATTGGCTGATTGAGAGGTCATCCCAAAAACCCGCACCCACACCGGCTCTCCATGGATCAGGTTCCCTACCCCTGCTTTAGTGCCTTATTAAATTGGCGCCTGTGATGCAGTACTTCCTGATCACCATTGGGTGGCGATGTGTGCACAGATTTTTAAGCCCGTTTTCTTCGTCTTTTCGGAAATGACTGTTGCGCCCGATTAAGAAAAGAATGTAAATGTTGCGCTGAACAAAAGTGGGGCGAACGAAGGTATTTCGGTTTTCCCTCTCTTTGGTTCTGACTTTAAAATGCGTTAAATAAACGGCAAGTCGCACGAAACATTGTAACATTCATTGTGCGTGCGTGCATACCCTAATTATCCCCACTGCATTCATGACTTCAAGTTCAAGTGTGTTGAAGTATGTTTTTGATTGTTGGAAGCCAGCCCTGCGCTTTGTAAGCGAGGCGCCATCACAGAACACATTTTACTGGAAAACTTGACTCAACATCAAGGTTTATTAATCTAGTCACAACAAATAGCAAAAGCAAATCAGCCTTTTCACTTTATAAAAGATTAAAACAGGGTTCCTAGTTTTAGTCAGCTGGCTGCTGTGAGATTTCCATTATATTTTGGATATAATATATATATACTTGCTATGAGGCTTTTTCTGTGAGAGTCGGCAACCTTGTCACAATGTGCGGACAGCAATAAAGCAGAAATGCTGCTCGATCTTCTGAGAAGGATGCGCAAGATTTAGTGTTGACAACCCCTCACCTGACATCGGCTAACTTGTGAGAGGTGCCAGAAGATAGTTCAGCTATTGAAGAGTGCAACATCACTACTGCCATTTTCAAAGCTATTCGGACGGCATGAATATTAACTATCAGGCAGAGTGTCTGCCAGCTGGAGAGTGGGCTGTGTTTGGCATGGGAAGAGTTAATGCACTGAAAATACAAAAATAACATGCAGATAATTACCAGGGCGATACATAACTAGGCACAGAACCTTTCACGGTAAATACCAAAGTGGATCAGTAAGCTCAAAGTATGTTCCACTTCTTCTGCTTGGCTGATGTAGTGGAACATTTCAAGATGGCTGATATAAGCCAGATGTGTTTAACTGACCTGTCAACTGTACGAATGAAAAAGCAGCGCAGATGTCAGGGGTTCTTACCGTGATAGATTTAAGGTGGTCCTTGAATTTGGACGTGGAAAAAAGCATGTTTATATTTTACCAACTTCTAACTGAAATTTGAGTCTATTGGCTTAATCGCGCCTGCCAGTACGTGTGATTTCGTGTATTCTCCAAGGCCCCAAAAAAGCTTCAAGTGCTTATTAAGGCATATGAGAGGAAACAAAAACAATGCAGACCCGAAGAAAAGCAGACCTCGGGACGACCCTGGAACACTCATGCGTAGGCAGTGGAGAATCTGAGATATATAACAGATCCTAGTTTGCATGAATGCCAGATTTATTTATTTATTTATTTATTTATTTATTTATTTATTTATTTATTTATGAGAGCGAGAGAGAGAGAGAGAGAGAGCACCCTTTGTACTGAACTCATTCCTGTGTCTCTCTTCCCACACACATTAGCTGAATAAAAATGAAAATATGGAAAGTTAGCCAAGCATTAATATATACAGCGCTGTATGTAACATAAGCATATGCATTTTGATCACACTGGCTGTGTTTACATGGCAGCATCGATATGGATTATAGGACAATATTACACACTCCAAGAGGGGCCACCCTCTGAAAACCGAGAGTCTGCAGTAAGTGGTGTTTCAGGGAAAAATGTGTACAAACACACTGTCTTTCATAGAAGGCTAAAAATAGTATGTGCATCTACTCTGTACTGTACACAAGCATCTAAGAACATTCTGAGCTGAAATCACCTTTTGTTTGCGTGTTTTTGGCCATTAGCAAAGATTTGTTTCACACAAATTATATTATATTTTTGCCAATATCCCAGTCTTGGATCCCTCCCTCTTCAAATGAAATATTTCCAATTGAAATCAGATATTCCACTCCCTTTTAAGACTGTAAGGATTCACAAAATTAAGCTTTTCGGAAGACACAGGTTCTTACTAAGTGCATCTGTATCAGTTTAGCACTTGCAAAGTCAACTTGAATATGGAGGCGAGAGTAGGGGTTGAGCCCATGGAATTCTGGACGACAGCTGTAAGGATGTGATGAAACTAGACGGTAACTGTTAGCACCCCTGGAACAGCAGTACGTCTGGTGTAAGAAAGGAAAAGCTTGTGACAGGAAATACCCCCCCCCTTCCCGCGCAGCCAGGCATGGAGGCGGATCATTCCTGCTGAGGGGCTGCGTAGCAGCATCACAGATTCTGAGAAATACCAGGCCACTCTGGGGAAGAATGTAAGGCTCTCAGTGCACAAACTGGAGCTTTGTGATAACCAAATGTCACTAGTGTCTCCAGCAAGACAATGACCCCAAGCATACATCCAAGTCAGCCACAGATCTAGCGGGGATCAGTGTTAATGGCTAGAGGATGTCCACAAAATGTCCACAAAATGCAGACTTTGGGCGTTAAAAAATTTTACACGTTGAAATTTGTAAGAAAGTATTTGATTTTTTTTATTCAAAATTAGTAGATTGAACTATGTTCAAAGAATCACTTGAATATGTATTCTTTGACTGAGCGAATATTTACTAAGTCCTTAGTTGACACATTTTGTATGAAATTTTATTCACATTGCATCTCGCAGCACAGGGGGTTGAATAATTTTGATTGCAGCTGTAATATGGAGATCCTCTCAGTAATTAGCAGCATCCTGGAGCCACCTACACAGAATGCCAATCCATTGCACAGCACACACATACACACATATGCACGCTATGGGTAAGTCTATTACTTGAGCTGGGTATGGCCCAGTCAGAGTCTGGAAAAACACAAGCTCAGTTCTAGACCATAAATCCAGATTCAAAAACTAAAAATTGAGACTAAACAAAGTCCTCTGCAGGAGGTCTGGAGCCTACTGGCACAAGGCATGGAGTAACCCAAGACAGGGTGCGAACCCATCGCAGGGCACGTTTTTGGACTGTAGGAGGAAACCCCACAGCGACACAGGGAGAACATGCAAACTCCACACCCATGGTGATGCTCAAACCCTGGTTACAGAGGTGTGAGGCAGCAGTGCTAACCACTGCACCACCATGCCACCCTAAAGTAACTGATTTGTCAAACAGAAAGGTAACAGAAAAAAATCTCTACTACATCTTCTAGTAATCATTGATTTTACTGTAACATAACATTGCTGGGTCTCCATTTTGTCTTTATCTGACATGAGGATTTGTTTTAATCCCGAGCTCAGGCAGTACACACAAATCGAAAGGTTTTGGCCATTGCTCCCTTTGAATAATGTTCAATAACACCAACAGAGAAGGTTTTCAGGCTTGCTGTAATGCATGTTTAATAGCAGGCTACACATACTTACAAAGTATTAGGGGGGATTAAAATGCTGCTTGTAGTTGTATGGTAATGGTAATGTATGGTAATATAACTTTGTTTTATTTGTTAAAGTCAAACATAAGTGACTGTGGTGTTTTAGGATAAAATTCAAATCATTAACTCCATTTATTAACTTATTGTGTCCCATGTAAATGTGATGGGTACAACGGCTGGAGTAACACAGAGACGGTAGTCCACGTGGCACTGGCCCTGCTCAGCCTGACCGAGGAGGAGCAGCAGACTTGGCGAGATTATGGACTGGGCCAGAAGGGCCAGTGCTCGGGACTGGCTGGAGGGGGCCTGAAAGCACTAGTGGCCGCAAGTTTATGAATATATAGTGCAAGCTACACATGCAGACATGCTCTCAACAGGCTGGAACAAATATGTGTGATTTTAGGATTTACAAATGTTTTTTTGTTAAACTTTATTTACCTGTGAAAAAATGTTCGCGGATTTACAGTTAGTAGAACTAAATTTTTTGTAAGCTAATTGGTCCGGTAACGAATTTCAAAGTTAGCAGAAATGCTAATCTGTTAGCTTTGCTAAATAGTGGTTAGCAGAACCCTGCCCAGCACTGATTAGCAGTGATGTGTTCAAGACCATTTGTTTCAAGATCAAGATCAAGACTCATCCCAACTGAGGCCAAGACAGGACCAAGTTGGTAGAGTGCACCCATATTGGGGCTATATATTCATTTACGTAATTCCAAAAGACCCTATTATTGAAAAAATGTTCACATACAAACAATAAGGCACCTATTTATATGAAAGAAAAGAATGTTTTTTTTCTTGGTTAATTTTTTATCATACTTTTTGCATGTATCTTTTTCAATTTCACAATAACATTTAAGTGCAACATTTGCATCTAAGGAAAAAAAATCTATTGAATGCTTTTAAAACTTGTCAACCTATATGTAAGTAATGAAAGTAGTAATGTAACTAAGTAGTAATGCATTTTTTAAAAGAATTATGATGTATACAACATTGCATAATTGCACTTATAGATCACTAAGTCTGTTAACATTTTGGCTCCCATACGGACTTGATGTGGTCTCAAGATTCGCCCCCCACTGCTGAAAACACGCTTAACAGGACCTGAGGTTGCAACATCTATCTCAGCGTTTTCCAACCTAGTCATCAAGAACACCGGTCAGTCCACGTTTTTCCTCCCTCTCAGCTCCCATCACGCCTGATTGGCTGGGAGCTTGGAGGGAGAAAAAACGTGGACTGTCCGGTATTCCCGGAGGACTGGGTTGGAAAACACTAATCTATCCGGATTGGATGAGGGCAGACAAAGCCCACATTGCTGCAGTTTCCCGTTTTCCAGCTGTTATGCGCCTTGCTAACTTTATTGACAGTTAGGGGTAGGCGGATCGATCCAAATATCGAGAGTATCCATACCAACGTTGGTATTGTTATCGGATCGATACTAGCGTGATGGGATCGATACTGTTCCAATTTTTCTCCTCTACACTCCCAAAAGTATAAATCTGTGCGAACAAACACTGCTCCGCCTGCAACTTGCAGCTCACTTTGCTCCTACTGCTCCCCCTCGCTCTGCTGTAATTTGTCGGAGTGTCACGTGACTCAGCGGCGTGAGCGTGGGTAGACAGGCTGAGTGAGAGTATTACTTGTTCACAAATAACTGTGGACTTTGTTTGCACTGTTTGTGCGCACTGTTTATAAAAACAGATACGTGTAATCAAAGGGAGATTTTTTTTCTTATTGTTGTTTTTAAATAAGTAATTTGAAAATAGCAATTTAAAATTTAAAACGTGTTCTCCAATAATTTATGCAGATTTCACGTTTCTAAATTTAGTTCATTGCAACAATAAAAAAAACATTTTTCATTTTACTAAAAACCTAAAAAAATCTAAAACAGGCACATGATGAACTAATTAAATGTGGAGTGCAGAAATCACAAAATCATTTGGTGGTTATGA
>JAODKN010000021.1:16894372-16906392 GCA_026774425.1 Petrocephalus zakoni
GTTAATGGGGGTGAAAATCATCCGGTTAAGTCGGTTCCTTGAACGCACTTCAGGAACGCATTAGCTTAGCTGGATGACTGCGCTGCTTAAAAAGCATACAGTATATGTACCGAGTCTAGAAAACGTGATCGGCAAGCCTCTCATTGGCTTCTACAAAATAATAAGAAGAGAATTTCAAATGGAGAGGGTCTTGCGCGCTCGGCAAGATCTTTTATTGTTTCCGCATAATAATATTTATGAGCGATACCACTTCAACCAATTAAGACGGAATATTAACACTAGCTTTACTCCAATATTAACACAGACGCACCGATCGGTCGCTCATATATGAATGGCGAGGCCAAGGCTGATCGGATTTACACGCACGGACACTGATTACGTGTGCGAAATAATCCTCAAACGTCAGTTCCCATCCAGCCGAAAATCTTGGGACCCGCTGTGTAATTTTTAGTCGCCCGCTCCCGCCCGCGGCAACCGTAAAACGGCCCGCTCCCGCGAGATTTCCGTCCCGCGGGATCCCAGTCCCAAAGCAGGGCTCTATCGCACACCACTACTGACAAGCATCTCCTCGTTCCAGCTCTCACCCATCTGAAGCTGCGCAATAGCGTTATACTGCCAGGGCAGCTGGGAGATGTAGTACATTTTAAGTAGCGGCACTACAAGAGGACAGAAATCGAAATCGTAATGGAAAGATTGCCAGTTCGAGTCCCCGACCCACAAGTACCGCTGAGGTACCCTGAGCAAGGTACTGTCCCCAAGCACTGTTCACATAGCTGCCCCCTGCTGTGTCACAATGTCACATGGGTTAATCACCTTCACGAAGCAGGAAAATTATTTCCGAGGGGAAATAAGAATGATGATATGTTTTGTAATATTTCGAGACTTATGGCCAAGACCAAACGGATCCGAGATCAGGTCGAGCGGTCTCGAGACCAGGACCGGATCTCAGGAACCCTGCTTTTTAGCCAAATAAATACGCTCAAAGGTTCAGGAAAAAATAACACCTCAAATATTCTTTTGGGTGTTTTCTTTTGTGATGTTATTTTTTTTTCGCCGTATTGCCATCTGACGCGCAAGCCTTAGATTTGCAAATTTTGCAAATACCTGTTGGTTTTCGAAAATTACATATTGCCGATATCGAATGCCTTTATTTGCAACACATCCAGATGCGGGCTGCTGTGGCAGTGGTGCAGAAGCACAACAGCGGCGAAGAACTGGAGGCCATTAATTACCAGCGGCTGCAGAGGGAGCCGATGCTGGTCCGGATCAGGGCTTGGCTGCAAGTGAAACGTTGCCCCGAGTGGAGGGAAACACCAGTCCCCTGCTTGCAGTGCAGGGGGGCTTTCGAGATGCAAACCGAGCTGCTGTCCCAGTGCTACCGCCCCCCGAGTGGCAGCTGGCGATTGCTGCAGGTGATGGTGCCCTGGACAGCCCCCCCACACACACACACACACAATGGAGCAGTGAAGATTCTGATTGCCTGGCCATTTCTACTGGCCCCTCGGGCCACCCAGAAGGGCTGGGGCCAGTCACCCCGCTCCCCAACACAGCGGTGCGAGGAGGCACACACATGGAGACGGGCGCAGCAACTCGACGATTGCCCAACACATTTTCAGCCATTGTAAAACTTTCCAGTTCTGCCTCGATAAGAAGTTTCCTAAATATGCTTATTAAAACAAGCTCAATGTTTGTTTCTTTACAAGTTAGAATGGCAAAATACAACTAAATATGAGCCTACCTCAAACAACCTCCCTATCCCATACAGAGCAAAACCATAGATCACAAACACCAATCTCAATACTATATTTACGTTTCACATTTTCATGTAATGTAATGTAAAGCCAGTACTGAACAAGCACTGAGAATGACATAAATAGAGCCCACCTCCCAGGTCCACCTACATTTTGCAGTCAGTATTAAAACTGTGAATGAGTCATCGGCCATGTAGGAGACAGCAGAGAAATGATGGAAGACGAGATAACCACACAAGATTAGCGAGCTGGAGAGCAGCCCTGCGCTCGGCGGACCTGCAAGACAGCCGCGCACCGGAGGGGGGCTCTCCCCATAAACACTGATAGCAGTCCTCCATTCCCAACAGGCATCAGGAACCAAATCGTGGCACCAGCGTGACTGGTCTAGCCCCGACTTTTGCCACAGCCCTCCCAGTTACTGGGTACGATCGTTACCTTTTTGAGTAAAAGAGTAAAAGAGCCTCTTGATAAGGGAACCAGCTGAACCGTGGATCGAGTCTTTATCGGGTGACGTCACCGCCGATGCGGACTCCGGCCGGCTCCATGGGCTGTTTAGCCGCCTCCTTATTATATACAGAAGTAAATAAAACAGGCATTAATCTGTCGTGCATTTAGCAGCTAGACCTTTTGGCGTATTCAGTACACAGTGATCAAGGTTTAGAATTGACTCGGGGTGAATTATACAACATCCAAAGGAATAGCGCCTATAAAGCAATGAATATAATTTTATTTTTATATTACATATGTGTTTCCTGAATTATAGAGACTATACTTTTAACTAACCAGACGTATTCTACAGCCCCAGAGCGGTCTTTCCCTAAAAGAAAGATTAGGATTTCATAGAAAATGACATATTGAGCTTAAAATTCAGGTATCGTTTAATCATTATTCATTCATTCATTTTACCCTTGAGACAGGTTGCCTGCAGCAGTGAATGCAACGTGCGACGCTTTAAACATGGGGCATTTAGCAGAGAAAATGCAGAGCGCGGTGTAAGGCTTGGCAGCCGACAGGCGGATCCGGCGCAGTGCCGGCTGGGCTTCCGAGCCGATTGCAATGAAACGGCGCGGATATTTGCGCTCCGGCGTTTTCTGCTCAAGAGCTCGAAGTTGCATTGCAGGGGTGGGACTTCTGCAGTCGGGAGGAGCGCTTCCAGGGAGCTGCTTTCAGCGGCGGGCATAACGGGACCTCGCCTCGCATGCTGACGCTCGGGCTGCTTCCATAATACTGGCAGCATCACAGGGTCCTGCTGCAAAACACGGCAGCGCATCGCCCATGCCGCACGTCCGGCTCTGATCGGCTGCGCTGAGGAGGAGAGCAAACGCCAAGGTACTGATAGTGGGTAGGGGCAGTTGTTCCTTTTGATGGCGAGAGGTAAATGAACTGAGGACGGAAGATCGGTGGACTTTTCATCCGCCCTTCCTGACCGCAGCGAATCGAACCGCAGCTCGGTAAGTGTGATCCTTCCACTCGCTTGTTTGCGTTAGGCTTTGCTTTCACTCCGAGCGATTCTGCTCCTTTGCGTCCACTGCTGTTTGATACATCTCCGCGGCGTTTTAGCATCCCCTCCTCGCTTGCAGTGCCGGGTAGAACGGGCTAAGAAGGATGGATGGACTGTAGAAGATGTGCTGTACCTCACCTTTCATTTTAGAGTATAAAAAAGTTTCCTGGATGTTCAATCGTTTACAGTATGTGGAATTTTAATGGATTTCATTTAGGCTTGGACATAAGAGACTGGACTGCAACCTATTATTATAATTATTATGGGAAGGAATAATTGTCAGTACTGATACCAGTCACAGATAGACATGCACAGCTTGTAGAATTAAATTATTTAGATAAAAACTGGAGCTCTGAATTCCTTCAGAGCCACATCGATGAGTTTATTGTATAGTTGTGCGGTTGGGCCCGGTCCAGTCCTTCAGCAACTCCACGGCAGGTTGTAAAGATGGCCCCTTTGTACCTTTCATGCAGTGCTACACCCAGCGATGTCCCTCTTCACCCACCGGGAGAACGTCTGTCTCACTGTGTGGTGCGCACGGGAGACCCGGCTGTGTAATGCCCTGTCACGCAGAGTGGCCGCACTGCCTAATATCTTGCAGGGTCTAATATGTTAGACCCTGCAAGAATCCCCAGCCATCTTTGTTTCAAGTATTAAAGACATTTATGTGGTTTTTCAACACTGGCCCCTCGCAACCAGCGGCCTGAGAATCCCCCCCCCCAGGAAACCGTACTGCCGCGCTAATGGTAGATGGCAAGTGCTGCACTCAGCAACAGAGAGGAAATCCAGTCCAGGGTCGCCGTCCGCTTGGGTTCAGATCAAGCTGTCTGCAGGACGCATGCTGTCACCGGTGAAGCGATGCCTTTCTGCTCTGTATTGACTGCACCATTTATCCAGAGTAGGCGGGAGACCACAGCTTCAGGGGCTTCCCGTCCAGCTGTCTGTCATTATTAAAAAAACAAAAAGGGTCTCCCCCCCTCCAACCCGCTTGGGGCTCTCCCCAAAGCCCCACCCCCTGCCATCATCATCCTCCGGATCGAGGCGAGCAGCAAAGCACCAGCAGGGTGCCTGTTCCACCGTAATATTCATTTTATTTTTTGCCGCTGCCAACCGCTATGGGCCACCACGGCAACGCGGCAGTTATTCTAACTGTGACTCATTGCCAGAGATTAAAAGCAAAGTTGATTTACGGTGTCTCCCGAGCCAGGCCCCCCGTGCAGAGACGAGCTGACCGTGCAGCAGTGCTGCGTGGCGTCCATTTTTATCGATTGCTAGTGTTTTAATGTGACTGACCAATAAAGAGGAGCCGATGCATGCAGAGCACCACCCCCTTCCTCCTAGGAGGGAATATCATGCCAAAGGCGGCAGCTTGCATGTATCGTGCCGGTGACAAGCCATCCCATGTGACCTTTCACCCTGCGTGTCTCCCTGGGGTGTCCTGCTGGGGGGGCCCTGACCACCAGAACGTGGCATTTTCTTGGTGCTTGCTTTTGGCTGCTTTGTGATCTCCATTTAGCAGGTATGTCACATGACAGGAGATTCCTGCCCCCCGCTTCCGGCCAGCACCACCCCACTGTGGTAACGCCTCTCAGGGGAGACCCATCTCTGCTCATCAGGTCAATCTGCGCGGAGCGGTGTTGGGCTGCGGTTAGGTCTGGCTGCCTACAGCCCCCAGCTTTTAACTGAGTGATTGATTAATGGCTCTCTTTTTAAAATGCCCTGATCCTCAATAAAAAAAAGGAAAAGTAATATGTTTCCAGGTTCATTTTCTCCCATAAAACATAATGCCTTCGGAGCAAAAGGCCTTCTCTTGATGAATCAGATACTAAACTGATAAAAATCACTGTTCTTGAAAGGATCTGTTTTTATTAAAGTACTTCAGGGTATCACAGGATATTGCATCTGTAGCTTTGAGACAGAGGGCTATGCTTTAGACTCCTAATTCAGCAGAAAACAGCACCGTGCGGGCCGAAGTGGTGGGTCAGAAGGCGCGTGGGTGTGGCCAGACACGGCTGCCGAGGTGCTGATGAGCACTTAAACGAATCTAGCGAGTGGAAGTTGAAGCGGATCGCAGAAAGCAGGAGTAGATGGGTGGCATTCCCTTTCCGGCACCTTCCCGGGTGAGGGGCGGGTCGGGCCGATTTGCAGACCGAGCGATGCGGCATGGCGGAGGGATGAGAGAGGGCCGTGCTCGCCCACACTCTGGTCAGCGCCGGGACGGTCCGCAGGATGCCCAGGCCTCCCTTCTCAGCCTTTCTCAGGTTGGGTGCCTCTGCACTGCGCCAGCTGCTCTAATTGGACTTCGGAACGTTTACAAACTTTGCTTCCAGAGTTCAATGGCCCTCAGCACTCTCCCTTTTAAGTGTAATTAGTGTAATGCTCCAGCTCACCCGCCCCCCTGCATCAAGAAGATATGAACCCGCCCCCCTCCCCCCTCACTGACTCAGACTGAATGGGGGGAGCTTGCTAGAGAATGGGCAATTATTCAGGGATAAATTGGTAATTGGTGTCTCCCTCAAACACTGATTAAGTACTTTGATTAAATGACAATACAAAACAAATAATTCACAATATGATCATTATTTCTATAGAACCTTTCATACATGCAGCTCAAAGTGTTTGCCATATACGATAAAAATCAAGCGCAAAAAAGTGCCTAATTCTGCAGTGTTTTACCCTAGTACCACATTTAATTTTGAAATGTCATTATGTGTCCTGATATCCAGAAGACAGGTGATGCTGACAGCACGAGAGCAAAGGATCATAAGTGGTTTTTTCTCCTAATGTCTATTCTTACGGTCTCCCACAGGAAGTGCCATAATGTCCGCAGCACAGGGCAGGGATATATCTGACTACCATTTCAGTGGTAAGTTCCATAGCTGCATTACAGCCGGCCCAGGGATGTGGCACCCTTTCACATGCCATGAATTACCTGTATGGTGCCTTGTCTCACACCTGTCAGCGATCAGACACTCTAGTACCATCCCACGCCTTTGAGCCTGTCAGAATGACACATGAATGTCAGAACAAAGGATGTGGACCTCATCTAAGAAGCTGCCCTTGCTATCAGCGTCGGTTGTGTCTTTTTATTCCCACCGCATGAGTGGGGGAGTGAATGTCTGTATATGGCCCACGTTAGCCGGAGCGGGTCGAGCCGCGTAGCGGCAGAGCGCTGGCAGACTTACGCCACTACACCCCCTCCCACTATGGCTCCTTCCCGCAGTGGTCCGCAACCCGCCGGGCTGGGAGGTGGGGCTCTATGTGGCCGGATTCCTGACCTTGCTGGCATTGGTGGCTTTCAACCTATGGAAGCTGTGGAAATCTGGAACCTTCCCTGCTCCCTCCCCCTTTCCCAACTACGACCACCGCTACCTGCAGGAGAAGTATGGCACCTCCTACTCAGAAGTGAGACAAAAGGTAAACGGGTGCTAAAATGGGGGGGGACCGGTCACCATGATAATACTTGGTGCTTTTTTTTAAAGTTATGGGTACTACTGCTCACCTTGTGGTTCTCAAGCAGAGAGTGGCGGCCTCCAACCACCGGAGGGCGTCGACGAGCCGCAAGGCCAGCCTTCAGCTGGGGGACACCCCCGACGGGCTGCGTGAGCTGGGCCCGCTCGAGCTCATGAGTAGGGAGCTGGACCCAGCCGGGGGGGCACCCATCAGCCGCTCCCTCTCTGCCGACTCCCTCAGTTCCGTCTCTTCCGTCGCTCACAATTTCGGCCACGACTTCACGGTGGGCCAGCTGGAGGTGACTCTGGACTACGAGGCCCGGACGGGGACGCTGTTCCTCTCACTGCTGCAAGGGAAGGACCTTCTGGAGAAAGAGGAGGAAGACTTTCCGTCCTGCTTCATCCGCATCACGCTGCTGCCCGATGAGCTGAGCGTGGGCATCTCCAGGGTGAGCCTGGCGCCAATCCCGTCACAGGCCTTCTGGTGCCTCATGCTAACGATACTGACCAATGGCGTTCAAGAATGCGACTAGGACTGCATCTGCGCTCATTACCGCCATCTCACAGAGTGACAGCTTGTGGGCTTTGCTTTCTCTTTTTTTTTTCATTTGTTCGCCTTCATGGTGCGATTACTTTGAAGCCTGGTGCATTTACACAGTCCACAGGGGGATCCTTCCGTCATGCGGACCTTCATTCCCTGCTAGCTTGTTTTCTTTTTAAGTCTGCAGATTCTGATGTTCAGGAAAACATCAGCTGTCCCCACAGTTGCAATTAGGCTTTTCGGTTGGTGAGGCGCCCACGTCGAGTGGCAGCGTCGCGATCCCCGACTCCTGCTCCACCGGTCATTGTCATTGTTGGTGTCTGACGGCAGGTCCAGAGGAATGCGTTCACCGTGGTGTTTGACGAGCGATTCTCCGTCCCTCTGGACCCGGCTTCTCTCGAAGACAAAAGCTTGTGCTTTGAGGCTTTTGGTGTGGATGCAGATGAGAGGAACATCAGTGCCGGTGTAGCGGACCTGAAGCTGTCAGACCTGGACCTCTCCCTCAGGCCCTTCAATGCCTGGCTGTACCTCCAGGATGTGAACAAGGTAGGCAGCCAGTGGTAGAGGGGAACTGACAGGTAGGGGAGGAGAGGCAGTTTGTGGAACCTTTTTCGTCTAACTCCCTCTTCTTTCTGTCCCGATAGGCTGCAGATGCTGTTGGGGAGATCCTACTCTCTCTCAGCTACTTGCCCACAGCTGAGCGCCTCACCGTGGTTGTGGCAAAAGCCAAGAATTTGGTGTGGACCAATGGAAAAACCACAGCAGGTGAGACCCAGGCTTTTCATGCTTTTTTAATCTTTTAAAGAAATGAAACAAAGCAAGACAAGTAAATCACATGACATAAGCAGCTCCCCACAACAGAGAAGAACTTTATAAATGATAAGATTGTGCTTTTCATCTACACTGCGGGAACAGATCCATTCGTCAAGGTGTACCTGCTCCAGGATGGACGAAAGATAAGCAAGAAAAAGACCTCCATAAAGAGGGACGACACCAATCCCATCTTTAACGAGGCCATGATCTTCTCCGTGCCGGCCATTGTGCTACAGGTGCCTGTCCACCTTCTGCCTCTGCCTGGAGATATTCTGTCAGCTATTCTGATAATTATTCTAATAAGTCAGATATTCTGCCTTTGGTTTCATCCCTAGTTTGCAACTTGCTATAATAAGCTTGTCTTCCAGAATGGTCAAAAGTGTCCATGTCTCCCTGGTCCCGGGGCCTCTAACTCTAACCTCCATCTCTGGATGCGTTTGATCTGGCAGGACCTCTCCCTGAGGGTGACGGTGGCCGAGTCCACCGACGACGGCCGGGGGGAGAATGTGGGTCACGTGATCATCGGCCCAGAGGCCAGCGGCATGGGCATCACACACTGGAATCAGATGCTGGCCACACTGAGAAAGCCGGTGTCGATGTGGCACCCACTGCGGCAAACCTAGTACCGCCATGTCTCCAGAACCCCAGTCTCTCCGATCACACTCTGTTTCTGCATGGTGCCTAATGTCTCACTATTATACCACCGCAGATGGGGAAGTTCAAATACACAGTGAAGAAGCTGTTCTGAGGCTCAAGAGAGTAAAAAAAGAGGATGGGTGCAAAAGCTTATTTTTTCAGGAAACGAATCTTTGTCTTTTAAAACCAGTTGTACAGCGCATATAATATTATAACAGAATACAGGCAGGTGTTGAGATGAGTTTTCTATCAGATCTTGAAGTATAAAAGTCTAAATCCTGCAGCTTTTGGTATAAGTGTGTTTTTGTCTTTGATCCTGTCTAATAACTTGTGCTTTTTAAATCCAGGTTCTCTTAATCCAGGTTTATCAATCTTAACTTCAGGCTAGCCATCTCTCCAGAGGCATTTTCAAACTAAACACATAAAACATGCAAGGTGTGATGCTTTGATTTTTAACTTCCCTTCATTTACTGACCATTTATTTACTTGTTTTTAGATGATTGCCATTGTACTACTTTTTATAATGCTGATTCATGGCATTGTTTGATTTCCAGCATATCTTTTATATGATGGAATTTATGCCTGAAATTATCTCAAAGCTTGGTAAACTGCTGAACTTTGGACAGACTGAACATGGTGTGATTGAAAAGCCTCCTTCAGAGAGAACTGATTACACTTCTGCCAGTGTTTATTTTTTAAATACATTGATCATCTTTTTGTTTTAGATTTATGGATGACAATATAATTACACTTCTCAAATGGCCTTTGACTTGAGTGGAAAAAGTCATCCATTTTATGGATTTCCTAAGCACTACAGGATGGGCAGGCAATAATTGTTTTTGTACAATAGAATAATAATAGAATGTTAATGCATTAACATATTTGCCTCCAATGACATTTGTACTTAAAATTTAATTCCATCAAAGTAATTTTATGATATATTTACTTTATGTATTATTGAGTTGTCCATTGCAAACATAGCTGAATACCAGTTCATTTGCTCATATCGCATAATACCTATAATACCTTTATTATTGATTATGAAATACGAAAACACACTACATTAAACTTTGCCTATTTATGTATTTATCTATCTATTTATTTGTTTATTTATCTATTTATTTATTTATGTATTTATTTATTGTTTGGTATTTAAATGCTCCAGCCACATGTAGGCAACCGCAAAATTATGCTGTAGCAAGTTAATACATGTGAGAAAATGTATTGTTTTAAACTTCAGTGTGACCTGAACATGTTTCATTGTGCCAAATCTTATCAAAGCAATATAATCATTTATTGTGTGCATTTCTACATTTTGTGATCGAAAAGTAAAATTTTACAGTGCATGATCTTTTTCAGACCTTGTAACAGATGTGCGACCACAATAAAGTATTGTGTTAAAATATTGTTTTAAATAAAATTAAACTATCAATGAAACATGTATGGTGTCTGATTTTAATTGTTTATATCAAAGTCTGTAGCTATTTAGAGAATTTCAATGTCAAGGAAGTGAAATGCACATCTGCAGTTGCATGGTTCTGTGTAGCTGTTTAAAACGAACGCAATACTTAAACAAACAAAACAGCTTAAACTTAAGTTGCATATACAGTGCTGTGCCATGAACGAAATTGCAGGTCTGACAACAGGCGGCCGCAGCCAATAGGATACCCGAACGAACATGCCTAGTGTTAGCTAATTTGTCGCTTGCGAACGGACTTTGCACGCGAACGCTGATTGGCCAATAGGAAATGCGGAAGAACGAATGGCGGTCATCCTATTTGCTGCAGAGCCGCTTGGCGGACGGACGGCAATTTACGCCAATAGTCTGCGAGGAAGCGGACAGGGGGGGCGGGGAAAGTGTCGAGGGCAAGCGCCGTATACATATAGCAGGTTGTCGGAGCACCTGGGTGAAAGCAGGAGCCGGAGCAGCAGTCGGCATGGCGGATAACAGGGAGAAAGCGAGCGACCAGATGAAGCTGTGGAAGGAGAGCCGCGGCTCTCAGGTACGCATGCGCGGCCTGCTGCGGGCCGGCGGGCCGGCGTTAGCATATACATTAGCATTAGCCGCGCTGAGGGCTAGGCCGCACGGAGCTGTCAGCCGGGCCGCCGGAACCTCTGTGGCGCTTCTGTGAGTGTCGCCGAGTCTCCGGAAAAGCTGCTAAATTCCGGCTGCAGATTATATATCTGTAGCTGGTAGTGCATGTGTGCCACGGCTGCAGAATTAATATGCACCTGTGAGTACAAACGCAGAGCTTCGCTGTCGTCCCCCTGCAGCAGGCCCTGTTTGGGAGACGATGCATGCGTTTATTTATCACTTTGTGCAAAGATTCGGGCCCGTTTTTGAACTTTACCCCGCTCCGCAGTTATATAATCTCTCATTGTGCCAAATAGGGTAAAGGTGGGGACTGGCCTGCGGAGTTCCTCTCCATCGTGCTTTGCTATAATTACTGAGAGTCTACGCTATCAGGCTTCTGTAATTTTTATATGCAGTTGAATGGACCAAAATTGGCCTGGTTGTGGTGTTGCCTTGCAGATGTGGCCAGGTTCAACGGTCTTACTGTTGAAAGTCACTGTGCCATGGCATTTTGCCATGGAAATTAATGAATAATAAGATGTTGCAATCAGCTTATTATAGCCACTGGCTGTTTGTGCAAGTGTCCATCTGAATGCTGAGCTTTGGCATATAGGCCTGCTAAGGTACAGTGAAACTAGCTGTATTTTGGCTGAGCCTTAAGCCGTTTCTGTACAAGAGTTCTATTGTCCTATCATGTCTCCACAGCGACCAGAGACCCTAACAACGGGGGCCGGCGTTCCTATTGGAGACAAGTTAAACGAACAAACTGCTGGACCCCGGGGTCCTCTGCTGGTACAGGATGTGGTATTCACTGATGAGATGGCACACTTCGACCGCGAGCGCATCCCAGAGAGGGTGGTGCATGCAAAGGGCGCTGGTGGGTATGGATTCCCCCCTCCCCCCCCCCCAGTCTTGCTGGGAAATTGTGGGATGGGAGAATGAGGACTCAGTGATTGTCACTATTGCATACAGATCTACCTATAAACCCACAACTTAACAAGTTCTATTTATATAACACCTTTCGCAATCCCAAGGTCGCTTAAATAGCTTAATATTGCTTAGATATCATTCAAAGAGGAAGTGAAATTTAAAGCAAACTAAAGCATGCAACTGCGGAAAACAGTAAAAAGACTACCGTATTGGCCCGAATATAAGACGACCTGAATATAAGACGACCCCCCCTTTTCCAAGTTCATTTTTGGGGAAAAGTTTTTTGAAGACCAGATTTTGTCTTATATAGAAAACTTATTTG
>JAODKN010000021.1:16922652-16945712 GCA_026774425.1 Petrocephalus zakoni
CGTCTGTGGTGCGGTCTGACTCTCAAGGTCCTTAAACATCCCACAGAGGAATCATGGGCTGTGTCGGGGTAATTATGTTGAGTAACTAGGACTATATGACTGTACTATTGCACAACTGTACTGTTGTGATAGAGTTCCCCTGTCTAGGATGTTTTTCTCAGCCATGACTCCTATGTCGTTCTTATAGAGGTTGTTAATCATTTCATCACACACTGCTGAATATTCTCTTTTTAGTAGCTTGTGGCTCAGTGGGCTAAGGTTCAAGGTTCATTTATTGTCATTCATAACATGTTGTCACTTGAAGTGAACGAAGTTTCCATGTCAGGTCCAGCAGCGTACAATATGTTAAAATAATTCAACAGTTATTAAAAAAAAAAAAGTCTGTACTTATGATTGGAAGGTTGCCAGGTCAAGCCCAGCCTCGGCACATCTATGGGCCCTTGAGCAAGGCCCTTAACCCCCAGCTCCCTAGACGCTGCAGGAGGTGGCTGCTAGGCTAACTGTCGTGGCGAGCAAGGTTGGGGGGGTTAAAAATTAATTTTTCCACAGGGATCAGAAGTATCTATCTATCTATCTATCTATCAATTAATCTAATCTAATCTAATCATCATGATTATTATTATTATTATTACTAGACCTACAAAGTCTCAGGCCAGAAGAGAATGGCTGCAGAACACTGCAGCAGCCTGCAGAGAGCGACGGCACCCGATGGGAAGGCTTTAGGTTAGAACTGGATTGTAGGGGTAGGGTGAGGCCCTCGTCAGGAAGGGGAGCTCCAGCAGCCTTCGAGAACATTTGGATAGCTCTGAAACAGCAGGACCAAAGGTGGGCCGACATGCTATTTGTCTGGTTATAGTTTACTCTAGAGATAAGTTTCCATGTGTTTTGTAGGTGACAAAAACATTAATATGTGGCCGGCTTTCAGGACTGAGGAACTGTGTCCTGTCTAGTGCTTAACTTGTGCCGGATCCTACCGGATCATATTCTGTGACCTTGCTGTTTTTGACTCCTCGCATTCCAACAGCTGTTTGTACAGACAGCTCTGTGGTTAAAAAACAGTGACATACAGTAACATAACATAAAATAAGAATGTGTTTTAATTGTTAAACCAATTTCATGTCCTTTATTAGTTTCGATTTATTCTTAAAAATTTGGGAGCGGAAAGCTCCTTGGCTAACAGAACTGCCACAGATACATGCAGTAAAAACTGAAAGAGGGAGGGGGAGAATTGGGACACGGCGGTGCAGTGGGGTGTTTTAGTATACTTGATAAGGTAAAGCATATATTTCTCTGTTAATATTTTCGGAAGCTTTGTGTGATTTTGTGAAGTGTGTGAAGCTAAGTGTATAGTATTATTGTACATATATTGGACCTGTTGAAAAATTAATTGCTGACAGCACTAAGATGTGCTGTAAGAGCCACACGAGCATGCGGTGCTGTGGGCATTTGCATGCGCGGTACAGAGTAGCCTAGAATAATTTGAAAATATGGCCATAGCATTTACATCATGCAAATTATATGACATAGAGGCACAGAAGCCTCTCAGCTAAGCAAGTGGGTGTTTCAGTAGGCCTGTATAGCCTGATTTCAGCGCTGTGTTTTGTCCACATTCCGGGACCCGTAGCCACCTCGTTAGTCCTCCACTCTCACATGCCCTTCGCATTCCAGCACTGTCTGATGTACAAATTAAGCACTCGTTCTGACGATGGATGCGTTGCTATGCTTCATAACATTGTTTATATAGCTGAATCACTTGCATCCACAGATTGTGACTCAAAGAACTCCAAATGCCTTACTTCTTTTTACAAACTTTGGATGTTCCATTTACATGTACACTTTGTATTTAACTCAAGACGTTTGGGTTAAACACAAAAGTACAGTTAATGCTCTGTTCTTCAGACATTCACTTCCATAACTGTCTGAGACCTTCACAGATTTCTCCCATGGTTTTCTTCTGAATCCTTCAAACATACATCACTGAACAATTCTGTGTTAGCAGGAACCAGCAGAGACATATTGGACAGGTTGAGTATCTGAGCTAAAACTTTGCAGTATCTATGGTACAAGTTGACAAGTGCATTATTACTTTCAGCTGATTTCTGTTTTCTCTGCAGGACTTACTTTGCATATATCTTACATTGTGTCCATTGTGCAAATATCCAGCCAATCTGGATTACACCAGAACCCTTGTTGACAGGATTCAGCTTTTATTGAAACATAATGACAGAACTGTGTTAAACCACCAAAAAGACAGAAGCAAGCCTTCCCCATACAGTAATATTGTAGCAGTCCCTCAGATTCACTAATGGGGCTTTTCCACTGCCATCAAGAACTGAATTGTACCCAAGCCGAACCCCGACAAGACGGTTCTTCATAATAAATTATGGGGCCATACCCGAGCTGTACCCATGCATACTCAGCAATGCTAAAAGCATGACTGAACTAAGCTGGTTGCATCACTCCCATCTGATTGGTTGAAATGCACAGAGACAAAAAAGAGTCCAAGTATCGCATATCGTGATGCATGGATGCATTCCCGGTACCTCAGAACTTGAAAATTTCCAAGATCCTAGTTGATAAAGTACTATAGAGAGGCTGAAAATTTGCTAGCGTTTAATGCTAACATAGTACAGTAATTCATGGGTTATGCTCAAATTCAGGTGCTACATCCCTCAAAGGCTGCATTCGAAGATCAGATGTGTTACAGCGATGCGACAAAGCTGTCACATTTCGAAAGCTCCTTCAAATGCAATCGAGAAATGTGTCTTTTCCCACTTAGTGAAGGATCCACCATATCCCAAGATTCATTGGGCAGCAGTAAAGTGGGCGTGTCCCAGCTCGGCGAGAGGCGCGGCACTTCGTGACTCAGGGGTAAGCGGGCGGGAACAGCTGGTGGCACGAATAGGAAATTACCTGTAGGGCAGAGCATCAGATTTGACAACGCTTTCTGTTCAACCTTTGAAGAACGCAGTCTACAGAGGCTGTGTCCTTCGAAGGATGCAGCCCCTAAATTCAGACACTCTCCAAACCCGGCAACACCTTTACGGAGCCAAACCTTCTGCAGTGAAAGATTGAAGTGAGCTGGAACCACAATGTAACTAGTGTCTCTTTGTGGTACAGGTCGGTACAGCCTGGTTCCTGTATGCCAGCGGAAAAGCATCATAATATGCCTTGGGTTAATGGTGAGACAGGGACGTAGACTGGCATTTGAAATTCTGTACCCATACAATGCTGCCTTTTTATAGAAACTACAAGTACTATATCTGCCCTAACCACTGTGAATAAAGCCGCTTTGAATGGTGGCTCATCTCTTTCTTATACTACGTGTAATTCGGAAAGACAAGTTTATGACATGCATCAGAAACGTTGGACAGGCGTGTTTCTTAACTGACTAAAATATCCTATTGGAAAATGCTTGAAAGACGTTTAAGTAACTCAGGAAGCCTTTAGAGTCAAATCAGCATGTTTCAACTGAAATATTACCAGCAAAATATCTGACTGCTAATTGACTAGGAGCAGGTATCAGTGTTTGAGAAGGTAATCTGTTCAAATAACAGGCGACATCAATGACGAGCAGCAGCTGCCTACCACTAGCTCTGGGTGTGACCCACTCTCCCCCACCACAGGCAGGCCAAAAAAAGCATTGACGTTGTAATTAAGTTTGTTCGTGAACGCCCACCGTTTTAGGCTAAGTCAGAACTCACATTTCCCATTAGCTTTCTGCAGGGCTTGGCCATCGACTCATACCTGTGCTCTCTCACCAGGGCTTCAGCTGGGACTTAATGTCTGCTTTGAGGAAATGGAATGGGACACTCTGATCCTGTGTGCACTTGGTGATCCCTTGCTTTTTGTTTACCAAATTGATCCACCCAACCCTCTGTCACTCTCCAGTTTTCATCATAGTGGCATAAACAACATGACGTAAACTGACACTCTAAAGCAAGCCAACTCCCCACAAATCATTAGCAACAAGGGAAGCCAACTACTGACAAACATGCCAACCAGACACAAGCTCCTATCAGTGGAGATGTGTGCCGGGGACACCTCAACTAGCCCTTTTAACCACTAACCCACTCAATCATTGGCTTTTCCTTGGTTATGGCCTTAAGCAAGGGTTTACAAACAGGCAAGGATTAACAAGGCTATTCAAACAAACTTACTATACTTCTACAAAGTTCAGCCCCATACTTCAGCAAATCACCCTGTGTATATAGTGAAGAAGAATAATATGCCGTGGACAAATGAAAATAAATTTTCACTATCAAGTCATCACTTTTATATGTGTATGACTTACACATCTTATAACTACTTATCCAATCAAGATCACAGACATATCACTATCAGTGGCACACATTACATTCAGGTGACATGTTTACTTAAGACTAAAACAAACATTTGCAACATTTTGTTTTGCAATACTTATTACATTATGCCATGTGTAAAACATCATGAAAACCCATGCACTGCTAAGTTTTAGACACTTTACTTGAAGATGCTGACGACTATCAAAGTATTCATTGCCTACAAAACCACAGAAGAATGTTTGTTCCTTCCTTTAGGCCTTGCCTTCCAGGACTGGACATTTGCTATCCTCTTGGTAAAACTCACTGGTAACTGAATTTTCAGGTGCCTAATCTACAGATCAGAGGTGCTGGGATTCATCGAGAGATGCATGGTGGCTGTGGGCACCCAGGCCAGTCATGCGGCCACCCTAGCAGATGTTCTGGTGGAGGGAGACCAGCGAGGCCACTACAGTCATGGACTCAACCGCATGGGTCAGTTACCATCCAAGCCCCTCCACACTGAGCTGTTACAGGCTGAATTATGCTCTCTGTACTCAACCATGTTCAGAAAAACTAGACTGATGTCTTGTTGTAAAGTATCTGTTAAGGTTATTATCCAGTGTTAAAGTGATGATGAAGACAGACTGCCCTGTCTTCCCGAAACTGTCCTTTTTTCTTATTCCTTATACCTCTGCAGATATGTATGTTAAAGACATCCAGACAGGCATTTGTGCTAAGGAGGGCGCCCCCGTAATTGACAAGGAGACAATAGCCACAGCGCTAGTGAATGGGAGAAACCTGCTTGGACCTGTAGTGGGCAACTTCTGCATGGATCTGGCCATTCAGAAGGCCAGGGATGCAGGCATTGGCTGGGTGGTAGCCTATGGTAAATCTACATACTCAGACACTACCAGCTCAGGACAGTATATATAGAAAAGTTGACAGACAATCATGTCCATTAAATGCCCACTCTTATTTTGTTTTATTTGTGTAGGCTCCAACCACTATGGCATTGCTGGTTATTATTCAATGCAGGCGCTGAAGGAGGACATGATTGTAAGTAGCACATTACCACACAGTGAACTCTGTCTCCACCTAGTGGTAAACTGTAAGAGCACATCCCTCAGGTGTACCATTCTCTCCTCTGGCAGGGCATGAGTTACACCAACACATCCCCTCTTGTGGTACCAACAAGGGCAAAACAGGTATGTCCTTTATTGATTGAGTTTCCTGCAGCCGGGATCATCTGAGTGTGGATTGGTGTCAGTATTTTCCCCAGAAATGAACCATGCTTCCGTGATACGGCCCACATTCCATGAGAGATTAGTGTCATATTCCAGGTGGATGTCTGAGCTTAGCTGCCATGCCTGATGCAAAACAGTCCCTCAGGTTCGCATTTTTCATTCCAGTGCACGCTAGGTACCAATCCCATTAGTGTGGCAGCTCCAGCTAACAATGGCGACAGCTTTGTGTTGGACATGGCTACATCTGCCGCGGCCCTGGGGAAGGTAAGTGGCTCTCAGCTTCGATCCCTGGTTAAGAGCAGGGTTTGTCAGTGCACTGCATGGTTCGCTGGGGCATAGTATACGAAGAGAGTGTGGATGTTTCATGTGGGGGGGGGGGGGAGCCTGCAGGTTGAACTCCATTATCGCCGTGGTGACGCCATCCCAGAGGGCTGGGGCTGTGATTCCGAAGGCCGGCTGAGCACTCACCCGGCCAGGGTGCTAAATGGGGGTGGCCTGGTGCCCGTAGGTGGCAGTGAGACCACAGGTCTGTATTTGTCTTTTCACATCTTACTGCTACTGTACAATGCAAAGCAATGCATATGAATGATGTGGGGTTCCACTAAATCCACAGGGGGATACAAAGGTTTTGGTCTGGGCATGATGGTGGAGATTTTCTGTGGCATGCTGGCAGGCTCTCAGTACAGCACGCATATACGCACCTGGAAAGTTACAGACCGTGTGGCTGACCTGGTTTGTATTTACGTTATAAAGGAGTGTGGAGCTTTTGAACAATATATATTGTATAAAGTAATAATATTCAGACAGTATACTGCTGAGGCCCTCTGGAGGCCATAACAAATTCTGCAATTTCTCTACTAATAAAGACAAGCGGTTAATACACAGGGATGGTAAGGCGTGGTCACACATAGTTCGTAATAATTTTTGTATCTTTGATCAATTATATAATTTATTGCTTTTACAAAATGAAATGCACTTTTTAAACATTTTTTTTTACAATTATTGTCAATAAATTGTCTTTTTGATCGCAGGGCCAGTGTTTTGTAGCCATTAACCCATCTAGCTTTGCACCAGGATTTAAAGACAGAATGTCTGACCTGCTCTCCCTACACAGGAACCTGGACCCGGTGAGTGTCACCTGTTAAATTCTGGCCTGCCATAGGAACTGAGGCTGTGGGTGGGCTGGTACTCTATTAAGCATTTCTAGCATGCAAGCTTGAAATGAATAAACAGTATTTAATAGTCCAGCAGTAAACCACTATGGCTTGTAACTTTTTGACTTTTGACCTCATGTCAATGTTGTATAAGTCTGACCCAAGCGCTCCAGTACTAATCCCGGGAGACCCAGAGAGGCTCAACATCCAGAGGTGCAGCACCCTTGGTGGGATCCCCTATGATGTAAAAGTAGTGGACCACATGGTAGGACCACATTCCCAGCTGCTGACCCTTGACCTGCTGGTTGCGTCTCGTCACGGAATGCACCAGTCACACATCCTGTTTTCTTTTTCAGAACAACTTCGCCAAGACCTTTGGCATCGAGCCCCTGTTGCCAGTCAACAGGCCAGTACCAGAGCAGACACTCCCCATGGGATTATGATAATCCACCAGAGAGTAGAGGAAGAGTTCAATTATTTAATTTTTTTCACAAAAAAAAATATAATCTACATATAATCTAGTTGACATATCATAGCAGAGCTGAATTAAAGTCAACCTTCCATAAAACCTAATAAAAACAATTCATACTTTAAAGGAATGCATGTCCTTGGTTCAGGTATAGGTAAGGTGACCTTCACAGTCACTTCAGTCAGTAGTACAATATCAAGCTGCTAAGTGTACCTGTCACCACACCACCCCCGTCCAATAGCACTTGACTGTTATTAAAACTGGGTCTCCTTCTTTGTGATGGATGGATGGATGGATAGATGGATGGATGGATGGGGGATTGTTCACAATATAACAAGGTTTCTGTAAGAGAGTTAACTTATCACAAAAAGCCGCTGTAATATCAAAAGAAGTATGAAAACGTGCAGTTACCAAACTCGTACACGGCAAAACGGGAGTGCTATTAGGTATTTTTTAGGCCGATCACATAAAGCATTCAGACTTTTACGCCCTGCTTACCTTTGACAGCTGATCGCAGTGTGCGCTGCCACCATCGCACACGTGCAAACAGGTAAACGCACTTACTGAGCTGAAATCCCACTCCAGGTTCCAGGTTCGCATCGGGCCGCCCATGCTCACTAATGAAACGTCACCCGACAAACTTAATTTCCGAAACAGGCGGACCATCCGAGCTGTATGCGCAGAAAGGCGCGCGTATAGCAGGTGAAGCAGCAGCAATCACCATGCAATAACTGTACGTAACGACGTTGTTAACTGAGGGGGAAAACGTTTGCTTTGGAAAATCATAGTTTAAATACTCCTGGTCAGTTTTTCTGCACAAAAGGACATTCGTCCCTTTCGTGTGCCGCCTGCGTCATATATTACATGAAGTGTACCGTGTAATCAGCCGCGTCTACTCGGGTTATAGAGCAGCTTCTTAAGGATGTCCACTCCGATGGAAGCCGACATATGGCATACCGCGCGCTCTGCAGCCACCGCAGGACATACGGAGACGCACCCGGACATAGAGATGTCCGAGACGGCATCAGCACCGACAAAGGCGCCCGTCGCTTCCAAGTCAGTCGTGGATGAAAGAAGCAGCGGATCGCCGAGCGCCGGAGGAGCGGACGGCTGCTTCGAGGAGATCGCGCTGGACGCCCCCGTCACCGAGCCCATCTCTCGCATGCCGGGGGTGCGCTTTCACCCCCGCATGTCCGTGTACAGTACTACCCGTCCCGTGTTAACCCGCACCCACATCCAAGGACGCGTCTACAACTTTCTGGAAAGACCAACCGGCTGGAGATGCTTCGTCTATCACTTCACCGTGTGAGTCTTCTGAAGTTGTCGATTACCAAGAAGTCACCTGATATAGCTAAGACCTTGACTTTTTTTAACGTAGGCCTATAGAAATGATTAACCGAAAAAGTCCATGTATGCATTGATTTTGTTACAGACCCAACGCACCTACATAATGAGCTCAAATATTTAGAGTAATTTTGTACATAAAAGTGAATGAAACGTTAGCACGTGACATATCAGTTAATTATAGGCCTATAATAATATTCCATTAGGCCCGCCCAACCCGCGTCCCACCACAATAAACTAGCCAGTTAGAACTTAATGTAATTATCTATCTAGATACATCGTCTGTATCTAGTGGGAGAAGCACGTCGGTTGCCTTGTTGATATTCTGGTTCACAGAGACACCCGAATTCTGAGATTCTGAAGTTCCTACTGGTACGCTGAAAACATCTAAAATTTTATCAAGATGAATTTAACTAGTTTTGACCTAACATTTCAATGACGACCATAACAACCTAGCAGTAAAATCACATTCTCTTACTGCCAACAGACGCAGATCTGCTTTGCAGACAGATCACTCGCTTTTGCTCAATGTGGTCCCCGTGGAATCCAAAATATTTCCGTACGGCAGAAGATGAATGTCTTTTAGTGAGCAGCACTTGTCCGCTTTTCCCCTCCTCACTCATTTTTGTTTAATTTCTCACAATCGCTGATTTGTTATTCGAGTTCAAGCGTGTTTCCCGTTTATGTACATGTTGTCAAACATTGGAGAATATCGACTCAACTGTGTATATGAACATTTACATTCACAGCACATCCCACCTAAGGGATATTGACTTAAGGGAGGCAGCTGAGGGGATCCAGGAGGTTATAAATAAGGCCCACAATGCCTTGCGCAATGACGTCACCGCCACAGACCCGATACCGTATATGTATATTGCCAACTGCAGTGAGAGCAGGCGGGCCGGCAGTTTTGATAACTCTAACTAGCGGGAAGACAGATTCCCGGGACATTGTGCATCATTGGCGGGTGTCCGGGAGTTGCTGTGAATTTGTGGGAGACTCCCGGAAGTTCCAGGAGAGTTGGGATGTCTGTGTATGAAGGGTACAGCCCAGGTACACTTTTGTTTCCCAAGATACAAACAGTATTAATGTACCCTCAATGGTGATAAATGTACGCGAACAGGTAGCTTATATTTACCTACAGCTAGGGTACAATCAGCAGACCCTTGAGGTTACAGACAAAAAATTGGACCATCAAAGGTACAAGCTGGCACCTTTTTTTTCTCCTGACGGCATATAATAGAATAGAATAGAATAGACTAGAATTCAACTTTATTGTTATTGCACATGTCACAAGTACACGGCAACGAAATATAGTTTGCATCCATCCAGAAAGTGCTTTAGCCATAATGTTACAAAAAATATATATTAGCAATAAGATGTATAGATATATTACAAAAATAGGTCTATTATAGGTATGAGGGTACAAAAATATGGGTCTATTATGGGTATGTTACAATGTACACGGTATGAAGGTATGTTATGAATATTCTATAACTATAAGTATATACAGGCTGTAGTGAGTGTACAAGCTATGTACAGGCTATGAATATATAAATATGATATAAATATGAAACTATACAGAATATAAATGTGAACTATACAAGTTATAAACAGTTGTAGAATTCTAATTATCGTATTGTACAAAATAAAATGATTGTTTATGCAACAGTTACAGTAGTGCAGTTAAGTCAGGAGGCAGAGTTCAGGAGTCTGACAGCTGTAGGGAAGAAGCTGTTCCGGTACCGGGTGGTCTTAGTCCGGAGGCTCCTGTAGCGCCTCCCAGAGGGCAGGAGGGTAAAGAGTATAAGAATTACACCCCCTCCATGTGCCTTGTTGTCACGGAGAAGGGAAGAAAGCCCTGGCAATAGATAGTAATCTAGGTTACAGTGAACACAGTGAATTTTAGCAAAAATGTCCCCTTCAAGGCCGACATGGAGTGGGCAATCTCGAAAGGATAAAGGGTGAAAGAGCTACAGAAGAATGGCATTAAGGTACTCTGCAGACCAGCAGTGATTCAGACCTCGGTCCCATTGGACTCCACCCATGAGACAATGAGGAGATTCGCAGGTCTGGCCATCGAAGTTGCAAACTGGCTATGTGCTGTCTTATAAGAGATGTGGGAGCCCTGATGGTTTCCTGTGCTCAGGTGCATGTGTCTGTACGATCTGACGCAGAGGTAGGGAGTGGTTGTCCTTGCATGACACGCACAGAGCACTGTTGGCTTACATCCACTACCCTACAACTAAACATTCATAGTGTACCAGATCAGACAGGACCTTTGGTTCGCAGTTTACTAAGTGTTCATTTCCACTCCTTCTGTAGCTGTAGCACTGGGTGATCACGGTGTACAATGGATATAAAAATTTCACACACCCCTAAATTGGATTGAGGTCTGGGCTCTGGCTGGGCCATTAAATTAACCTGAATACATGCTGGACAACCTGCTTTCAGTGGTATAATGAGAAGATGATAGGAGTTTATCCAACTGGTCAGTCTACAGCAGGGGGTGTCAAGGTGTTGATTATTTGGTAACTTGCACCTGACTTTCTGTGTGTGGCAGCTACATACATTTTTATGCCCAAATTATTATAATAGTGAGAATTGTTTTTTTTTTTTAGATTTTTACAACAGGGGCCCCTATTTTTTCTACACATCTGTTGCATTTGCTAATTATGTATTTACAGACTAACACAAATTATTTTTTAATCTATAAGCATTTTTTTGAAGGGGGGATTGCCTCACCAATTCCACATGCCATGTTGTACAAGTTGAATGCAAGGTCACATGCTTTTCCTTTTCATTCCAACTCCATGTTCCCCTTAGTGTTGCTGTGTTTGTTTCTTCTCGCACATTTGATACGTGACTCAAACTTTGCTGTGATTCCATTGTAGGCCGCCAAGTGGGAGATTGCTTTCAGATTAGGCGTAAGCGATAATGCCGACAGCTTGGTAGGACACTTGCCTTATCAAAGACCTTCAGGTTCCCGACACACACAAACACATATACACTGACAGAAACACACATACTCACACACATACAAACATAGACACATAGACGTGGTGTAAAACCTTTTTTTCCCCAATCTAGCTCAGAATATTTATTCTTGCCGATATTACTACAAACAATCATTCAGAAAAAATAAAATTTTCAAAATAGTATAATAAAAATGATACACATGACCCATGAAATGTGTGTTTGCAGTGCAGTTTCCACTTTCCACAACTATATATATATATATTTATATGTATTAGAAAAAAATATATATATACATATATATATACATAGGTATATAAAAATATATCTAACGAAGAGTAAGACGGAAGTCATCATGGCTGTGAGTTGTCCAGCCGCGGATTCAGCTGTTTCATATCAACATGATTAAAATGAGTGGATGATGACTTTTATGTTGCTTTATTTGTTACTAATTTTTCATGATGTGTTTTGCCTGCCTACAAGTACTGTCTTGTTTAGCTGGCCAAAGAACGTACATTGTGCCCAGTGAGTTTCTTCAGGTTGCTTTGGGTGCCTTATTTCTAACTGTTGTTTTTGTTTAGTTATCACTAAACTAAAGTAGTTGTGCTTGGCCATGACATATATAATTATTACTATTATATAGCAATAATACTGCTGGATATTAAACTAGCAGCAAAAGTTTGGTGACCGTATAGCAGTATCTAAATATTTAATGCGTTTAAATTCTTATCAGTCCTGGATTTATACAGCACATTCCACTGGATAATAGCACTGGGCCAGGCATTGGCTCTACTTCCTTAGTATGAGTGAGCATGGATGGGGTAGGTAGGGGGATTTGCACTTGAGAGGCCTTCTGCCAGAGAGAAAACAGCTTTATCTTAGTGTGTTTGAGGGTCCACGGCAACTTTCTGTTGATTTAGTCTGAAAAGCACGAGTGACCTTGTGGAAAAGCAAACCTGATGACGCGTTTAGGGCCTGTCTCTATGCAGCTGGAATCTCCTCTTGGACAGGACAAAGTTTGTGTATGAGTCACTTCTCAGAGTTATAAACTGTGGGCTGTGTTATTAAGCCCACTAAATAAAATGTATGATGATTGCATGTGAGGAAGCATCTGTCATGTGAGGGCAGATCAGATGATGTGGGAGCTGGCGTTAGGGCAGACAAAAGAGGTTTTATTAACAGAACTGGAACTCATTAAGAAACAGGATCACAGTGGATCAAAGGAGAGGGAGCATATAGGCAATAGGACAACACAACTTCAATGATGTGACTGGGACACACTTTTATACAGGGCTAACAGAGGAGCAAACGAGAGGCAGCTGGAGTGAGTTAACATGAGGGCAGGAATAAGAGGTGAGACAAATACGGAACAAGCACGTCTCGTTAGAGCTGAGCTAGGGAGAAATGGGAGGCAGGCAGGCAGGGCAGGACAGGACAGCATTGAGGAGTAGGCAGAGGTACAGCTATGGAGACAGCATGCCGTGTCTCACTGGTATTTCATTATCCAGGTGATTTTTTTTTTCAGACAGTATCACAATTTTACTGCTTGAGTAAAAAAATTAATCAGTTCTGTCCCCTCCTATAATACTCAAGACAGGCCAGACTGCCACCAGTGTGTTCTGCTGTAACTTTGGAAGAACTAGATTTTGGTTTCAGCACTAGCTTTGGTACATCAGCATCAATACCAAATAAAAACTAAACCAATACTGTCAAAAATTTCCCAAGTTAAATATGAAATGGCTTTGAAATATACAGGCCAATTTATGAATTACACCAAGCAATAGCTTCTAACATAGTTTTAACCTTATCAGTGAAATATGCCTAGATTAATTCAATACCACTTAATGCACAGATTCTGATATTAATTTGGCTTCTGCTGTAACAGAACCGCATTGATAGCACATACATTACACATACATATACATACACTTACATTAGGTTATTTTTCTTCATTCTGTTCGTCATTTCGCCTAGCCTACTTTCCGTCACTGGGGAAGTGGAAATGAATGAACTTGTATGTAAGCTAAACATACCTTTAAACAGAAAAATCTAGTAACTGCTAAATTACATCAGTGTTATGTGTCTTTTATTTGTTCTCTTGTATACCCGACGATCTTTGTGCTCCTTACGTAAATCCGAATAAGTGAGAGACTTGCAGCAGCGTTTGCATACTGGGGCATTTGGCTCTTTGGGCTCACCCTTTTCATTCAGCTCACCAAAATAACACCATATCTCACTTCTGCCTGGTTACCAGCTAGAGGCGGGCAGTGCACAATAGTGATGTCCGCCTTACATCTACAGCTGTGCCCCGATTCAGAGGCAGCATCCTTCAAAGGATGTGGTCGTGGTCGCTATTATTCAGATTCAGAATACTTTATTGACAGTAAGTGAAGTACCAATAACAAGTAATACAAACATGACAGTACCAAAAAAAAATAATACAAATGGCTCCAGTACAAGGAACTCAATATGCAAACAATATAAAATAAACAAATTTGTTATATACATTCTACATATATATAATACAAATATATACAATACATAATATATAATACATAATAAATGTATTATATATTACATGAAAAATATACAAGCAAATAAATAAACAATATCCTGATAATTATAAATTTACAAATATTACAATGCCAAATTACTCAATATACAAACAATATTATACATATATAATGTGTAATATATAATGTATAATAATAATAATATATTATTATTATATGTATAATAGTAATATAGGCCACCACCTTCTAAAAATCCCCGCAATGAATCTTGGGAATAGGAGGGAAAAGAAGGATGCATTTCTAGGCCACATGTGAAGGAGCCATCAAAATGCGATGGCGTTGTCACACCGCAGTGACGCATTCGGTCTCCGAATGCAGCCATAGACGGCTGCAGCCCCTGAAGGGGGACATTGCTTATGTAAGTTCTCTGCACATGAGGCACGTGAAATGACTCTTGAAAGCACAGATTCGGCACGTAATTTCTTAAAGTGTTTTCGGTGTTTGCATTGGAGATGTACACCACATTCTCATCAAATATCGAAATGAGCAAAATGATAGCATCCGACCACTTCAGTTTTATTGTATGGTATGGTATACTGAGCAACATTAAATCAGACTTGCACCCCTTTAGGTCGTGAGACAAACCACAGCATCATTTTTGTTACCTAGTCACTGTCAAATGCATGTCTGAGGCACAGCCAGCCATCCTACTCTGTCATGATACCCTAAATAATGAGCACAAATCAGTATTCAATTGGGGGTCCTAATACCAATAGTGAGCTATTGCTCGGTAGTCAATGATGGCACGTCAGAGAACATTTCTGCGCCAAAGCTGATTCTGGTGATATGTTCAGTGTTTAAAAGATATGTGTCACAGACAAGTAGACATCCTCCTCAGGGACAAGCTGCTGTCAAGCTCTCAAAAGTGACTTCTTGGAAACCTTGGTGGTCTGTGATGTGTGCTCACTTGGATATAACTGAATAGAAACTTTCAAAGCCAGAAGACTGGGTAATATTTTGTGATAATATTGAGGTGTTTTTTCATACATCATCCTGCCAGACAAATAAAGGTAAAAACCAGCAAAGCTTTGAGCTCCAGCCTGAGCTGTATTTTGTGTATTAAACAGTCAAAGAAGCATAAATAAAGGATTGGGCCCTGTTTACAATTACAAGTGGGATGCTTTTAAATGCAGATTGCGTGAGTGTATATAACTGGGGGTTATAAAAATGTATCTCTCTTCTAAAGGTTTCTCATCGTCCTCGCCTGTCTGATCTTCAGTGTTATGTCAACAATTGACCAGTATCAGCCACTGGCCCACAGCGTCCTCTTCTGGGTGGTAAGTTTTCAGATGACGTTAGGTATTTGTTTTAGATTTCAATAGCTTGTTTGCATCACAACTCTATACCTGGTAAGAGATGATGGGCGCTGGGTGGGTGGATTTTTGCCATGTTAAGTAAATCAGACGTGGTCTTCGGTTTTGACTGGTGTTATGTATTAGTAACGCCAGCTCGTTAACACAAGTAGCCTGCTTCTCTAAGTAGAGAATCATAGGGCTGCAGCTGAATATATGCTGCATGCAGACAGACAGGGTGAAGAGGTGTACTTCCTGTGTGCCTAAGCATTAGATGTCATTAGATGCATTAGATGGCCAGCAGGTGTCGCTAGTCACCCCTTTCTTAGTGTTTAAGTCCTTTGTGCTTTACAGCATTTGGCCAGAGCAACTTACATAAGTGCTTAAAGATTCCATCAGTGAATACTTTCGGATGCTGGTTCAATAAAATCCAGGCTAAGCATACTATCTGTCTAAGATTGTTGGGGAAGTACAATTTTTTTTCAGAGTATAATATCGTAAGTGCTAATCCAGGTATTTCTGAAAGAGGTAGGTCTTTAGCTGTCATTTTAATACACCCAGCTGTTTTAATACACTTAGCTGTTTGGACATCTAGGGGGAGTTCATTCCACCACAGAGAATACATCTAGGGGGAGTTCATTCCAAAACAGAGAAGAGCCTAGATGTTTGTCTTCCTTATGCCTTCAGAGATGGTGGGACCATTCGAACAGTGCTGGTGGATCAGAGAGATCGAGGTGCAGTGCAGGGTGTGATGAGATCTTTTAGGTAAGCGGGTGCTGGACCATTTTTGGCTTTGTAGGTGAGCATCAGTTTTTGTAATCTGATGCGGGCAGCTACAGGAGGCCAGTGAAGGGACCGTAACAATGGAATGGGTGTGGGAGAACTTGGGAAGGTTGTAAACAAGTTGCAGAGGACGAATGACACCCAGCAGCAGACCCACTAGGAGCGAGTTACAGTACTCAAAGGCATGAGATGACGAGGGATTGAAAAGCATCTGAGTGGCCTGTGTGGAACGAAATGGACAAATCGTTCTGATATTGATGATGAGCAGGAAGGATTAGCAATATGTGAGGAACAGGACAGCTGATTGTCCATGGCTACCCCCGAGGTTGTGAGCAGTGACTGAAGGACAGATCAGAGAATTGTCCAGAGAGATCACAATATCCTAGTGTGGGGATGAGTCAGCTGAGATGAAAAGCAGTTCAGTTTTGCTGGGGATGAGTCTTAGTTGATGAGCTGTCATCTAAGATGAGACGTCTGCCAGACATGCAGAGATCCTAATGGAGACTTGAGTGTCTGAGAGAGGGAAGGAGAGGATGAGCTGAGTGTCATCTGCATAGCAGTGGTATGAGAAGCCATGTGAGGATATGCCCTCACCAAGAGATCTAGTATAGAGGGAGAACAAGAGAGGACCAAGAACCGAGCCCTGAGGGACACCAGTGTAGGGCAGATGTGGATCCCTTCCACGTAACTTGGTTTGACCGGCTAGGTAGGGAGCAAGCCATTGCCATGCTCAACCACAAATTGCAAGACTCCTAAGGATGGACAGGAGAGTCTTGTGGTTGCAGTCCCTGTTGTTCCCGTGCTGTTTGTTGATAAAAATCTCAGACAGTCAAAGAAAATTGTTTAAATAATCTTTATTTTGCCATAATAGTATTACATTGTGACTGTCAAAATGTCAGCCTTGCCAATTCCAAATCTCTCTTAAAGTCACCCCAGTATTTTCAGCAACCATTCAATATACCCATATATCTTTAGTCTAACTTACAATGCTTGGGCAATGAATCCCTTGTTGAGTTATTTAACTAACTAGCGAATTAATTGAGGTGGTAGTGAAATGTAACAAATGCATGGAAAGACTGAGGTGCCCCTGCGGAGGGGTTTTGGAACTGAAGCGGTGCTCTTCTAGCCGTCCAACAAGATATCAGCAAGAAATTCTTGTTAGTCTTTTGTGTTACTGTTAATTTGCGTATATTTTAATGTTAAATTGAGTAAATGAGTAAATTGAGCAAATATAAACTTACTACCAAGAGAAATGGCTTTAATCACAAGATTTACTTCCAAATCAAAGTCCTCATGTGTCTTTTCCATTATATTGTCTGTCCTCATGTCCTAAATTTTGTGTAATGTTACTTTGGAACAACAGGGGGCGACAAAAGCCTGTGACATTCCTTGGGTCCATCCATCCATCTCTCATTACTGCTTATCCAGTACAGGGTCACAGTGACCTTTTGTCCATTCTCACTAAGGCTGTACACTCCAGTCCTCAAAGAGTACAGATTATACTCATTCTCACTTAACTTCAGCTCTCAAATTATTTATTAAACAACAAATCACTTTCCAGGTTTAGACAGAAATCAGGCACTAATGAAAACACCTAAAACAGGAGAGTTTTAACACATGCTATGTTTCAGGTACAGATTAATACTAATGAGAAGAATCTGTGAAATATATATATATTTTTTTAAGAATTTTAAAATGTTATGCTCAGACATTCACTGAAGCTGTAATGCTAAATTAACAAGATAATTTACGGTGTTGTTAATTGTAGCCATCAGTGTGACTGCTGGGTTGTTAAGCCTGCCAGTGGAAAAAGATATCTAAGAGATGAAAGCCTTTGCCTGCCTTGTAATTACTGTGGGATGCCGGCGGCGGTTAGGGACCAGCCATCCTTTACTTGGTCTTCTGCGTGGCTGCCGCTCTGCACTTTAAGGGTATATCTGTGCGACTGGATTAGCACCCGGTGCCCGGATGAGCGGACGCCGGTGTTTTGTAACGGCTGTATGAGGAATCTGCCTTTTTTCACCCGGTAAGGCAGAGACAAAAGGGAGAAATCAGGGAATCAATAGACCTTAGGCAGCAGGAAAGGAAAAAGCTAGTCGGGGGGGGGGGAGATTAGGGGCAGACAAAGAGGGACTAAAGCAGGATTGAAGTGTGGCGGCCCCCCAGAACACACGCGGGGTCAGGGGCATACCGTGGCCGGGGGAATGATGGGATTAGGGCGTCGTTAGGGGACGCAGGGAATCACAAGTTAATCTGCCAGACAGCGCCAGGCTGCCAGGGAGGCTCAGTGGGTATTAGCTCTGGGGGACTGAGGCTTGTGTGGTAGACGGGACGCGAGCCCTTCCCACAACAGGTGTCCCTCTTTTGTGCAGTCAAGTTGACCCCTCTGTTAAGTATCAAACACCAAAGTCATGTAGTCTCTGTTGTGGTGCAGGGGCAGTGGGTTGATATAGGGAGTCTCAGAGGTATTGTTAGCCCCCCCTCCCCCCCCCCAGGGGAGAGCATTCACCTCTCTCCTTCACAGCTTTTGTATGAGCGCAGAGGGACTGGAGCAAGTCCAGATCAGGCCCTAAAACCCGATTTATTTCTGTGTGTGGAAAGAGGAAGAAAGGGGGGCCAAGAGCAGCTTCTGCAGAACATCTCCAGCACCTGGGTCACTGTCACAGATGTTAGGCTTTAATCAGAAAATCAAATGTGCATCCTGCTGTATTGCTAGTTGAATTGATTGTGGGATATTTAGATGAAAGTGTATGCTAATCAGATGCATGATAATAAGAGTTAGTCCTTAGCTATTGTTATGTTTAATATATATTCTATGTAAAATGCAATACTTTACTGAAACATCAGTGTATGAAACAGAATTGTTTTTAAAATGGCAGAAAGTAGTGTGAAAGATTTTACTGTGTTTATTTCATCCAACCATCCATCCAACTACTCAGCGTCATTTGGGACTTGGAGCTTTGACAGGAACTAAGGCTTCTGTAGGACCCAAACCTGGGTGTAAGATAAAACCCCGAAAGACACTGGAAGTACATCTCTTTATACATCAATATTTTTTAACCAGAATTATTTTTTGTATTTGACGTTCTTGGTTTTGGGAGTATGAAGGTATATGTTCCCTACACCTGTAGTAATGCTTTGCAAATTTACCAGATTTCACCCACACACTAGGGATGTGCATCTCCAACACTGAGGCTGATGCAATACACATTTCGATGCATCGCCATTGATCTGTATACATGTGAAGCAACTACTCACGCGATATGTTATGATTCACGTCTATCGCAATGCAGTGTGATTCTATGCAATTTGATTCAACAAAATGACATTCAAACCGATGCAAAACAATGTGATGCTATGCGATATGAAAGTGCCAGTTCTTAGCACATATTTGTATCTGTAGTGCTGCAACTCAGTAAGTATTATATATTAATAAACCAGATTTTATGGATGGAAAGATGTTAGAAATTATGCATTCCACATTGTATCTGTGCACACATTTTTAAGGTGGGTAATTGCATCGTGAACCTTTATGCTGGTGCACAGATGGGAGTCTTCCTATCTACAGCACAGTATCAGGACAGCAGTGGTGGCAGGACCCACTGGATCTCACAGGAAGCGACTCACCCCGGTCACAGCTTTTTTGTGGCCCTTTTTAAAGTGACACCTGAACCCGACTCCTATAAAGACCCCCACTTACTCATCCATGCACACATACCTTCGCTTTGCGTGATATCTGCCCTCAGTGCCTTTCCTAAAAGCATCGTCACTAACTACGTTAGCAACTTATATAGTTGGAACCACGCAGTTGAATGGGTTCTAACTACGTAGGTTGCTAACGGGCGCTTTTTCGGGAACGTGCCCCTGATGATGGCTGTATTATCAACTCTTTCAAGGTAACCACCATCAGCAACTTCCATAGAGCTTTTAAGTATGAACGCTCTTCACCAGTTTTCTGATTTGCCAGCGACTGTCTAAACAGGCCCGACTCACAAACACAGTTTTGACACACGGTGTTATGTGTTAGGAATTTAATATTGACTATGCAGTGGGCCTGTTAAGCTATATATTTAACTTTCATAGAATGTTCATGAATTATTTCAATTATCAGTTTCATATATTTGTATTTGTGTCAAGAGTCACTTTTCATTTAAGATGGACGCATCATAAATTAGGGTGAATGGTTGACTACTGGTCTCTTCCAGAACTTAATAGTAGCTAAAGGTCAGAATACCCAAACTGGTCTAATGAAGGGCTGAGATGAAAAGATGAAACTGAAGAAAGACAGTGGAGAGGAGGGTAAGAGTCAGTGGGGGGGATTCTCCTCACCACCCTACTGGGTCTTTAATGAACTGAACCCACTTCCTCTATTGTGCCTCACAGCTGTTGTCCCAACAAAGGCAGAAATTGCCTGCTTCATTGTCAGAGTACTTCCACAATAAATTGAGCCTTGCTGTTACCTGCCTTGCTGAGGAATGCACATGCCTTTCATCTCTGGCAGGAAGAACTCTTCTGGGAGTGTATGCTTTGCATTTTTAAATATACAGTATTTTCGATACGGACATCTTTGGCCAACATTAATTTACAAAGTGTATCAAACGACAAAATAATATAGATGATTCTTTTCTCAGATTGGATAAACAAGAAAGGGATGAAATTATTGCCCTGCTCTATCTGCTGGGAGGTCATTGTTTTCATGTTAGGTCACAATCACAGATCTGCAGTCGGCCACATGTTGATGAGTTTGATGACCCAGATAATGGGGCTGATTGCTGGCCTTTTTAATCCACGCGTGACTCTACTTTCCCAGGACTTCCTTCTATTGTTACTCAGTTTGCAGTTCTTATTTTTCTCGTTATTTGTACATATAGAAAGAAGCGTTAGATGAGTCCAGTTCTGGACTGTTTGAGCTTTTGAAATCCTCACCTCCGCCTGAGACGTGCATGACATGGACGTCACGCTGCCAGCCTAGCAGCATGCTCTTGGGTGACAGATAAGAGAGGAACTGATGGACGCCTCTCACAAGCTGCTGAGAGGGTGGGTGTTAGGAGGAGGCAAGGTGGACTTTGGTAGCAGCTGGGGTTAAACCGAAAAGTGATTGGGGAAAGAGCAGCTGTCGCAGGACGCAGCAGCCCAAGGGTGACGAGCAAGTTGCCTGTGGGTTTCCACACTGCCAAAGCACTGACCTCCCAGCCAGGTGACAATTCCCTGTCGTGCCACTCTGATGAAATGGCACCTGGGAGCAGCTGCTGTACTCTGCTGCTAATCACCTCCCCACACACACATTTACGAGCGTGATAACAACCTGATAATGATTTTGCATAATTACCACCCTGAACTACAAGTCCTTAGTTGTGGTAATTTGTACTCAATCCATCTTATTGCAGAGTGTGAACTGAGTGAAGCTATTTCATAGTGGTCTTTCAGATCAAAACTATTCCCCCAAGAGAGTCTTTGTGAGCAGCAAAAAATCAACACTTCCGTAGTGACCTGGGGAGTGTTCCACGAAGCAGGATTTCTTGCTTAGCTCGATAATTTGTCGGATTTAAGGTAGTCTGAGAGAACGTGGAATCTATAATTAACCAACCAATCTTTACAGCAGTTTTGAAAGACATTTTACGTGTGTCTTTGTCACTATTGTTAGACATTCCTTTCTTAGTCCATCACATATCCTCACGCAAGTGCTGTATCTGTCTTTTCCACTTGCTGAGCACGAAATGTGATTCTGAACATTTTTGCAGCAGGCTTCAGGGCCACCAGAAACACAGAGAGGGACCAAATGGATTTCCTGTTTAACCTCCCCAACCTCAATCCCAATCCAAATGCCCCCTAAACCCCCAGCCCCCCTCTAGCTTGGCTCGAGTGTCCAGCTGTCACCTTTGGTGACCAGCCTGGGTAGCTTAGGGGGGCCAGCATTCTGCTGTGATCAGGCTGAGTCCCCCCCCAAAAGCATTGTTTGTTCAGGAGAGACGAAAAGATTCCCAAATAGCCCTGGCCACACACTGGCCCTGCCAATTTCCCTGCCGGGCAGCCTCAACTGACAGGGCCTGGGAAACCTAAGAGCATGGACAAAAATATAAAAAATAAAATAATAATTTTTATTATAATAATTATTATTATTAGTGTTGTTGTCAATTTTTAATGGCACCTTGGACTATCGTGCGTGTGAATGCTAAATAAGCAGTGGTTGCTTAAATTTTTAATTTTTTCATTTTTCATGATATAAAATATACAGCATAAAAAGTATTTCTCACTTCAGTTTAAGTTCTAGAACTGTCATCATAATCTTTTAATTTAACTTTCATTTCCCGTCTCCTTAACTGATTCGCCATTTTGATTACACAATAGAGATGTTTTTAAGCAGGTTTAAGATTGCTGGTAGTGTTTAGAAAACAGCCCTGGGTCCTGGGAACAAAAAATTCTGGTTACTGTACTGCCCCCCCCCCTCCCCCCCCCCCCAGTCTTGTAGTCCTAATAGTGTCTTTTCAGCCACCCTCCATCTGTGTTCACTTCCTCCTCCCATCTGCCTTAGGGAGAAATGTATCTCGACTTAGGCCTTTCCAGCACCCCCCCCCCCTCACAACCGTCTCAGCCGTGACACAGCCACATTACAAAGTACACTCCTGATACGTTTGCAGAAACTGCAGGGCAGGGTGGGTAAAATCCATGTGAAGATTACATTCTGTCCTGGGGAAATGGTTTAGAAATGATACATTTACATTACATTACTTTTGTACTCTTCATTGTTGTTTCAGCTGCAGCAACAGAGGGGAAGTGAGACATGTGAATGAGCAAGGAAGCAGGCCAAGGTCCTGGTTGGTGGCCATGTGTCTCTGCTCTATCATGTAGGTGGGCAACCCAAGGAAGCAGGCCAAGGTCCTGGTTGGAGGCCATGTGTCTCTGCTCTATCATGTAGGTGGGCAACCCAAGGAAGCAGGCCAA